>VXAA01005831.1:249892-369373 GCA_013399115.1 Anseranas semipalmata
TTTTTTTTTTTTTTTTTTAATTCTAATGATAACCTGATGACTCATTCCAGTTTCCAGCATGGTTTGAGCAAACATGAAGAAAGACCTTATCTGTCTTTCCCCTGTCTGGAAATCCACTGAGAACCTCTCGATTCTTTAGGTACCACCTGGGGCAATAACAACGTTATCTCTATGGCACTTTCAACTGTTTATGAATATTACTGCTTGAAACACAGATATCTTAGGTGGGACAGTAGATTTACAGCCAGTTTCTTGTTTTATGGAGTGGGCAGAAGGTGAGTAGGAGTAAGATTGAGCAGCTATTATGGTCTGTGCTCTGTACTTGATGTGGGGCACAAAGACTTGGTTAACTGCTTCCTCTAATTGCATTAGTCATGTGTTTGCTAGCTGGTGTGAACCATAATCAACTAACTTCTGTTTTATTATAGCCCCTTTTGCCTTTTTCCACCCCTCTTTCACTAAAACACTAACCCAGTTAAATTGCTGGGCTATTTCCAGTGTACCAGCAAAGCTGCTACCCACTCTAAGAGTATCCAAGAGTATCACTTCAAGAGTGATATGGCTCTTTTTGGGTCACTGTAAATTTCATGTGACTGCTCTAAGTTTAGTATTTTTGTACTGATACCTATTTATGAAGTGTAGCTCTGGTAACCCACTGAGTCAATCGAAAAAAAGTAATCCTTTTCAGGCAAACACTAAAATTAATCCAAAGGTGTAGGTTTTGTTGTTTCAAAACTGTTCACAGTGTTGGTTTAAATTTGCCAAGTACATTTGCCCAGGAAAGAAAATAGTATTAGGCTACATGCTTATCAAAAAATAATATGGCACCATAAGAGCAGAACCGAAAAGCAGACTGATGATGAGAACTTGGCATCTGCACAATATGTTTCAGCAGGTTTTTCTTTGGAGCAGCCCTAGTCTGATACATGGGCTGAATGCCCCTTAGTTACTGGAGGGCATCAAGTGCAGTCCTGGAAAACATCTTTCAGTTTTTTCTTTTTTTCCCCCCAAAGGGTTCCTACTTATGCCTTCTGAAACCACTGCCCGATGTGAAGCAAAGTACAGTGAGTAGGGATAATTGGAAGATCTACTTCAGAAACACACTTTCAAACCAAATTAGATGCACCCTGTGACATGAAAACCTGCTGGAGTCTAGCTTCATCCAGTAACTGTAAATGAAAGCACTCAGGATGTCAATGCCAAGATAATTTGTTTTTTTGTTTTTTTTTTCTTCTGGGCTCTACCTAAACTAGTATGTCCCTAGTCCTCAGGAAGACTGTATTAAGAAACGTGCCAGAGATTATTTGGGGGTGACATTTTTTTTTGGTTTCTTCTGTTGAGGTTTTCTGCTTTCTGTAGAGAATTATTTACTGATGGATGACATGATGTTCTCTCTTATTGCATGAGTGTCCCAGCCATCAAGAAACAGTCATTCTTGCTGATTTTTCTCACAGCAACTCTCTTATATGAAGTGTTAGAGTTGGAACAGGAGCAATCGGATAGAGCTATATGGGTATTCTGTTGTCTCGGAAGTGTTCATCTGACTTGAAACAGGAGTTTTCTTGAGGGCTTGCCGTTGGCAGCTGGTCTGCAGTGTGTGATATGCTTTAAGAATAACAAAGAAGAGAGAGACTCTGTAACCTGGGTACGGGTCCTACCTCTGAGTAGGCTGTGGATCCAAGTTCCTCCTGTAAGAGCAGTAGTAATGCCCACGTTTCTGAGATGTGTCTGCACTTCTGGAAGGCTGACATTTTTGCTCTTAGCAGAGCCTGTGTTTCACTTGGAGAATGTGTTGAATAAAATGACACTTGGAGATTCTGCTTGGAAATGGAGTGAAAATATTACTTTTTTTTTTTTTAAACTGGAAAAACTATCAGGTAATGAAATGCATTACTATCTTGAATTCTGGTAGTGATCTTACTGGTAAGAGGAATTCCTCTAGTGGCACCGTTACTTGAGATAAATGTGACTGACTAGTCTGGACTAGTAAGGCAGAAAAAGACTAATAGTCTTAGCTATGTACTTCTAATACCTTGATTCATTTAAAAGTGTTTTTTTTCTCAGTGTTACTTAAAGTCAGCATCTTTGTAAATAACCCTAAACAGTTCTCCTGTCAATGGGGAAAAAGTAAGGATATAAAAATGCTTAGTTTTCTATTGAAAAAAATAAAATGATCGCACAGAGGAGATAAAATGACAAGAATAACAGACAGGAATAGTTTGTGTAGGTTGTATGAATGTATATATGGTGCTGTCCTCAAAAAATTGTCTTCTGCTCACTTGAAATTGTTTGCTAACAGTAAGGAACATGGTTAACTTTGAAGTTGTTTCACTCTTTGGGATAGTAACAATTAATATTTTGTTGTTACAGGAGGGAATATTTCTGTGGCCAGCTTTTCAAGGTAAAGTCATTTGGACTGGCTTTGTTAATACCTGGCAACATCACAGCAATTTCATGTTAGTGTTGAGTGCTGCTGGAAACCAACAAAGAGGATACTATCTGGAAACAGAATAAAAGGTGGAAAAAATAAAGTGAAGAAAAAGAATAAAGATAAATCCATAAGACTCACTTGAGGGAGCCAGCATATGTATTTGTGGTTTTATGGGGCTGTGAAATTATACTACTAACTGAACATAATTTTGGTTCTGATTGTGACTGTATTAACTAGTGCTGTTATTATAAAAGTTCCTTTAATGCCTTAAGGAAACTGGCACTGGACTCTTCAAAGGTTTTAGTGCTTTTTGTTCTAGGCTATAGAAATACCTATTATAAAACCAGAAAAAGAAGGGCTGGAAGAAAGGAAATGACCAAGGCTTTAGTAATGCTGGACGTGGCTGGTATTAGAGCAGGAAGCTTGGGTTTCAGGAAGCAGCTCCTTCAATGAACAGATTGTCTCATTTAAAAAACAGCAGATGTGTCGTGGAAAACTTTTCAGTGTTACGATTTTGTCCATTTCTTGCCACTGATTTTGTTGTCTTTCCTTGTTTTATTGCTAGACATATTTTGCATAAGCAAAACATATTATTCAGGTTTCAGTGAAGTTCTTATTTCCCCCGAAGAAATGGTATTACTTTCAGTAGCAGTAATTGTTTCCTGTAGCGGATGTTAGTAGCCACTTGATATGGCAAGGGTGATAAGGAAAATATTGTGGCTTGGGAGATAAGCAACCTGTGAAGACTTTACTGTCAGCTTCTCAAGTTCAGGATCTCACTTTTGGTGGGTCTTGCTGGGTGCAGAAGTATTCAGTCAAATTAAGCTGACAATAAAAAGCACTATCCCCTTTTGTTAAATGCAGTGAGATGAAGGTGGTAAGCAATTCCTGCTGTCCTAAATTAATCCTGTATGTGTGTGAGCATCATGGACTGCTGGGTTAAAATGTCAGGTTGCTTTTTGGGAGAGAAGATTGGACTGTCTGTGGAGTAAGTGCTTGTACTAAAGCTTGAAATGAGTTTCCATAAATAAAAACATCCCCTGTCTTTTAGGGAGTTGCGGGTGCCTGGGTTTCAGTCTGAGCTCCAGAGAAACAAGCGAAGAACTGAAGGAGGAGGCCGGGGGTTAGGCTACCTCCCAGTTTTGGGACTGTGCATGTGTGTCAGTGGGACCAGGTGGTGCTGCGGGGGACCTTTATAGGCCTCTTCTCAAAGGGCTTCAAGGATTCAAGGCCGTTTGTCTACCATTTGTAATTAATTCTGTGGGCTTGAATTACATTTTCTTTGAATGGAAACTCGCTGTAGCTGAGAAAAACGGCTAGGCTGCTGTGTCAGCTCGGACTGGAAGTGAATCTCCTGCCATCCTTGTTTACCGTGCTTTGCCTCGCATCCTTGAGGGGTCTCAGGCCCAACAAGCCAGCTTTCTCTGGGAGGAAGCTGAGCTGAAAGCTGTGCTCCAGCGTTGCCCCCAGTGGATGCCAACAGGCCTTCAGTCCCTGGGGCCACGCTGGGGCCAGACTCGGCAAAAGGGATTCATGGGGCAGACATCAGGCACCAGCACCTGCTGCTTCGCTCCCTGGACCCGCTTCCCCCATGTGGGCACAGCCGCTGTGCCTGCTGCTGGGTGCAGGCACCCAGGGTGGCCTCAGCCTGACCTACAGAGTCCCATCACCAGTTCCCATCACCAATCCCTTAGTGCCACGTCTGCGCATCTCCCAGATACCTCCGTAGATGGAGGCTCCACCGTTTCCCTGCACAGCCTGTTCCAATGCTTGACCACCCTCTTCTTGAAGAAGTTCTTCCTAATATCCAGTCTAAAACTCCTCTGGTGGAGACACCTACAGATGTTAATATTTTTTTTCTTTTTTATTTTTTTTGGCATCTTCTCATTGCTTGGTGTTCAAGTATTCATTCCTAGGTGTTTAATTTCTTTGTTTCCGTAAGCTTTTTCTCTCCTAAGAAAGAGACGGAGCATCCCTCCTTTCTTCCTTATTTTTAATATTTTTATTTTCCTAAGTTCACTTGCTCAGGACACTTTCTTGAAAGAACAAGCTTTGTTGGATAGGAAATCCATGCGATTCCTTTGCTGTGCCTGCTGCTCAATAGTTAACCGGTCTGGAGAACTCATCGCTTTTGATGGCTGCTTGTTGTCAGCTCTTATTTGGTGCAGAGTTTATTCAGAAAAATTTAGCTGGGAAAAGCTGGTGGACAAACGGACCACAACTTTGTTTGAAGGAAAAACTGGATTAATATGAAAGGGAGCGCTTGCCAAAAGTCGCCCTTGAGGTGACAGTGGGTTTAACATTGTGTGTACTGTGATTTTGCTGTGCTGACTGTGTTCATGATAGTGTTCAGAAAGCCCAGCTGGGGAGAGGCACTTCTCATCGAGCACAAAGTGGCTGTGGAAGCTGAGAGCAGTGGTTTATACTGCGGGCTAGTAAATGGCCTTCACTAGGATGCTGTAGGATGTTTCCTTGACCCTAACCAAAGGGAAGCCTAGTGTCAGGATGTCGTTTTTATCTGTCTCATTTACTCGCTAGCCAATATTAAAAAGGAAAAAAAAAAATCCATGGTATTTCTCTTTTAATATGCTGTAATGACCTCTGTCCCGGTGCATGTTATTGTTCATATACACCAAATTTTCTTCTCTTCCAAGAGTGTCACAACAATATATGTAAGGGTTATTTCAGAAAGGGGATTGTCTGCACTATCCGTCAGTGATGCAGCAGTGGGCTAGAGCCATCAAGAAATTTGATTGTGTCTCTGTTCCTGTAAAGGTTTCTATTGCTAGCAGGAGATCAGCAGCTGAGATGGAGACCACTCTGACACTGCCTTCTTGGCAAGGGGCACAGGGAGGACAGACTGCTGCTAAAATGTTCTGCTTTGTAAATGATCCCTTAAAGGCTAGCGTTTCACTTCCAAAGCTGGGTGTTGCGTGTAAGCTGCCTCAAAGAAGATCATTTTAGTTTAATCACTTTTTGTTTTGTGCATTTTCTTTTGTTTGATATATCTTAGAAATCAGTTCCTTGCAGAGCTGACTTCCCCTGTAAAGTGCACGTTTTAGATAACCCTCCGGAATGTGGTTTGTTAGCATTTAAATCCCGCTGCCTTCAGAGTTGAAGGACCTGATGAAGGACAGGATATAGGCTTGCCAGATACTTTTCAAAATGGTCTTGACTTCATGGTCATCCTGGATTCCTGGATTTAGTTCAGGCTGGGAGTACATCCGGGGATGCACAAGGTAGAATTTTCTCTCTACCCTTCTTTTTATTAATATTAAACCTTCCAGAATTTAAGTGTTTATCAAAGTTATTTCACTACAAATCCATTCTGAAATACAAAGTTGTTCTAAGTCCCGTGCTTGCAGTTGTGGACTGTGGCTCACCTCACTCTCTCAAACTGTGCAGAATGCCAGAATGCACTTCTGCATGGGGCAAAGAGAAAAGGCCCTGAATGGAAACAGGTTACGTGAGCTTAAATTTAGACCTTTATGTAACTTGTAAGGAGGGCCCTGGACAACGATAGGAGGCCCTAGAGAGTGCAAAATCCTACGTGTAAATTGAAAAGGCATATGACGTGAAAGATGCCATAGTTTTCCCATGGCCGCTGTATAGCATATACATGTATACATTTATATATATATATATACATATTTATATATATTTAAATATATATATATAAAACTACCTCTCACTTAAAAATGAGTGGATTTCCACGTTCACATCTTTGCATGAAGTAAATTGATCTAAAAAAGAGCTCTTTCCAAACAGTCAAAAAAGCAGCTATGTGCATAATTCCGGGAGCCTTTTCTCTTTCCATCAGTGTTGTGTGTTTTGCCTCTACTTTGATATAGTTTAATTGTCGCTTTCTTCCTTTCCTATAAATATGGATGTTTACATGAACATACATTTCACCCATTTTTAAGCAGCATTTTCACTTTCTTGATGATAACAAGATGGCAAGCTGTGATATGTGTGTTCTTCTAGGGGCACAAAGAGTTTATAATGAGTCATTATTATAATTTGTGTGTGTGTCTTTGACTGATGCTATTGTAGCTTTCCAGGCAGATGTCCCACCCGCTGTGTGTTCCTAGTTTCAGTCTGATGAACTGCTAAAGCTACTGGACACTCAACAGTGGCTCAGGCAATCCACAGTGCATTAGTAATAACTTTTCTTCGAGATGAAGAGGCTTTAACTGCAGCACACAATCAGTAGCCCACACTGGAAGAAACAAATCAGAAAACCACTGTTCCATAAGCACAGAATTGAAAGAGCTGCATAAGTGAAATGACAGACTATTCATTCTAGTTTGGAAAGCATGAATAGGATTTTTGATGAAGCTTAATTTTCTTCAAGCTCTTCATCCATGGATAAACTATTTAAAATAAAAATAGATGTGTTATAGAGCACTGTGCTCGTCACTGTTTATTATTTTGAAAAAGTATGGGTCCTCCTCCTCCTTTTTGCTAATGACAAATAATGAGTTGAATCTTGATCTCAATTTCAGCAGTACAGAAGTGGGATAGTTCCCCTGGCTGCAGCAGCTTTGCTTCACGTTTATGGCAGGCAGTGGAAGGAAGCATCCGGACCAGTGATTTTAACGGCTTGCAGAATGCTTCCAAATAACAGAGCGTACGTTCTCCGACACATCACGGAGCTGTGGATTTTAAATTGTTTGGTGTAATTTAAATAAACCTCCAGTAGATAAAATTTTAATTGAAAAGATGTATTTTACTGAACAATGGCATGCTTCACTATTGTTGCCAAACGAGCCCCACAGGCTTCCTCTGCTTTTTTTTTTTTGACTGAAATCTATTTTACATTGGAACAGAATACATCCTTGAATAACTTGTACTGTCCAGTGTACAGTTCAACTAAACCCACTAAATCTTACAGAACTTGCCCATTTCAAGAGATTTTAACCCCCAAAATGAAAACAAAACAAACAACAAACAAACAAAAAAAACTACCTAAAACAAAACCCACCCCACCATATCCCTAGTGCTTTGGAAGATAACTTTGAGCCTGAGAATACATTCATATCCCAGTGAGCTGAGTTGGTTGGGGGAGCGGTTGACTAAAGGCGGTGCTTTAATGCAGGACATTGAGTGTGATGCCTCGACTCTTGCTAGCTGCTGTCTCACTGTGCAAACAGCGTGTTCATTTCAGCAAGCCTTCTTAGCACTGCCCTGGTCAGCTCTACCTTCCTGGAGGAGCACGTAGATCTGTGCTGGACATGCTGGAGAGCTGGAGCAGAAGAAGATGGATAGCAACAGGAAAATGAAGCCTCCTCTCTTCCTCTTGATCGTATCTTTCCTTACACAGTTATCCTTCAGTGCAGTCAAAAGGATGGATAAGAGCATAAGTCAGCATCTTCTGGAAAACATAAAGAGCTTTGTAGATTACTTTCTCATTTTTCTGTACAACTACCCCTTTTGTAATGGAGCACATACAGAGCAGGTGAGGTCATCAAAGTTTTTGTTACAGCAGCATACCTGTACTTTCAGCTGAGGCCTCTGCCTTTTGTTTGCTGCATTTTTAAAAGCATAAGATCAGAGGTAGCTGGAAGAAGTGTTTTTGAACACTCATCTCCTAAAGAGCTGGTCAAGTGGCTAGGCTGTTAGTGTAGAGACAAAGCAGTTTCCAAAAACATTCAGTGGTAGTTGGGGAATTACAATATACAGTTTAACTGCTGTTGTTTAACAAGTTCTCTTCCAGGGAACAAAGGACTATCGTGTTACCCTAGTGTGACCAGCCAAAGCCAAGCAAGAATATATGATCGATGGTCAAAATATTTTGCCAACAAGTAGTTTAACAGTCTGATGTAATCAGCCCAAGAACACATTGAATGACCAAATACTTTACAAGAGGTGAGGATGACAAACAGGAAAAGAGATTATTTACCACAGGCAGCTGATTTATTTGTGGCAATAATTATGCCAGCCCTAGCTTAGATGGTGGCCACTGGAACAAACAATTAGTAGGCAGGATTCTGTTTTCAAGGAAATTGAAAAATTTTTTCAAGTTTGGGGATACACTTGTTGCTTGTGCCAATGTGCCAGATGAAAGATAAGGTGACACACTGGTTCACGCTGAGAGAGAATAAAAATACCAACCGAGTAAATGTTAGCAAAACTCACAGCAGGAACACACATGCTTCAGACACAGAGAGATGAATGAGTCATCTGTTGAAGTAACAGTTGTTCCTGTCTGTACTAATATATTTTGGATCAGATTTTGATACTAATGAGTTGCACTTAATAGTATGATGCTATGACCTGAACTGATGTCATTTAATGTCAGTGGAAAGACTTCCAAGAAAGAGCTGGTGAGTTTTGTATCAACTTTTTCTTTACAAACAATTGATTTCAGTGGCACCGCTTAGCAGAACGAGCTCTCACTTCAGGGCTGCAAGCACATGAGGCTTGAGCTGGCTGTTCTCTTCATGTTTTTCAGCAGACATAGAGCCAGAGCTGGAGTTCCCACCAAGTTATACTCTGAATCACTAGCCATTTGCATGTTCCTTTTTCAAGTGAGTTGTGTCCTCTCGGCTGTCAAGTGGCTCAAAATGCAGTTGGTACTTTCAGAGTGTTTTGGAAGCTGGAGATACTAAACACGTTCCTGTGGATCGTGGGCCAGGGGTTTTGTTGTAGCTGTCTTTGCAGTGAGCCTGCCCACAGTCCCAAGGCTTTCAGAGCTTTCGTGCAATGTCCTGACTGAAAGTGCCTGGGATGCTGAGATAGCCAGCTTAATTTGAAGTGGATTTTTCCCCTTGAATGCTGATGGCACTAATGTAAAGTTACTGTGTCTCTTATTAGCCACGATTGAATAGTATCCGTCACATTCAAATGGTAATGTCTCTAGTCCTTCTCTTCTCAGTGAAGCTTAACAATTCCTGTGGACTGGTATAATAATATTTTTATTCCATCATTAATATTCAGTAGTGTAAGTGAGAAATGAACGCTTTATGGACTGTCCACAACCCCTCTGGAGATTGTATTTCAGACTCTAAATTGTTCACCTGAGACAAGTTTACGTGCTCTCAGACTGGCTGTAGTAAATAGATGATGAACGTTATGGAACACATTTCTCTTGTGCTTCCTTTAGGGCGAGTGAAACGCAACAGGATAGCTGCTCTTGTAAAGGGAATTCCCCCAGGATGTATAACCAGACCTCTGGAATTCATACTTTTTTTTTTTTAACTGATGCCCATGCCTGGGGCATTGACATGCTGTTACAGAGGTGGCTGGTGTCTGCCTGGCGCAGGGCACTGAAGCTCTCACTTGTGGCAGAACATTTTGCCAGCACCAGGATCACACTGCATCATTGTAGGGAACAGATGGTTTAATACTCCGAGCTTGCTTACTCTGTTTTTTAAAAAAAAAAAAAAAACATTAGTAATGATTGTTTAAACAGTTTAAAATATAAAGAGCTCAGTTAAAGATGGAAAATCCTTTTAAACAGGAAGTAGAAATCTAAGCGTTGATTGAATTTTTAGATAGTTATGTTGCAGAAAGGATGGCTCTGGAATCTCCCCAAAGAGCTTATAAATGAAAAAACAAACAAACAAAAACCCAAAAAATAAAATCCCGAGCATCAAACAGTAAAAATAAAAAATAACCACTGTTCTGAGTTTTTTTTAGTATTTGAAAATTCTGCCATATAAGTACAGAAGTACTATTAAAAAAAAAACAGTATATTTTCAATTGACTTAGGGTCAAAATAAATACTGAGCATAATAAATACTCCCTGCAAGTTGCTGTATGATTTTTGATCAGCAAAAATGTATTCATTTCCCCATAACTCTTGCAGTGTATTATGGTAAAACATGCTAGGAGCTGGATATATAAGTTGGGGTAGTTTTTGGTTTTTCTGAAGGAGATGGTACTGATAGTACTCCTTGTATCCTCTCCCCTCATATCTGCTTAAAGGTAAACAGTGGAGATGCCAAGATGTCCAAAGGGCAGCAGTGACCTAACCCATGACATAACATTTGGATAAGCAATCGCAGTACTGTTTGTGCTTCAATTAGATTAACAGCTGAACTTGCAAATCATGTCTCTGGAGGGTGTTTTTTGGAAAACTAATTGTCAGTTGTCTGAAGTAAATTGCTTGATATTGGTCAATGGTAAATTATGATCGTGTTAATTTAATTGCAGTTCTGTCAAAGGTATAATTAGCGCTGCTATCAAAGAAACGAATCAGTTCATTGGAAAAAGGCAGCAATATAATATTAAATTCCCAGTTGCCATGACACAGAATGTGATTCTGCATAATAATGATGTTGTCTCTGCTCACTGTGAACAAGGGCTATTCTTTTCCATGGAAATAGTGGTAACTGGATGCAACTGTGTTCTGCATTACTACAAATAATGCAAGCAAATTGCCCTAGAAGGGCTTCTGTTACACTAAGATATTTGGTTGTCTTCCTAGCTGTCAAGGGAAGGATGTGACCAGGAGCTGTGTTTCACAGCACGTTACAATTGACAGAAGCACTGCTGTGGACGTTGCCTGGAAAGGATGGGGTTTTGCTGTGTAACACCCAGGAGAAGATGCTGGGACAGGACTCGGAAAATCCCTGTGTTACCCCTGGTCCATATTTGTATTTTCTGTTCTCACTTTTGAGAATCCTTTAAAGGGGCTAATATGACATGGACTGCCCCACGTGCATCTTCTCTCCTTCAGGTGAAGGTATACAGTGGCGGCCTCCTCCTTTCCTCTCACCCCCCCAAATGTGAAGGCCTGCCCCCCCCTTTGTAAAGCCATGACTAGCCATCACTGAGCCTAGGGCCTTTGAGATGGCTGGTTTGGTTTTGTTCTGGTTGGGTGGGAATGAAACGGCGTGCTTTTATTTCTCTGGCAGTTTAGATGAGCAGTTGTAGAGCAGTATTGCTGAGAAACTGCCTTCAGGGACAGTCTCTTGGCCCTCCTGGGTTCATTTTGTGCTGCTAGAGCAGCAAAAAGCTGCCACAAAGACTGGCTAAGCAGGCAACTAATATATTTTTTATTTTTATTTTTATTTTTTGTCATGGAGGTATACTCCAGTGAGCTGTAGGTGTCAAGGAGAATTGGAAAGGGAAGGGTTATTGCTGCATCAGTGGTACACTCTGGCAATCTTGTCCTGCCAAATTGTCATGCTGGAGCTTATCGCAGCTGATGCAATTTGGAGCAGCTCAGTGAGGCTGGAGGCAGCTCCTTAAGACTGATGGGGTACCTACCTCATATGCAAAGGTCAGCAGGCCACAGGAGCTGCCTCCTAGCCAGTCCACTTGCCTTTTTTTTCTGAGCTGCGCTAGGTAGTGGCTGGCAAGTGCTACATTTCATATTGAGGGACTGAAATTTCAGAAGATACTTCATAGAGTTGAGCTATGCTTCTGAATGATTACAACTATTTGTCATTGTTCCTCCCCTTCTGGTTGCTTTGTAGTGGTTCTGATAATAAGCACTTAAAAGTGAACTAGGGTGTTGTAGGAAGCATGACTGTTTGCCTCTTTCCTTAGGCGTGAAGTCCCATTTGTTTTTTTTATCCACATACAGAAAGCACCCCCAGGCACAGAAATATGTAAGTGCTTAGATAATTAAGGCTTTCTGAATTTATTTTTCTTTTAATAATGTTTTTTCAATTCTGTTTGTTATGTGATGAAACAAAACCAAGATATATCTAAAAATTCCTGTCTCCAACATCTGGTATGCTGCAGTCAAAGGACTGGCATTGTAAAGGGGATCCAAGAAGCTGCTGTTGGGTGCTTTTAATGGCCAGATTCAGAGCTGGCTACTTTAAAAGGAGGTCAGGCTCTGCAAATCTACTGAAGCAGGTCTCCAGTACTTCTGGGTGGAGAATACTAGTAGATGTTGCAGAATTTCTCCTAATATATAAATGCTCTCAAAGTATGTTATAGTTGAAAAATAGTGGGTTAGTGCTAACAAAATCTAGAGCAAAACTTTGTAGCTGTAACTTGTATTTCAGCTTTACTTCATACGAAAATCAAAGACTTGAGAAGAAAAGCTAGCATTAAAAAAAAAAAGCTGTTTTTTTTTTTCTTTGCACTGAATAAAATAGACAACCTGATTTAATATTGCGGGAAAGGAGAAATGTTCAGGTAAAACACATTTGAAACTTAGATATAAAAATAAGGTATCTAATATTTTCCCTTTATATGCTTTATGCCATGAATTCATTTGCAGAAGTGATGACTGAAGGAGACTTGTACCTTTATAAACTAAAAAGGTAGTGTTTCCTACTTGAAACACTAAATGGAAGACTGAGCAGGCATTGATACTGATGATTTGAAAGAAAAATGAGGTTGGGGTATGTTGTTATCATCAGGCTAAAACAGTAACGGTGTGGAAACTAGATTGGCTTTGGTAAGAGTGCTGATACTTGAAAAAATAAGCCTACAAATGTATTTGTGGAGGAGGGAGAATGTTTGTACCTGTTATGGGTTCTTATAAATTATATTTTATCCCAATATAAAGATCAGGAGGAGTATGAGCATTTGTTTCCTTTAAAACATAATTAGAGTGACTACATTTCTTAACACAAAGCATTCATGTTGATGTATTTCCTAAATAAATTCTTAATTCACACAAAATAAATACTGTTAAGGGGAAAACAGTAAGCTGCTTTGGAGTATTTTAAAGTAAATGGTAACTGTTAAGAGCATTTTGAGAGTCAAGAGTAAATTGAAGATCAGCATGGATTCTGTATGTAGTCACTCTATAATTGTAAGCAGTAAGATTTAAATAGGTCAGATCTCTCTTCTCTAGAAAGATTTTTTTTTTGTTAACTCACATTCACGTCTGTCTCATCTCACTGTTTCCCTTCCAAACAATTAGATGTTAATTTAGTTTCTCTTCAAATTGTCTCTCAATTTCATGTTGTGGGTTTGTAGGAAGTGCGCTGTTTCCTATTGCTGTTGGTCTCCATGCTCTGTATGTGTGTCTGTTTGTCTACAGGCTGGTAAATGTGCCTGGTAATTTCTACCAGTTGGGTCTCTTTGTGAGTAGCAGGCTTCAAATACCTCATGTGCCCAAATGACTTGAATTAGATCGGGGTACATGAGAAACAGACGAAACTCTCACATGTCTGTAGGTTGGCTATTCAGGTTTCTGTGTCAGCTCCTGGTGCTGGAAGTCGAGTATGGAGGCGGTTTCAACAAACTCTTCTTGTTTTCAGAACTACAAAATAGCATCCCAAGGCTCGTGTGCTGTGTGAGAGGAACGAGAGGAAGGGCAGGCTTACGGTACGTGCATCGGTGCTCAGCTACCAGCTGGTGCCCACGTTGCAGCAGCGTGCTGATTATCTTATCCCTGCAAAGCTTTTGCTTGCCGTACTTAGCTCTGCGTTGCCAGGGCTTGGTCACTGCAGGGGCTCCAGCCAGCTGGTGCGCAGAGATGTCGAGAGGTCTTCCAGGAACCCAGGTGCTCCTATCTCAGATCCAGTGGTCTACACTCTAGCATCCTATTTCCTTCAGATTCAGCACCAGAGGTTTTTGAAGGAAGTCAGAGACACCTTTTCATGCGGAACTCTGGAATAAGCTAACTAAAATAGGAAATTTCCAGTCTCACATGGTTTGCAGTTTGAGCATGAGGGCTTATAATTCATTTG
This sequence comes from Anseranas semipalmata, assembly GCA_013399115.1. NCBI lineage: Eukaryota > Metazoa > Chordata > Aves > Anseriformes > Anseranatidae > Anseranas > Anseranas semipalmata. The sequence goes on from VXAA01005831.1 coordinate 263,930, forward strand.
TTGCATTTCTGGTAATCGTGGCTATTTCTTTAGCTAGGTTCTTAATTTTTAGTCTATTAAGTTCACTGATAATATGTGACAAAACATTGTGTTTTAATTTTTGGTGATTTATTGCCTAGCTCTTGTGCTGAGGAAAAGATTGATCTGTCTGATCTGCTCATTACTTTCCATGCTTTCTCCTTTCACTGTGTTTTAGTCTTTCTGTATTTCCTTACAAATAAATTTTCTCTATATTTCTAAAAATCAAACAACCCCTTTCTTTGCTGTGTCTTAGCTTCTCTATGTACTTTTGAAGTAGGATGGCTGGAGAGAAGCATCAGATCCAGGGCAGGATGCATGGATAACAGGATTTATTAGAACTGAAGAAAATGTTAATGCGGGAGTCAAGCTGCACCTGCATTATAGCACACATGATACAAATTCACAGAAGCAATAAAATGAAAATTAAGATTCATATCTCTAAAATTCATAATCTCTATCTCCCTAACTACATATATGTGCTTTACCATTCCTACCATTACAGCTACTGTACCCTAGAAACCACATGTTGCACTTTGGATGACTCCGAATTTCACATTGTGGGAAAAGAAGCATGAAATATTCAGGGAAAGTTAAAACATTTCCCTTGGTTGAGAGAATGTCTGTAAGGACTGCAAATGCAGAAAGCATATTCTGATGTACTGTAGGAAGTGGTTGGAAATCTTTTTGGGATGATCTTAAGTTTTCACAGCTCGTAAATATTTTACAATTCAGACAGCTGCACAGAGCCGAGCACTGTAAGATGATCTCTGCAGTCCGTACTCCAAGTGATGAGGTAGTGGCACTCCCTTCAGAGGGAAATGGGTGGGTTCCAGGTAACAAAGTTTGTCTTGGTGCCTGTGGAAAGAGAAAAGAGACAAGGACTTGTTCAGTCTTTGGCCTGATGTCTCTGTAAACAGTTATTCTCATGGTGAACTTAGTGGCCTGTGTCTAGTCTATATGAATGATCCCGAATCAACTATTTGTGATACTATAATTTAGAAATCTTGGTTTATAATTTATAAATTTTTTTCTGACATTCAACAGCGAAAGTGTCAGTATGACTGGCTAGCTTTTTGCACATTAGGTCACGATTTCATGACAACCACCTCGTAACTAAAATAAAGTATAAATCTCTACCATTGCATATAGTTTAAATCAATATCAGGCTGCCGCAGCATTTTTTTCTGCTGAGGCTCAGAATTCTTCTAGATTAAGGTTATATGCGAGTGCAAAATGCCATCATTGTTCTTTGGCACTCTGATCTAACGTAAATATCTGGCCCTACTGTAGGGTAGGAGAGGTTGAAGCCAATATTCCACTATAAGCTACCCATTGAAAGCATACCTACTGTAGTTTAAACAACTGTTCTCTCTCTTTGTCTCTCCTGTTTTTTTTTTTTCCAAATCAATAGCTATTGCTTTTTCTTTGACAGAATGTTGGACATTACAAATACAGTATTTACATTGAGCTTTTTGTTAAAACGATCACACATAATTCAGAAAAGACATTGTTATGTTATACAACAGCTTTAGAACATTTTTCCGAAAAGATGCTTTATTTGCTAGATATTGCATCAGATTTCTTTCTGATCCTTTTAGTGGAGAGTGAGTCTTATTTCATTCAAAGCAACCAAAACACATCTAAGAGTGTTGGGAAATAGGTATGAAATAAAATGCATGTTGTTGTCATGACAACTAAAATGCTAAAAAGGATGCAGAGAAATGATTATTAAATAAGATGTTGCATCAAGTTGTTATGGTGACTGTACAGTAATATGAAAAAGGGGACTTTTCAGAACAATATTATGGGGAAAGTTTTCCTCATTATGGTATTTTTACAATGACGTGTCCTGATTGGGGGGGGGGGCTTCAGTTTTGTGGAAGTATTTTTCAGCACACAGAATGACTTCCTTGCTTGTTTAGGTTAGGGCTTTCTAATAAATGAATATTTGCTAACAAAATAATCAAATGGATTGTATGAGCTTACTTTGAAAGCCAGGAAGCCTCTTAAGCAACAACTACAGTGAAAGTGAGCATCTGGGCTCTGTGCCACAGCTTGAGGTATTAGCAGTGCTAAAAGTCTCCTTGCCCAGCACAAAATGAGGTATCAGGCTCGGGGAAGCCAAAATATCCCCTTGTGGTGTTTTCCCTCATGTGCAGTGCGTGGCTGGCTCCACCCGGCAGGTCGCTGAGGTTTGCTCTTCCTGGTTATCAGCCCTCTTGCAGGGAGATGGGAGGCTCTCTGCCAGCAGTGCTCTCCTCCTGGAGGCAGGAGTGAGTACAGAAGAGAGGAAGGTGAGGGAGAGTATGGAAAGCAGTGATGGGATGTACCGGTGCAGATGCATGAGAGTGTGAATGGGCTTCTTGTGGAGGAGCTGGCCGCCTCCTCGGACCTCAGGTTCCACCACCAGGAGGTGAGGCAAGGCTGATGGGTGTTTCTCACCATGAAAATGTATTTTTCCAGATGAATCATTTGTACCTTTTCGCATAAAAGCTAACTGTTGTGTGTGGAGATATCTATTTTTATACGTATTTTTAAAGTAACACAAACCTGAACTATTGCAACTCTAAACCAAAGGACATTCATGTGGATGTTCCGTTGCAGCGCCTGCTGGCACTTAGAGCTTACTTGTCTGATGTCTGGCTTCCTCTTCAAGGGCTAAGCCTGAGTCCCAGGCTGGACTTCATTTTGCAAATGCTCTCAACCGCAGGTCTCTCTTGTAGCATTGATCCTCTTGGTGTCAATTGGAAGGACGTAATACATCCAGGGATGAAGGCGAATTTGAGCTTGAGGCAGGAGAACTACAAGTTGTGGAAGGCATCAGACCTTGAATTAGAATAATTTTTCAGAGTTATTACTAAAAATATGAAACTTGTGTGGGAGATGGAGAATGTTTTGAAGTGTGAGTATAGGCCTGCATAAAACTGGGGTACGTTGTGATTTTGTAGATTTGAAAGCAGTTGTTGCGTTACCTGTTTTTTCCCCTGACTTGCATTGAAAATACATGTGAACTATAGCCTGAGGTCAGGTCAGCTACTTCTTCTTGGGACTGTGGTGTCAGAGAACCAGACTAGCTGTGATGACTTCTGCCTTGGAAGCTTATTTAGATCTCATTCTATTTTGAAACTTAGAGATCACTGAGTTTTTAGTAGCAACTGGCACTGGAGGCACACATTGCTTAATCTCCATGTCAGTTTCTACTGTGTTTATACTGGAGGTATGGACTGAGTTGACTTTACTGATAGGGCTGGAAAAAATATTCTAGCAAAAGTTGAAGCAGGTGGTGGGGAACCATTTGAAGCAGGACAGAGGAGAGGAGCTCAAGTGTAAACAAACCGCAGCTTTGTTCTCTCACACTGGGGCTGTAAAATGGTAGCCAGCAGAGTGCTTCCAAGCAGAGCCTCGTTAAAGAGCCCCAAACTCCTTTGGCCGGCTTCTGCAGCCTCAGCCGTTCTCATTACTACAAGTTTTTGTTTTATTTTGCAAGACTAAATTAAACGGTTTTGCTAGCTCAGAGAAAATTAATTTGAATCGCTTCCCTGTGTGTAATAGACTGTCCCAGTGGCATAAGTGGAGGTCCTGAAAGCATGAAGAGATGTCCAAGCCACCTGTGCACAGCAGGCCCTTTTCCCCTAATGACTAGTAACAGCTAATGAGAAGAACATGGGCTCAACACTAATCAAATTAATATATTTCCCTCAGGGAAGGACCAGTTACAAACTTCTGTGTAGTATCTTTAGCTTGGCTAGTTCTCAAGTCATGACTTAATGATACCAACAAAATTTGCCAGTTACTACCATTCTTCTGATTTCTCATTCATGGGTAAAACCAGTTGGTAAGGGTCACATCCAAGACCTCTTGCTCTGAACGCAAGCCTCATCGGTCAGTGGTGCTTTCCCTATGCCCTCTGCTCTCTGGGGGATGTGGAAACTGCTGGCGTCCTGCTGATTTCCAGGGCAGCTTTGGAACACAAATGTAACTGCAGAGTGCTCTGAGGAGTTTGTAAATCCATCAGAATGCAAATGATAAAATCTGTTTAAATAGATGTGGGAATGGGAGATGAGTATTAGGGAAACATTATGATAACGAAGAATAATACAATTTAGAACAGATCAGGCGAAGACTGGCATCTAATCGCTAGATTCTTTCACCAAGCAGTCCAGCAAAGTTGCCAGCAAGAAATCTTATTGAGAAAAAGCATCTAGATGGTACTCTTCAGAATATCTTCCTGCTTTTTTCTCCTCTGAGTGAAAAGAGTCTGGGAGGACTGCAGGGCTAAGGCTACATGTTAGCTTTGGTCTTCTCCACCCTTTGCAAAGTACAACCTGTTTCAACTTTGGCTAGCTGTGTCTCCATTCCTGTATGCCTGTTCTCATGCAAGACTCTTCACTGTGATAAGAAGTGGTGGTTTATACCCACCAAGAACATCTTTTTTCCAAGAACATCCAACTTGCCTCTTCTGTGGTACTTTGCACAATGTCTTTCTTCTGACCAGAATGCACCTGGGAAGTGTGACTGGATGTTTAATATCTTTCAAAATACAGATTTTAGATCTTATAGCCACAGGCTGTGTTGCATTTCCTGGCTATGATAAAACCCATACAGCCAACTCCAGACTCTTGATGAGCTGCTAGCAGCCACTCCAGGTGGATACACAAGGCATCTCTACTGTGGACTGATGCTGATTTATCACTCCTGGAAAGAAACTCCAAGCAGATTTCAGAAGACTAAAGCTTCAAGACATTCCAATGTACAAAATGTGCAATTTTCTTATCTGTTTAAGAAAGTAAGTATGCTCATATTCTGTTCTGAGGGAAAAGAGGATGGATGTAAGGAAAAGTGGAAGCTGAGAGAGGCAGTGAGCTATGCACATGAGCACTTCCTCCTGCAGTGACTGTAGCTTCATCATGTCTCCTAGTGGCAATCAGAGGAACATATCGTGTTTTCTGTAAGCACCTGGGGCAGTCAGTGGATATAAAGAAAGATGGAGGGGAAAGGAGAAATGATTTTCTCATTTTGATGATTGGAAAGCTTGCTCCATGTTCATCTTATTCTGATGCAGAAAGGTGCAGCTGGTGAACTGTTCACTGAAGCACAGCAGAAAAAATGAGTACTGCAGGAAACTGAGGGGATGCTGCAGAGTTTTGGTGCAGTGATTTGCAAAATAGATGGGACAGTGGAAATAAATTTTTGGTCTAGCTGGAATTCTGAAATCTCCATGGTATGGTAATGCAGTTTGTTCATAGCCTTATAAAAAAGAGCATTGCAAATATGTGGATTTATTTGATCATGATTCATCTAGACCGATGAGTCAAGGGACAGCAATGGGGAAGTGTCAGCCGTTTCATTCTTTTAAATAGCTTCACTTTCAGGTTGCTGAAAAGGTGTTTGATTGCAGCTGGATATTTTTCTCTTGGATTGTTTAATGATACTGTTTTTGCTTCAATTGGGGTTGGCAACAATAGCCCTTTAAAAGTGTTTTCCATTTTCCTCTGAGTGTTTTTTACTATACGGAACTTGATAAAGCAGCAAATACTGGGGATTTTTTTTCGGAAATGTCTGTATTCATAGAACAGTTGCTCCATTGTGTTGTCATTATTCTGAAGGCTTTATTTTATCTCTTCTCACAGGCATAGTAAGAAAAAAGCCCTGTCTCCAAAAATAATCAGAGACAATGTTCATTAAAAGTAACCAACACAGAATAAACAGTAATTCTTTTTCTCTTGTTAAATTCTTCCATTGAATCTTGACCTGTGCTTCAGGCATGTCTGTAGTATGACATTAATTGCTGGCCAAAACAGGTAGCTTTGAGCTAACTCATCTGTGTGCCAAAAGCAGTCCAGCTATGACTAGCTCATAGGGTGACTTATGCCCTCTTCTGAAGTCAGGAGCTACATGTGAACTTTCTTGCTCTGGTTGCTTTGGATCTCAAAGCATGGTAGAAAGATCCAAATTGCAGCCAAATGTGGCTTGGCTAAAGCTACTGAGCTACAGAAAATGAACACTCATGGCAAGTTATGAAAGTGTCCTAGTGTTGACCTAAAATGATTGGGACTTTGAAACAAGATGCATTATGGTTTATGCTCTGAAGACCAGATGTGAGCATAATAATTCTCTCTACCTCATGTAACATGAAGTTATCATTGCCATTACAGTTCCCATTTTTTAAAGCTGAGAAATGAGGATAACTCAGCATCTGTCAGCATAAATTGTCATCCACTTTGGAGACCTTGTGCTAATTCTGTTTTCTCTTAAAAGAATTGGAGGGGTATGCAAGGGAGAGAAATCTTAATTGGTGATTTTCCTGTAAGAAGAGTCTAAATATAAAGCTAGACAGATCTCTGCCTTCTGTCTGCAACGTTAAGTAATGATTAGTGTAGTGCTTGTTCTGTCTTCAAAAAATCTATTTCAATTTCATTTTATTATTACTTATGGTTTCATAAAATGCATCTAAAAACATGTTTTAAACCGGGATACTGAGCAGTGACGTTGGTATATTCTGGAGCAACTCAAAGGAGGCAAGATGCATACTGGTCGGAGTAAAGAGAAGCAAATTCTCTTCCCATTCTCATACTGAGCTATTTGGTGATATTGTACAGGTCATGTATATCATAGCCTTGAATTTTTGATCTGTACAGTGGGCATACTTGTGTTTTTTTGTCTTGTAAAGCACTGCAAATCCTGAACTGTATTCAAAAACTATTTTTAACATATGCTATAAAGAATTGAGCTCCAGAACTGATCAGTTTCTGGTGAATGTTTGTACTTTGTCGAAACAGGCTTTGCAATGTCTATAAGATGTCGCAGCGGACCATCTTGCAATCCGGACTTTCCCATACCAGTGTGTGTAGCAAATGTTGAACAGCCAGCAGATAGTGTAACTTTGAAGCAATTAGCATTTCAATGGCCCTCTTTCACTGACACAGGTTAAATCTTGAATGTGAACTCGCTATTATTGAATTTAAAGCATCAAATGTATTATGGGTCAGAGAAAAGACTCGGCACAGAGGAAGGTAGAGGTGTCTCAAAGAAAAGCCATGCACTTGCATGCATTCATACCCACACATACACAACCTTTATTTTGAGCTGCTGTTAAGGTATTTCTAAGTAATTCCAAATGTCAAATGCCTGATTTTTAAATGTCAGGACTTGTGCAGCTCCCTAGGACAGCACCTCTGAAAATGCTATTAAAGATAATAGAGGACAAAGATTAACATAACCAGAATTTTTACTGCAAATTCTCAGTGACAGATTTTGCCAAGACCACTTTGATTACACGCAAAGCGAGTAAGGAGCGTGAGCTGCCAAAAGAGAAAACTTTTGCATTTTGTCTTCTATTAGTGATTTTTTTACATTTTCGGGTGGTGTAACAATAGTATCTATGTTAAACCCAACTGACCTGTCAGGTAAGTCTTAAATGGGCTAATTGGGTGATATGTCCCCTTGCAGTATCCTGGATGGCTAGCCTCCTCTGGCAAAGAACATTTCACTGTTGTGCCATGAAGACAACTTTCAAAAGTACTGTATACTTTGTCCCCAAGGAGTATTGGTGATTTGTATTATTAATTAACATTTGTATTTTGGCCAAAGTAAACAGCATTGCTATTATGGCATCTGATTTTCGCTCAGAAAGAGCAGTGAAGAGGACGCTCGTTAGACCTTCACAGGATACTGTGAGCCTGTCCATACACGGCTTAGAGTAGGCTGCTGCACTAGGGAAGCTTGGTACAGGTCCAAAACGGTCGTGGTTTCTGAAATGGTGGAAGAAATTCTCGCTGTGGAGGGAGAATATTAAAGAAATCGTTATGGCTCAGTGGCTGATCCAGGCATAACAAGTTTTTGCTGTGTGTGTGGCATGCTGATAGTTGCAGTCCTTTGAATAAAGGCTGTAGATACCATTTTTCAGCCAGGTCTCAGCCTCAGGTCTGCAGCGTTGCCATGTGCAGGGATACCTGGGTGATGGGTAGCTGACTAATTGTGAAGTGTTTGATAGCGAGCTCCAGGACCGTCCCTTTTCTCAAGCTCTGTAATGCCTGTTAGGAATATGTTATATACATACTATGATCACAGTAATAACCTAATAATTCAACATGAAACTTTTATAGGTGTATGCTAAATTGCAGAAATATGGCTCTTGTACTGAAGCCTTGTATTTAAGTATATGGTAACAGCAACATGTCCAGAAATAGTGTAACTAACTGTAGGAGAATTATGAGGAGTTTTATTGAAAGTTTATTTAGTATTCCAAAAATTATTCACTTTATTCTATTTATAATGTTTCCTGGATGCAGTAAATGTTTATTTTACTGAGAAACTATAAACTATTCTTTTTGAAAGAGGCCTGGAAACAACAAGCACCTACCTATCGGAGTTATTTGTATTGGAGCCCCAAGGTTCAACATTAACTTTTTAATACTTTCTAAGATTTATAAGGAATACTCCAAGTATTACAGCTGGATTACCTTCATAAAACTTCTGTTAAATGGCTATTATGCAGTATCTCTGAGTCTTTTTCCCAGAAATGTCCCCAGTTTTTTCAGTTTTTGTGGCCCTGGTTGACACAGTTTACAGTATCCTGTTGTGGTGTGTGCTTGTGTAGAAACCAGCAATATCTTCCTTGCTAATTCTCTCTCCTTCTCCAGATGAAAAATGACATGACTAAACTGCTGCAGAATAAGAATATGGATTATAAAGGCGTTACTTTGACAAGGCACAGTTGCCTAGCCCAGTTCTGGAGGTAGCTGCTCATGTCTTTAGCTCTGGGGGTGCCTGCTGTATGGGTCTCTTGCCTTGCAGAAATTAATGAAGACCTTGTAACTCCCCTTTAGTTTCAACCTGACTGTTATTTCCACTTTCATCCTTTCTTTTTTTTCCTTCTGCTGTTCTCTGTTGTAGTTTTATTTTCCATTTTTCTCCCAGATATTGCTTGACGCAATACTGCAGCCTCAAAAATGACTAAGGATTTTATGTCTTTACGTTTATGTGGTCAGTGTGAGATATTTTAAAGGTCATAGACCATAGATAATCAAGACCTCCCCTACCATTACATCCCAAGAAGAGATGGTGTGAATCAACTGAGTTCTCAAGCAAAAACTACAGAATGCCCATCTAGGCATTCTCTGTCTAAGAGGCCTTAGGTTGTTGTAGCTGGGTGTCTTGCATGAGTCACATCCTTTGATTCCTCAGTGTGGACACAACTCGCAACCTAAGAAAGCCAATTGCTTGTGGAAATGTGGTTTTTTTCCACCTTCACTGATGAAGATGAGATTGGGCCTTCTGGTCTAGCACTGGCAACCTTCTCACAGAGTTGGGCAACATCTCATGAGGTTCCACGCTAAAACTATAGAAAGTCAATGCTGTAACACCAACTTACAGGTATAGAATGTTTTGGTCTAATATTCTCAAAGCTTTTCTTGAACCAGAGGCTTGTACAGTGTTTTCCAACCATATGTTTATTCTTGGAGAGTGTTAGCACAAGGAGGCATTAACCTGACTGTCTCATTTGCTTGATGGTCTCTGGAGAGCTTAGCTCAAAGGGTCAGCAAAGGGGATGAGAATGACTTCACAGACTAAGGAAGCCTGGGTGGCCTTAAAGCTCGCCTCTTGTTCATGCTTTCTTGTTTTCCCGTTTTATTTTGTTTCTTCCTATTGTTCCTTTGGCTTCTGTTTGAGAAGTGTCATATTTGACATAAATACTTAACAGAAGAACTGCTCAGCTAAACTGTTTAAAGAACATACTTTAGGTTTTCAACCTGTCTGACCACACTAAGCACCTAAGGCTTTCACACATGCAGAGGCTCCCCAGAAAGGCCACAAAATACTTTGTGTACTGATGCAATGCAGTCAAACAACACGTTCCTACAAACAGGTTTGGTGAGACTTCCCTCTCTGAAGTATGTCAATGATGGGCTGTCAGAACAAGTTTAAAAAGTGTTCCTATGCTTTTTTTTTTTCTACACATACTTGGGGAAAAATGATTATCTTCCACTGTGGTATTCCCTTTCAGATTTCCTTATTCTATATGAATCATATTCACTTTAGCAAGGATAGCTATCTATGACTCATTAAAAGATCAAAAACCTCCAACTGCTATTTTCTTTAGTCTCTTTCTTTTATCCTGTGTTCCTGTGAAAAATGCAGCTTGGGGAAAATAAACAATAGACATCTCTGAGCAAATGCCATGCTAACTGAGAAGGGGTCAGGGTATACACGAAGTGACATATTAATCGTTCACCAGTAGTCTGCTGTCATGGATGCTTTTTATTTCTATATCTCTGATGACCAGAATCTACTTCTCCATTAGTCCTTTTTTTCTGCCTACTTCTCTTTCAACATACGAGTAAGAACTCTAAAGCAGGAAGGCATATTAAAATGATACAGCAGTGATGGAAATTAGTGTGATTTTTTTTGTTGTTACTTTGGGATAAGGGTGGCAAAATTGTCTCTTCTGTGTGAGAGCTGCACTTTGTGTATTCGTGGTGTTGCTAATACAACAGAAAAAGAGGGGAGTTCTGGTACAGAAGTCTAATAAGGGTAAAATGGGATCGGAACAGACAAAGTGAGCTTAATTTTCTCATTTACAAAGTGCGAGCATTTCATATTGCAGCACTATTCAGTGCATTAATGTGAAATGTAATTAATGTTGAATTACAATAGAAGGCCTATAAAAGTACAAGGCACACGTGACATCCACTGGCACATCAAATATATTTTTTTTTCTGAGAATAGACTGGCTATTAGAATGGATGCCAAATGGGTTTGTAATGAAGGGGGCATTAAATGCAGTCTTACCCTAGTTATTGTCACAGCAATTACCTAGACTTGTTTTCATTCTAATGGTGGTATTTCATTATAAATGCTAACATGTTGATCTGAATTTTGTCTAAAAGAACATTTTTTTGCGAGAGCTCTGCACCTTCTTTCCTGCTTTTAACACAATATAGAGTATGACAATATATATTGAAGATGCTGAAATGACTGATGCGTGTATTTGTAAGAACAATGTATAGAAAAAAGAGAAAGGACAACATAAGAAGGTGTCTGGCATGGTTTCTTGAGTGCATTATGGAAATGATCAGATACAATATTTTATACCTGTAGTCAGACCTTCGAGGTGATTACTTCAAGATCTTTCTAACGTGAATATATTTTGTAACTTAAGTAACGGTACTGTAAATCCAAGACCAGATAATACCTATCCCTCTTGAAAAATTTTAGGGTGTTTTCTCCTTTCTCTTCAGGAAAAAAAAAAAAAAGCTTTTAAATTGATTGTTATATGTATCTCTCTCTCTCTATAAATTATGTATAAAGACTCCTGTGAAAACACCCTTCATACAGCCTGTAAAAGCACTCAATTATGTGATTTTTATTTGCAGCCTAATGGAAACTTTTGAAAAATAGTCGAAGTTGTAAAGGCTATTTTGTTTCAACAAAGCTGACTGGCAGTATGCTATGGGAACCTAATAGTGCTGAAAGATGGAAAGTCTGCTTGTAAGCTTTGCCAAAAATATGGTACAGTAGAAGAAAGAGATGATGATTTGGAGTTAGCAGCCTGAGAGTTTTGTATTCCTGTGAATAATACAAGCATATTGGCAAAGTTTCCTGGATTTTTTTGTGGTTGTCTTCCTGTTTCAATTTCTATAAGCCAGTAAAACTGTCTTCACTACCTATAACACTCATTGGTGTTATATAAGCTTTTTTTTCAATTAGAAAATGTATTACTTTGTGAAGAACCATACAAGATAAATGAGAGCAACACGAGAACAAACTATAATGACTTTACTATCCATTCTCAATGTAAACAGAAACAAAATGTTTCTATTTAACGTAAGTTTATATGAGAGATGACCTTAGATGTTGCTGTCAAATGAAATAGCAAGGAGAAATAACTGGGTTATACTGCGTGTTTTGTTTCCTTTTCCTATTTGCCAAAATACAGATTTATTTGAATCATTTTTGCAGAACACTGGGCCATGTCCTTTTCTCATTCTTCTGTCAGGTATCTGGGATTTTTATAGCTTTATTTTTTTTTGTTAATCTTTCCACACATTCCACTCTATCCTTTGTAAAATCTAATGGCATTGCAGCTTGATGTTGATTATTACTTATCCAGAAAGCTGTTTATTTCCTCTTGGCACATTTTCAGCAAAAAGCTGTGTTCTTTTTCTGTTTGGCCGTGACTCTGCTTACTGTGATTATTAAACATCTGAGTACTTGGATTTTTCCTTAATTGATTTCAGAATGAAAAGTAAGACTTCAGAGTTACTAGAAATATGTTGCTTTTCCTTAACAGAATCATATATACCTATGTATATATGCACAACTATCAGCATTAATTTTGATGATGACGATCCCTATGAGTATAAAGTCCAATATTTCTTTTCCCAAATACACAAATACATCAGACTGAGCTAAAGCTTGTTCTTTTCCGAGTTTCCTCTGAGCTTTTTTTTTTTTCTGAGTATGGATGCGTACAAGCTGTTTCACGTGTAGTTAGACTCATTAAACCTTTTCTGGTGCTTATAGATTGAGAAGGCGCCCACACTTTTTGGTTAGTGTTTTGGAGTTTTTTTCTCTAGGTTTTTGGCATCAAGCATTTGGACTATATAACCAACCCACAGAATGTGCAACTTGTTTCTATGTGTGGAGCACTAAATACTTGAAGATGAGGTTGTCCAACCTTTTTAGCATTGTAGAATGGATGATGTATTGGTTAGGAGGCTCCTTCACCAAAAATATAATTGACCACTGGACAATGACATTGCTCTTGGGATCCGAACAGCCCCTTCTTCCTTTGTAGAAACGGCTGGGGAAGCTCATGAGGTTCAGTGTTGACAAGCGCTGGAGGCCCTCAAAAGCTGTGAAGCTTCACGGACTGCCAGAAAAGCTGTTCCTCCTCCATCCCATGAGGCCCAGCAGAGGATGGTGGGTCACAGGACCACCTGTTTCAGTTGCAGTGCTCTGCCTCAGCTCCTGGCTAAGCAAGCTGTGGAGTGTTTCATGGGTAGATTGCCAGTTTAAATCCTGTCCCGTCCACTTCAAAGCTGTTCTTACCTGATGAAGGGCCAGCCCTGTAGGTGCTGTATAGTGTGGGGTTTCTCTCTTACTATGCATTGGGGTGGTATCAATCCCAACAGGATCCGATTTCTCCAGAAGGGCTTCATCTGAGGGTTCCACAGCAGCAGCCAAAATCTCTATACTCACTGCAAGGTGTGAGGGTTGCAGTGCTGTAAACATCACACGCATGTACTGAGGGCAAGCAGGAATCACCCCCAAACTACAGCTGTTATTTTTAAGCCTTGTGTAGTTGGTGTTTCATGGTATTTTAGAATCTGACCCATAGTTGGTGAATTTTGGAGCTAGCAGTCTGAGAGCTGCCAATAGAAAGAAATGCAGGAAAGTTTTAAGAAGAGAAAGATGTGGTCTCTGAAGGAGACTGTCAGTAGGTGTTGTGGAAGGAAGGAAGTGAGGAAGAGAGAGAAGCTTTGAAGAAAGGGGATGTTAAAAGCTGGGGAGGGAAAAATCCACATGCCTCTTAGGAGCTGACCTTGGAGCGCAAAGAGGCTGCAAAGGAGGAGACTGCCAGCAAACTAATGTCCCTGGCAGCTGAGGGATGAGGGGACATGGTTTAAAGAGAAGCATCCATTTTGCAGTTGCCACAAGCAATGCAGATGGTGCAGAGACATGCTGTTTTGTGTGGTCTGTCTAGCTGAGGTGGCTGTATATCTAAGCTGTTTTATTTTTTCATCTGCATCTCTGTGTGGCTTGACAAAATCAATAACAGTAGAATAATTCTCATTGCAGAGTTGTCCTGCTGATCATATGGTGTACCATACCTAGGCTGATTTGTTGTGTTTGAATTAGAAGGTAGCCAAGAAACTTATTAAGGTTATGAAATAATTTGATATGCACATATGTGAGTTAAACTGGAAGATTCCCTTCCTCTTTATATTGCTGTGATCTCACATCCAGTATGGATTTGAGGGGCGCCAGAATTTGGTCCTCTGGTCTTTTCTCCCACGTATATAAGCCCTGTCTGTGTGTCAGGAAACTACAAACTTTCTTGCTTGTTATGTTCAGGCCTTCTTGTGAGATCCTTTTGGTTTTATTTCTCCTGAAGACTGTGAATGCAGCTTTATTTTGCTATGTAATTTAAAGGTTTTTTTTAAAAAAAAAGTTGACAAAAATGACGGTCTTCAAGAAATATGGCCTTCAGTTTAGGGTAAAAATGAGGAACAAACCCTTCACATGCTACAGAAAAAAATCTCTAAGGCTTCTGTGCAAGTTTTCTTGTAAGACCATGATTGGAGCAGTCAGAGGAGAGGTTGCAGGCAAGGATGGATTTATCCACTTGATGGCTCTGGGCACTGAACAAATCAAAGTGTTCTGTAATTAAACCCTTATCATTTGGCTTAACCCTTCACTGCATAAGTGGTAGAGATGTCCAGACACTGTCTAAGAGGAAGCATTGCTTTGGGAGCTGGCAGGCATACCCGCAGCCCTCTTCCTTCAGGAATGGCAGGGGAAGAGGCTCCCAGAGGCATGAGGATGGTACCCAAGAGGTGCTCCAGGGCAGTCACTGAGCTGGGATACACCTGCTCGGGGACTTCTCACGTTAGAAAGTCAAGGTCTGGTTCAGAACTAATCGCAAAACTTCAGGACCTGTGATAAAACATGACAGACCGACATTTGTCTCTGATCTTGGGTGTTAGGAGGAAGGTTTTAGCTCTTATTCTGGATTTGCTCTGTGGAGGAGTCGTGGTTGATGGTCAGGCATACAGTAGAGTGGTTTTCATCCTTGGAGCATGGGTGTGGTACAGGCTCCTTCACACAGCTTTGTCCCCTGCCTTCTGTCAGATGACTCAACAGTCCTTTGGAAAAATAAATTTCAGTGCTACCTAATGATGCCTATATTGCGTATAATAATGAGTTGTATTTTTTCTTTTTCAGATTTTTTTTTTTCATTTCTGCTTGCCATTTAAAGCTTACCTCAAAGAGATTGTGCTGAAATCAGCTGCTACAAATGCACATATATTAGCTGACTGGGAAAAATATGGTGGGTTTTGTGGTTTACTAAAATTTAGGAAAATTAGAAGAATACTGAGCTGGTCCAGAATCTACTGTGGTGACACTTTTGTAGACATTGAATCAGGTCTGTTGTTTGTGGAATAACAATGAACAATGCAATGAACAGCCCTTTGCAGTCATCAAACATCACCATCTACTTTTCTTCCCAACAAACAAAAAGCAGGCAAACCACTTCTGTGCCCTATTCATTTTCAAAGAACTAAACCAATCTGCAGCTAGTAACTGGGCAAAGTTATGGATGTCATACAATAGCAGCTCATGTCTGGGAAGCATTGTGTAAGTTTTCTGTGTGCTGGATGTACAGAAAAGATAGGATATGCATTCTGTGTACGTGAAAGTATGTCTGTACATGGGAGTTACTGACTGCAATGCAGGACAGGGCCTGCAGGGCTCTCTGTTGTTGCATTTTTCTCTGGCAGGGTTCAGAACAGCTTACAGAGTAGGGCCATACAAAAGTGTTGTTTTTTTATTTATTTACCCCAAATGGTCTGTACATGACACATCCAGAAGCACAGGAAAAGATGAAGGCAGTATTGGCATAGAAAGCCATCTATGTTAATGCAGCAGAATAGGAAAGAGTACTAACTGCTGTAAACATAAAGCTATTCAACATTATGACAAATCCTACAAATAACAATAACAGAATTATCTAGAGACTGCTTTAAAATGAAAACAGTTCAAAGTTCAGGACTGAATTTAGTAAAACCAATAGAAAATAAGAAGAAAACCAGAGCACTGCAACAGCACGGTCTTTTGGGGAAAAAATGTGAAAGACAAATGCTAACATACCAGTGAAGAATGTGTATCAATAGAGTTGTTGTGACAACATCTTTCCTTCCTCCAAAATATAAAGAAAGGACTACTGGGAGGAAAAATAATTCAGTCTTCTTAGATGAATGTGCACAAACAGCACCATCATATTAAAACAAGAAACTGGAAATGAAGAACAAGCATAGGGGAAAAGTAAGTTGTTTGCTACAGACAAAATCTGAAGTTCCTAATTTTTCATTATTCTGAAGAATGTGCAATTATTGAAAAACTACAAACTGAAAGGCAACAACTGGTATGCAGTTCCAAGGGAGATGTTTATATTCCTCTCAAGCAATTGGTAGTTGTCACAAAACCTAATACAAGAAGACATTTGTAGACTATAATAAGAAAAGTCTGACCAGTAGTGTGCAGATGTCATTGCAATTTTGCTTTCAAACATATTGAGGACATTCTTTCCCTGCAAGACTGCAGACTGTCTCCTTGGGGGACTTTGGCCCTCCACACGCTGTCTAATCAACACTGGGATCAGCAGTCTTGATTAAGCTACAGCCTCTTTTATATGGCACGATGACTGATCAACAGTTTGCTGGGTGGGCCTCGCTTGAATGTAGATTATATTCTTCCCTTGATCTTACATGACCAAAAAAGTTTTGGTCTAATGGGCAAACTGCATAGCTCCTCTTTTTATTAGTGAAGATGAGGTCGATAGAGTTGCGAGGGGCAAGTACATGATAGTATTTTGGTTTGCTGCTACAGTTTAGCTCAAAGTGGCTGAAATCCATTAAGAGATGAGACTGGTACGTTTTGTTCTGTTGCAATAGATGTGTTTAATAGTAAGGGTCTTTTTGAAAATCCTGACTGCTCCTAGCCTTCTCTACCAGCTCATGAGACCTCATGTGTGCAGGTCTTGGGTGTCTGGTGTGCACTCATCACTAGGGAGCAGCTGCTGGCAAGCCCAAGTTGCTGGCTGGAGACGTGCCTTCCAGTCCAAGAGGGACCTGGAATATGGTCCTTGGGTCCCTGGAGGTACCTGGCCACCACCAGGCTGCAGCTCAGGCTGACCTGCTGTAGCTGGCTGCCTGACTTGCAGACTGGGAGAAGAGGCTGTGGCACTGGGCTGTAGGCAGAGCTCCATGGCTGGGGCGAGCCAGTTGCTTGAGTCTCACAGTCAGTGCATGGTTATTTGCCGAGTCCCAAATCTAAATACATATTGCAGAGGCAAAGCTATTAGCCTAGCAGTGGGTCTCAGCAGTCTCTTAAAAGCACTATGTTTCCTCCGTTTTCTTTTTAAATCTAAACACTGAGGGAAACTTGGAATGAGGCTTCTAAAACTTTTACTTCTTTCAACCTTACAAAATGGAACATTAATCTTTTCAGGTCTTATAACTGCAAATGTATAAGAGTGGTGTACCTTTTTATTTTTTATCCCCAACAAATTTATTTTCTGTGTCTTGTGTATCATTTCTGTCTATGGCAAGGAGAGAAAAATGAGATGTTTAAAGTATTTTTGATTCCAGCTCAGTCTAAAACTGTGAAAGCCTCCGTTTTGACTCTTAGATGAGCTGCTGGTTCTGAAAATGAGTGAAAGAGATTATGCCACTCATAAAAGGGATGAATCTAGGAACTTGTCAGGGCCTTTTCTAGAATTGTCAGTTTAAAATGCCACTTTAAAACTGCTTTACTTCATGAAAATAATTTCCATGGTCGAAGCTACCAAGTTTGTGTAGTTTAAAAGGAGATATTCCTTGCCAGTAAGACAGCTGTATCTTCCCGAAGTCTTGGCCAAGGAGCAACGAGGTTTTTGTGTCCCACAGGTATGGCATCAGGAGAGAGGAAAAAATTCCAGCTTGGGTTTGGGAACAGCAACAGCTCTGTCAGTCTTCCTGAAGCTTTGAGCTATGTGCGGGGTGAGGAACAGTGCGATGCCATGGCAACCCTGCCAGGTAGTTATTGTGTCCCGCCCTGCCTTTTTTTTTTTTTTTTTTTTTTTTCCTGTGCCACCCTCACTGAGGATGGAAAGCAAAGAGAAGAGAAGGTCACTCTCCTCTTAGGTCTAGACTCGTTCCACCTGGCGTCAGGGATGTAGCTGAGTTACCCCCAGCAGTGTAGCTGCAGGAGTGACTGAGGTGGGAAAAACCCTTCTGAGTGGCAATTCAGTCCACCATACCTCATCTCTCCCTCTCCCTGTTTGACTGTGCAGGAAACACGGGCTAACTTTGCTCCCTGGCTTAAATCTGTCAGTAACGTGCCTAAAGTAAGATGGATCCAACTATGCCTGAAGTATGTTGGGGTACTGCAGTGGTCATGGGTGACTGGGAAGAGTAAGTGGAGGGTGGATGTCTTGCTCATTCCCACCAGGCAGGAAGCAGGTGATTTTAAGCAGTGTTTGGTAGCCTCAGCAGAGGTGCTGGGTGCCCAAAGGGCAGGCTTGCTTGACAGCAGTCAGGTGGTATCATGGCCGTGTTCAGCTGGTGGAACATGACTGCTCTTTTTGGTGTGGCATGGGCAAATGCCTTGCTGCTGGCAGAAATAAAGGTTTGTTCCCAGTCTGCTGCAAAACAGATAACACCAGTGCCACCAGGATTGAGGAACAGACCAGAGTGTGAGGTGGTGTCTGGCTCTTAGATGCACCCATTCTTGTAAGGCAGCTGTTGCTGTGTGCACCGAGGGTGAACCACAGAAAAACTGACAAGCTGGAGACAGTGAATACAGAAATTTGTAAGGAGGAATTGTGTTATCCCTGGAGTACAGTCTGCTAGCACTGTCATTGTAGAGTTTCTGCTCTCTTTTCTGTCTGGTTTTCAGTTACACGTTTAAAGAAATTGTGTGCTTTGGCTCAAATATTTTCCTCCTCAGACCAAGGATGTAATATTTAAGAACCGGTTACAGGTTCACATGAACCTGTGGCTTTGCTGCTGTTCTGGATCTGGGTATCCTCTGCTGTAGGAGAGATCTTTATCTAAGGCTTTTTCAACTGTGTTATGAAATTCTACTATCTTAAGGTCCTGTTCATTAAGGATAGGATTTTATTCAGATATGGTTGAGTCCCTTTATTGTGATCATGGAATAAGTGCTATTTCTGTGGCAAATACATGGCAATTCAGCTGGGTTTGGAACCAACTGAGGATGCTGCTTTTCCTTTTTTTCCTGAATACCTTGATCACTCTCAATCAGCCAGTAGTTAGTCTAGCTATTATGCCCCTGTGAAGATTTTTTTTTTAAGTTGCTAATTACAAGCCCATCAGAATAATTGAAAGAGTAATCATCCTTATTGTGCTTAGTGACATTGAAACCTCTATTATTTTGTGATTGGAGCTGCATAATTGCAGATAATTGCTGCAACTGTATTGTCTGTTCAAATATAACTACAATAATTACCTTATTTTAATTAAATATGTTTGGGATTTAAGTAGATCTCTGTTTACTCTACTAAACAGAAACTTCATTTAGGTATAAAAATGTTGTATGTTGCTAACTATCTGCTCATTCAACACATCACCTATTGATTTCAGTTAACATGATTTTTGTTGTTCTTTTTGAAAATCACTCAAGTCCCGTTAATTAAAATAAAATAAAAAAAATCATGCCATCCTGTGTCCTAAGGCTTGAGTTCAGAGTGAAAATCCCCAGAAGTTTTCTTCCTGTTGCAGATCTGTAAGACAGAATCTTAAGACTTCAACTTCCGGGGGGGAACACATTTTCCACATGTAACAAAAATGTTTTGTGAACCTCAGAACTTTAGTTTTTGAAAAATCATCTCTGATAGAAGATAAGCATCTCCAAGTAGCCAGATGCTTTGTTTCAGAAAGTAAACATGGCCTGGATTTAGCATCCATTGGAGCTAGGCTGCGTACAGTCTCACATTGCTGCTGACCTGACTGCTAAGGAGGGTTTATGTGCCCATGCCTTTCTTCATCCCCTTGTGTGGGCTCGTGGAGGGATCCCTTAATCAGTCTTTCCATGCTGGGCCTGTGGAGGTGCTGGGACCACTCACTTGCAGAGGGAACATCTGAGTCTAATAGCCACTCTCCTCATCGTTGCATAGGAAGGCTGTTCACAGACAAAAATTACTTTGTACTGCAGCTAGGGCAAGCAGAAGTGTGTACACAGAGAATCTAAATGTAGCTGATGACGTGTGAAGGACTCAGGTATCCTGAACAACCCTTTCCTTTAAGACCTAACAAATTGCACTGGTTTTAAGTCAGCCTTCATGAAATGCAGCTCCTTTTAGAGCTTCAGCAATGCCTTCTGCTGAACAGTGTTGTTTAGGTCATTGTTGAGGAGATACCAGAAAATACTGTTCATGCTGACCTAAGATTGCCCAGTGACCTGCAACAAAAATTGAGGCCTGTAATCTTTTTCTGGGATGTTGGTTTGAATTGCTACCAATTGGGAATGGTCAGTGTTCATCAGGTGGGCAGGCAACGCCAGCATAGCTCCTTGCTCTGAATGACAGCTGAACTACACAATATTTGGGAGTTTCAAATTGGTCTCCTCAGTATTTGAGCATTTACATGGGCAACTCAGGATTCAGGAATGTGTGCCCTGGCAGCCTAAAGGGCCAGCCATATTCTGGGGTGCATCAGGCACAGTACTGCCAGCCAGGCATGGGAAGTGATTGTCCTTCTCTGCTCTGGGCTGGTGTGGCCTCACCAGTGTACAGTTTTGGGCACCACAACAGAAAAAGGACATAAAATTATTAGAGAATGTGCAAAGGAGGGCTACGAAGATGGTGAAGGGCCTGGAGGGCCATACGTATGGGGAGCAGCTGAAGTCACTTGGTTTGTTCAGCCCAGAGAAGAGCAGACTGAGGGGAGGCCTCATGGCGGCCTGCAGCTTCCTCACGAGGGGAGCGGAGGGGCAGGCACTGATCTCTGCTCTCTGGTGACAGCGACAGGACCTGAGGGAACGGCATGGAGCTGTGACAGGGGAGGGTCAGGCTGGGTGTTAAGAAAAGGTTCTTCACTGAGAGTGTGGTCGGGCACTGGCACAGGCTCCCCAGGGCAGTGGTCACGGCACTGAGCCTGCTGGAGTTCAAGGAGTGTTTGGACAACGCTCTCAGACGCATGGTCTGATTTTTGGATGGTGCTGTGTGGAGCAAGGAGTTGGACTCGATGTTTCTCGTGGGTCCCTTCAGACTCAGAATATTCTGTGAAATGTATATTGTAGTTACAGAAGCAAAAGAGAGCAGAAAGTTGCAGGGGAAAAAAAATCTGAAGTGATAAATCTTCCACTTAAGTACTGATGTATAACCTTGTCTAATTTACTTTGGACTTACTGACAGCTTGAATGCACTGCAAGTGAGTGGATTATTCAGTCCCATTCTATAGTGCATTAAAACAATTGCATCACACATACCCTGGCTGAATCTTTTGGTATAATGAGAGGACTTGCACTGGGCAACAGAAAGCCTTTGGTTTCAAATAACCATGTAGTCAAAGAACAGAGGAAAAATGTGAGTACTATGATGGTATATAGAATGTGCTCCTACTAGTCAAATATGAAACATTATATTTGGGTATTGATGAATGATGTCCTGTATACAGACAACAATATTATTCATTATATTCTAGTTACACACATGGTAATGCAAATATTTAATTAGCGTGCTTACCACACAGCTATGTGAGCAATGAAAAAAGTACAATAGACAATCTGAGAAATAAAGATTTTTTTTGCAAGATTTTGCATGTGAACAGAATCATAGGGCATCTGAGCAAAATACTTCAGTGGAAAACAGCTTCAGTGATGTTATTTTAAGTAATTTCACATTAATTTGTATTTCTGCTCAGGTTTAATTTGCCAATACATATGGAAGGGGTATTTCAAAGTAAGAAGATGAATGCAATGGTTATATTTTATTCTTGATTTTTTTTTTTCTGTTTGGATGTAGTTGAGGAAGATAAGTGCCCTGATTATATTTTGTTCCTGGGGCTCTTTGTATTCCATTGAATGTAAGCAACTTACAAGATACTATTTTAATGTGAGCTATGACCCCAATCCTGAAAAGATGTAGTAGTGCTTAACCTTGTGTGCATAATCATTTAAATGTCTAGGCCAAACACTAATAAGTGCAAGGGTCTGCTTTTGATTTTTATTTGAATATTCCAGAACCATTCTTGCAAAGGTTTAAACATATGTTTACCTTTAAGGAACACTGGAGTCGATGGGAATTGTAGATAGCTGCTTTTCGAATATCCCGCTGGCTGTTCTCTTTACCTTTTAAGCACTGAATTATCTATGATGACTTGGTCTTACTTGCTTCAAAAGGATTGATGCTGGGGAGGGTAAAGTGATACTCCTTTTAGAAAACTGAATCAGAAATCCTAATCCCTGTAATTTCCTGTCATTTGTTTTATCACACAGACCATTTCTGATGATGGCATCTTCATCAGAAATAGGAATTACTCTGTGGGGCTGAGGTGAGAAAAGATTGGTTCACAGGAGAGTTTCTCTTCAGCTTTCAGCCATTTGCTGAAGAATGACCTTGTAATTACATATTATTAAAATCCACTACTGACGTAAACCAGTCAGGAATAATTTGAAGGAAAGTGCCACTTTGTCATTAGAGAGTGACAAAATCTGGACTGACTTCAAGATGGCACTGTGGGAATTGCTCAGTCCTGCGCAATGTCTGACATGTGGCATCCTCCTGGATTTTTCTTCTCTTGGTGGGGGCTCTCTCCCATACGTGCTAGTAAGAATGCCTGTGATGTTTTGTGACAAATTACTGGCTTGGGTTAGTGGGTTGTGCCTTCCCAGTGGTAAATTACTGGTTAGTAACCAAGAAAGAGAAATACTGACAGTTTGCCTCAAGGTAGTATCCTACTGAAAGTTGCATTTCCCCCAAAGAGATTGTTATAGCTGGAATCTGTTTGTTGCATGAAGAAAAATCATTTAACTTGTTTGTTTTGCCTTCAGATTTTGCACCCAAGTTCCTCCTATTACAATTCCATCAACTATCATTCTGTTTTAATTTAGAATGACTTGCAGGTTGTTTTGGGTATTAACATATGTGTTTACACCAGAAAAGGTGAATAAATTGTCACCTTTCTTGCACAATATAGTACCGTCTTTTTCATTTACTGGCAGTATTTTGGATAAGAATATTCAGTACCATCTTCCCAGTACTTTACTACTGCATTGCCATAGGAATATGGTTTTCTGTGAAAGGAAATTAAGGTACCAGAGCATAAGCAATCATAAAGTACACAGAATCACAGCTCCAAAGTAATGGCAATTTCCTGGTATGGAAAAGGAAATGTGGTTGGGAGAAACCAGTAATAGATGAGAACCCAAAGTCTGAATTACAGGATAATGGAATTGCCCAGCTCTGCTTTCTTGATACCCTTCTCAGAGCTACTGGGGGGCTGCTGTTAGTTGTCCCCCAAGCCTTCCCTTCTCCAGGATGATCAAGCCCAGCTTCCCCAGCCTCTCCTCACAGGGCAAGAGCTCCAGCCCTGACCATCCTGGTGGCCCTCTGCTGAGCTCCCTCCAGTTTGCCCATGTCTTCCTTGTACTGTGTACCCCAAAATTGAAGCATCCAAAAGCTGGATTGCTATGTTGTTCCTGGTTCCGCATATCAGTCATAGATGGGCTGAATTTTAGTGGGATGGACTTACAGCATGGGTTTAATAAGGTTACTGTGCAAAACTGCTTCTTTTCTGTCTAGATGTGGGGACGATGCAAGATTTTTCCTTACAAGGGTATGAGTATGAGAGCTTCACAGGTACCTATGTCAAAAAACAAGCAAACAAAACCCCCCATGATCAAATCTATGCTTCAGCAGTGATTCTTCCCTGCCTTCTTTTCCCAAATGATGAAAGGTTTTTGATGTGAACTGCCCCCCAAACAAAACAAAACCCACAAAAATAAAACCTAGAAAAACAATAATGGCAAATGGAAACACATTAATTAAACTAAGGAGGAATATAATTACAAAGATTAAAAAAAAAAAAAAAAAAACAAATAGAACAACAACAAAAAACCCAACCTACTAGCATTCTACTTCCCAAACAGTACGAACTACTTAGGTCAGTAGGCATCAGTTTCAGTGCTATTGAAAATGGGAAGCTTTGGATTTCTGGCTAGTGAGCATGTTTCAAAGCTCACTGAAGCCAAGGGAAGCTTTTCCTGTGTCATCAAAGGGATTTTGATCAACTTCTGCATCCTGGTATGAGGCTGGCACTTCTCACCTACTCAAGACAGATAAGAGGTTGCACAAATCTCTGTAGAGACCACTAGGTTTTTTCATTCATTCATTTGAAAATACATGGTGTTCAGTGCCGCTCAACATGTTCATGTAACCTTACTTGCAATAATGCAATCTTCTATCGAACTGCCCACCAAAAAATGCTTTAAGTAGGACCAACATTCAAACATGTGAAACAGTTCTTTCCTTTAAAATATCAGTTCTGCTTCTTAGGATTTTTCTTTTCTTCACTTTCCCACTTTCCCTGTTCACCTTTAAAATTGGTTTTGGATATACTTTTTTTATCTTCCCTACAGTCAGTCCCATGTTGGCTGAAAATTATTGTCCTTTTTTTGTCTTTTGAAGCTGAACTTAACATGACTCTTAAATTCATAGTTGGGCTTTTCCAAATAAAGGCAAGAATAAAAATAATCCAGGTTACAGTGCTCTGGCAACCTCTGACAAACTGTTTTTTCTTTTAAAAAAAAAAAAACAAAACAAAAAAACAAAAAACAAACAAAACCAACCTCAAAGCAAAAACGGAAATGCCCCTTAATTGATGCGAGCTAACACCATGGCAGAGGGACAAGAACTCGGTGATTTTTCTGTCTACTGAGTTAAGTAGCACAGTTGTTTTCTAATGGAAACCTCACCTGATGTGATAGGTGTTTTTCAGTTGGGGGTATTTCTACGGATTACAGGTTATTGTCGCGATCTCTATGTGAAATAGTTCTGATACAAGAAGTATTATTTAAGCAGAGCTAAACTATAGATGGGTAATTTGATTTGCTTCTTGACGTGTGCTGAAGAAATTTGATTGGAACTGCAAGAAATCTGTGGTGTAAATTTTGGATGGGTCAGTTTGTGCTGAGGGCTCTTTACCTGATTCTGCAAGACCCGGCCATGTGAGTGCCTGTACGTGGCTGATAATATTTAAATATACGTGATCTAAACAAAGAGACTCTTATGAGAAGGAAGCTGAGGGGCAAACCACCCAAAATACTCTCATCCTAAAGTGGTTTCTTACTGTCGTGTCTGGTTTCAGACAGAAGGCTAGTTGTAACCTAAGAGCATGCATCCCAATTAGATATTTATAGCAAGTGTTTTTGTTACTGCATAGACAGTGAAATATTAATTCAGTGACTGGAGATGCATCACATGGAAAGACGTACACTGGATCGCAAAAAGAGGACACACAAGCATTTTTACCCTTCCCTTAGGCTTTTGATTGAATCAGTTATATGCAGGGCATGAGGTCTAATTAATGTTTGCATCTCCAAGTGAGACGCATCTGTTTTAGCTGGCGGAGAGGAAGATGGGAGAGGAGAGTAGAGTTTCTATCCTGGTCTCTGGGGCTTGTCCAGGAGGTTTGTCACAATCATATTTTTCTGTGTGCGAGATATGGAGAGTTTTCCAGTTTGAGGCGATACAGCTCCTCCACACTGTTAGTATGGCAGCAGCCACATCAAATCTCTGGAGCCTTAATACTATCAGGTGAAAACAATAAACTCCAAATTACAAGGGCTGAAGTAAGAAAGAAACATGATAAAGCTTTAGACATAAATATATTAAGCATGTTATGTTTAGGAATATCCTTCCAAGCTTTATTTACATTGATGTATCAAAGCAGCCTTCTTTATTTCATAGAAAGGAAACCTAAGTAAAGATGTGTGTGCTGACTGTATTGTTACTATCCTCTAAATGTTGGGGTCTTGAAACCACTGAAGTATTTTCTGTTGGGTGAATCTCTTGTTTGTAGTGGGAAGCCTGGGCATTGATCTAAAATCCTCAAAATAAGATTCTGGACTGTTGGAGAGACTCTGGCGTGGCCCTTGAGTATTGCCTGGCAATTTATCAGAAGTGAAAAATAGTCTTGGGGAACAAAAAATCATTTAAATGTTGTGAAAATGGATCCATTTGATATACAAATGCTACGTTTCAATAATTTCTTCTATTTTACCTTAGCTTCTCTATAGTTAGAAACAGTATGTGAAACTGAGTAACTGAAACTTTCTTAGTAGCAGGTTTACTTAGAGACTGTTCACAACCTCTTCCCTTTTTCCCTTTAATTAGCATGATCTGCAGGTTTCTGCAACCCAACTGTGCAGATTATAGCATCTAGTAACTTTTCAGGCAGCTCTGCTGTTGTCTTCAACTTCCCTCGGGGTCTGACATATGGTTTGTTAGGATGAAAGTCAGATATTTGTTTAAGAAATCTTTCAGTGGGTTTCCGAAAGAGCAAGTAAACATGGGGAAAAGATAAAATGATTGCCTGCGGGCTAGACCTATGAGGAAAGGAATATTATGCTCTATGAGATGGTACTAGAACTTTTGGAAGTAGTGTGACCTTAGTTATGGTGGTATGTGTACGTACATTCCTCTGACTCATTCGAGCTGAAAAACTGATTTTTTTTTTTAATGAACCAAATCCTTCCCATGCTTGCAATTAGTGTTTATTCACTTCAAGTAGTGTTTGTCCACTTCAAAATCCCACAGTGTGGTATTATTCTATTAGGAATAAAATATACGGCTCTGGGTGGATGAATTTCAGAGGGTAATATGGTGAGCATTGCTTTGGGGCTAATACTCTTGTTTTTTCATGACAAGAGCCAAGAAGGCAGCTAGGGGGCAGATTTTAGGCTGTGGCATGGGAGGGTCAATTGTTTAAATGGGCATTGCGAATTGTAAGTTTGCAAAAGGACAATAATCTGACGTCGAGCAGAACCCAAAGCTCTAGTCACTGCAGACCAACATTCCTTTGCAATGGAAAGGTGAAACTATGAAAGACCATTGTACTTTAAGAGGATTGTCGCCTGCCCCTTATTGCCTGTGTTCAGGTATATGAATGACCTTTGGTCTGGATCTTGTGGTTTTGGGAAGTCATCCCTTGTTGCCCTTTCTATCCTGCTGCAGCGTTTAGAACTATTTTCTGACTATGGGTCTGTATACACAAAGTTATTTACTTGTATGGTTTTAGGTTTTAAGATGCAGTTTGTGGCTTCTGGCAAAAAGATCTCCTTTCCCTCCTCGTGGTTGGATCACCAACTTGTCCTTCCTTCTAGTTCACTTCCCCACTGTTCCTGAGCAAGTGTATCCATTCTACCCTTTTCTACTGGGAAAAAATACTAGAAAAATTCAGCTTTGTATTTCTCCGTTTCCAGATAGATGTCCCTCTTTCTCACAGAGAGTCCTACATCTGATTTCTTCCTAACCCTCATGATTTAGATCCCTGGTAAGTCTTAACAGATGCTGTGGGACAGTGCCTTGGATCCCCACTGTTGATCCTCCCTTTATATCACTGGTGTACCAGCGGCTCACTGGAGAGGGCCAGCGAGGTTCCCTGGGCACACGAACGGCCCATCCTTCGTCTGGGCAGTACGTTGAGGTTTGGGTGTAGGGGAACCAGAGAAATTCTCTAAATTGACCTTGTTCTTTGGATCCAGCAAAGCCACTGCTGAAGTATTTTTTGAAGTGAAACACGTACAGTTTGGGGACAATGCAGCTAGTTGCTTTTCACATTGCTTTTTCTTATTCGCTGCTGTGTGTTCTTCTCCTGTGTTGCTTTCACTCTACCCACTTTTGTCTGCAGGCAAAAGCAGGATGGAGTGTTTTAGTGAGGGTCTTCTATGATGCCTTCCAAGATGCTTCAAAGACACAGATACTACAGAATTGTTTAATTTCATGCCCGAGAAGATTTGAGGATTGAGCAATAGACATATAATTACAATAGTTAATCATAGTGGAATTTTTTTTTTTAGAGTTTCTATTAGGTTGAAGAGTGACAATAAATTCCAGCCTTTCCACTCCCCATCCAGGATCACAAAAAGTTTCAGTAAAAAGTGCTATAAATATTTTGCAGACTCTAGGAGTATGAGGAAGAAAGGCAATAAGCAGATAATGCAGAAATCTAGTCAACTCACTGAATTTCTTCAGACATGCTTTTGCTATGCTTTGCATTGTCTACTTAGATGATAATGTTTTGGAGTACGTAGTGCTTTGTGGTGCTAATACCAGCAATCTCAGGATTAAATTTACATCAATGTTAGATAAAATGAAAATGAGGGAAAATGAGTGTGTGCGGAAACAGTGAAAGGAAGTTTGTCTTCAAGCAGTGGCAGCATTGGTAGAAAAAAGCCAAAACATTATTCTCAAGCAGGTACAATATGAAAAAGCAATTTCTTACAGTAAAAATGTCTGAAAATATAGTTGGAAGCATAACCCTGAATTCCACATAAGGAGATTTGATCACTAAGCAAGGAATTCTGAAACCTTTAACCTTAGAAAAATGCTAAAGTTGCAGGGACTGAAAAAGAGCACAGAGACAAATTCAGAGGGGAAAAAGACTATGATGAGAAATCCTCTAGTGGAATGTAAGCAGAACAGTAAGTAGAAGAATTGAGAAATAAAGAAATACAGCTAGTTAGAATTTTTTTACTTGAAAGATTTTTCGGATGAAAAATTCAATCCTTCCAAAATTGAGATATTTAGTGGGACAAATCTTGGAGGTCTTTTCAACTCATAATTTCTATTTTAGTTAATAGAATTAAAAACGGATATTTTCACTTTATTTGATCCAAATTGGAGTGGGCAATTTAGTTGAACGTTTTTAATAAGTAAAATAAAGCCATCAGCTGCACTTTTCTTTGGCATCCTGATCCCTTCTAGTGGCCAAGCTACCTGATGAACTTCTATGCCTTCTGTAATGGTGGCTATGACATTGTAATTGTGGGTTTCAAGTGACTTTGTACACAGTGGAGATAGGGCCTACTATTCCAGTGCTATTGTAAAAAGGATTGATGATCTTAAGCAGAGGGGTAGAGTGTAAAAGAATACAGTTTTACAAGGAATGGATTGAAAAGAACTGTCACCAATCTGCACCCAGCACTGGCCTTGTGAACCAAAATGCATTAATTTTGTGAAGGTTGTAGAGATTTAGTTCTCTTGAAAAGTGAAACTTTAGCAACTTTATGCTGCTGTTCTTTAGATTTTCTCTTCTATTAAACATTTCAGAATTTCCTTCCGATTTAAAGCAAAATCCAGCCTTGAAATGTTGTGACTACAGCCAGCTCCTAACAGAACCCGTGACAATAAATGCAGAAATATGGCTGATCAACAGCATAAGAATGTTGTGAACTCCTCATTGAATTGAAAGCAAGACTCAGTTGATTTGTGCTTCTCTGTCATTCACAGATCATGAGTACTTGGGCAAGTGCAAAATTATCCATTATACACAGCACCTGTGTATTGCAGTTTTTTGTATGAAATTTGCTAGAGTGAGAAATAAAATCTGATTTTTAATGAAAAAAATTATAATGAATTAAAAGAGTGCCATGAAGTGAAGTCATCTAGTCAGAAGTCAAGAATAATAGGATATGATTGAGATGATGTGCCCCAGGACTTTGAGGAAATTTCCTGTGACACAAGATCAGTTGCAAATGTGTTCATAAAATTCTCCATGGAAGACTTACTGGTGAGAACTGTAATTGCAATTTGGTGATGTGGAATTTACAAAGAACAAATAGGTAGACCTCTGAATAAATTATTCTCAGCAATTAGTTCTACTTGTCAAAAGCACAGCAAAAGAAACTTTGAAGGAAACTGCGTTCTGAGTGGAGAATTTTTCTTTCAGCTGACATTAAGTTGGCAAAATGGATTTCTTTGTGTTCTAAATGGAAAAAAAAAATACAATTATTCACAACAGGTTTTTGTAGGTCTCTGAAATTACTACTTTATGATAGTAATGCATTGCTGACAGCAAATTTAGTAATATGAACCTATTAATCCAATTAGGAGGGAAATGCATTCTTTTTCTCAGCAGAAAAAGAATATAAAAGGGGTTCAGTATTTGCATGCAGGTTGTTATATACAAATATATAAAAATATGTTGCAGAGGAAGGCAATCACTGCTTTTTTTCTACCTCAGACTTATTCTGTGGCTAGAATTCTATGCCTGGCTTTTTTATTATTATTTCTAATTTTTAACACGTTGGAAAGGTTTATATCATTGTATATGGTGGTCACCTAGTAAACTAATAAGCTGAGAGGTTTTATAAAAAAATGATATACGTTAATAGAAATATGCTGACCTCAAAAGCATAATGTGGAGGAGGGCTGTGTAAGAATAGGCTGTGGATTCTCTTCTTATTCTGCATGTGTCCATCAGGGAAGATATTCTTTGTTTAGAAGTAAGGGTTTAAAATAGAGGGGACAGAAATGCTATTCTGAAGATGTTGTACATCGTTCACTTGTGGTGTTTCTTGCTGGTAGTGTGCCAAAAAGCCAACATTTTTAATGAGACTGCTGGACATTTAGAGTTCACATTTTCATTCTACTGGGGTATCTGTAAATTCCCTTTTTAAAACAGAAGTATAGCTTTCTGGGAGCTAACAAAGACTGGTAAATTCATTCAAAGGCAACAAGGGGTTTAACGCCGAGATTTTAATTTTCAAGTTGTATGGCTTTCAGGTTTATTTCTAAAAATAAAAACATAAACAGAAGTCCAGACAGGTTGGTGGGGTGTGAAGCTCTTACCTGAACTTTTTATTACTTTGTTAATCAGGACATGTTTCTGTAGGGCTTCCAGGTTTAATTCTCAATTGCTGCTCGCATTTTCAGATGACAACTGTAATGGATTGTGCTGTAAGTGGTGATGTTAGGAATTCCAGTTGCGCTTATTCCTGTCTGGCAGAGGTCGTTGGTCTAGGGTGGGTTTTCATCTGGCAGAAATGTGTACATTTGGATGTCTGCTTGACTTGGAGCAGGTTAATTAGTTATTTTCAGGGTTGTTTCCAAAAGGACCGTCTAGCTGTGCCGTGTTCTGGCAGGAGCTGCTGGTTCCAGCACCGAGGTTACGGTTCCATAGGTTTGGGTAGGCCTGGGTTTAGGTGGGCCACAGTAAGAGTATTGCCGCAGTATGACATACCAGCTGCTGTGGTCTCAACTTTATGACATATCTTATCAGTGGCCAATAGCAATGCAAACATTTTATATTACAGGAATTAGAGCATCTTTATATTCCTTGATTAAACATTCCACTTTTCTTAGCGTAAAACTTATGAAGCAGGAAACAAATAGGAAATCTGTCTAGTATCCCTTATTTTTGCCTACCTAAATTTATTATCTGCATGTTGACCTCCTTTTAGCAGGATGATCCTTGACGGAAAATTACCTTTTGATTTAAATTTAAATTTTTTATGAACGAGACTGCATGCTTTGCTACATCTTCATGTGCTAATAAGGTGCACATTTATTTTTATGAACATCTGGAATTCTTTTTTTCTGGAATTTATTCTGTTGTGATCCATCTTTTTGCTAATACCAGTCTGATCAGGCAGTGGTACAGGAAGAGCACTGCTGTTTGTGGCTTGAGCTCATTTATATACTGTTGTAGACCTTTAGTTGAAGATTTGCATGCTGCTGGAATAAAGTCTGACTAACAAACTGCCAGGACCCCTGCAATGGGAAAATTCACATCAGAAGGCCTCAGAAGTTTCAGATCTGAGTGTTTAGAACTTGATACTGATCTGAGAGTAAAGATGCCAAATCCTCCTCTTGACCCCACAGCTGCAGTGTTGGATGAGTTTTGAATAGTTTCTCTGCCTGCCTGCCTGCTGTTTGCCATATCAATTTAGAGTGTGGCCTTCTAGGGGCAGAGGCTATCGGGAGTTTGTAAGGCAGGTTACTGAGCATGGCAGATTCAGCATCTCAGCTGAAGACTCTGGAAGCTGTAAGGCTGTGGATTTGTGTTAGGATTTGATCCAAATTAACAGATTGTTGTTGCTGATCGCTAACATCTTATTTTCCTCTCTTCTCCTTGCTCCAGACTGTGTGCCATGTGTAAGTTATCTCTTGCCAGCTCGGGCAGTTATCTAATTGTGTGTTAAGTCAGTGGAACTTGCTGAGTCAGCAAAAAAAAAAAAAAAAGTAATCTGGGGGTGAAAAAAAAACAAACTTTTAATGCCAGCATGGCAGTGGTCTGGGAAGGCTGATCTGAGCAATCAGGGAAGGCTGAGAAAGAACAACACTGCAAGAAGGAAAGAGCAGGCTTGTTAAGAGGAAAAATAAAAACCTGCTTTCAGCAGCATAAACTGTAAGTTCAGTCCCACTGTAATGAGAAAACGTGTAATACAGATGGTACGTTCGTGTGACGTATCTCTTCGTTTCTGGTTGTTCTTTGTGAATGGTTTCATGCAGTTTCGTTCATTAACAGCGTAAGGTAGCGGGCTAAGCCCCGGTATTGACACGAGGCGTTAGTACAAATGTATTTCAGCAACTGATATTTATAATTGGTTAGGTAGCAATGTAATTTGCTATTTTCCATATCCTTCTTACTTTCATCACTTCCTAGATCTGGAAAAATACAAAGAAATGTGAGAGAGAGTTAAGAAAACTCATCTTCCAGCTATTTCCACTTGGATTATGCAGGGTTTTTTATGTGTGTTGCTGGGGTAAGGACAGAAGCAAGGGAACGCCAATTTCTCAGTAGACTATTAATATGTTTGATCTATTAATATTTTTAAACATGGATTAAGAAAAAATTCAGATGTGGAGGTTAGCAGTTACTGACTTGCATAACAGTTGTGCATAGGCCAGGGAGACCTGTGTGGGTATTTTTCCCTTAGCAAAATAGTAAATCCATTTTCTGGGAACAGATGCTCCTTTGCTAAGGCTCTGCCCATAGAGAGAGGCAGTTCAGCAGTGTTGTGGGCTAACGGTGCAGGCACAGAGAAACCGAGCAAACCCGACACGGCATCGAGGGTCAGCCTGATTTGTACCGAGAGCTCAAAGAAGTGAAAAACAAGTCTGCTTTGAAAAGCTTGCGGACTTCGCGTAGGTAAAAGGTGCGGGTATGTGGCACGACTGAATGACCCGACAATGTGTTTGGCCAAGTTCGAAACAAGTGAAGCGAGATGCAGATAGTGGGGTGGCTCTCCCCAGATTAACGGTCCTGCCAAAGAAGATGTTTAGCAAATCCAGCTAGCAAGTCAGGAGAGTAGTAGTGTGCCAAAAGTGTCAAGGTTGGAGGAATTTTTTAAAAATTCAGAGCTAATCTCTTGCCTTCTAAACTCTCCTACAATTTTTTGTTTTGAAACTTTCTCTTTTGACAAGTGTAGGAATGGAAAGTCACTGGAAGAAAGAAAAGTGTCCTGGAGAGGGGCAAGGGGCCAGATTTGATTACAGGGTCTCCAGGTGCCATCACAAAGACAGCTGAAGCCTGGTCTGTCCTTTGGCTGAGAGTCGACAGTGAATTGGCCAGCGCGTGTGCCGCTTGCAAACAGTGGCAGTGCACGCAAAGAGCAACTGTGTATTTTCAGTGCGAAAGGTCTTCATTGCAGACAAACAGAATGACTGAAGTCAGGGGACAAAGTCTCCATTTGAGAGCCGCGGTGCCAGCAGACGGGACCTGACCTTGAATGCAGGTGGCAGCAGCCTGCACCGCTCCCCCAGAAACACAGGTAGCGCAGCGCAAGCCAGGCAGCCTTGGCAGTCTCACAAAAACTTCTGAATTTCTCCTGTGGATCAACACTCTCTATTTTTCTTGTCATTGTGTGAAAGGCAGGCACCGAAGCAGATATTATGTTGGCATCTCATTTTTGATGTTCTTCCAGCGTGCAGCGCAAGGTAAACCTGCATGCTTGACGTGACAGCTGCCACCTCTGCTTCTTCCATCTTGCTGTTTTACCACCGATACAATTACATTATAACTCAGTCAGCAGTATAGGGCTGGACAGTAGAGCTGCTCAGGAGCTTGCCGATGTATTTGTTTCTTGTTGATGCCTACTTGACAAAACAAAAACTTCATGGGGGAGTTTGGGTTCCCAAAATTCTCCAATTTGAAAGTTTTGTAGTTTTAAATTCAGTCCAGTGTTTTGCTGTTAGAAATGCTTGTTAATTTACACTGAAAAAACTTTGAAAAAATTTAGTCCTGAGACTGTAGAAGTTTAGTAAGTGTCAAAATGAAATGTTCTGAAACATTACTGTGCAAAATTCTGTTTAGGGAGAACGTGTGAACTTGGTCTGCTTCTGCATTCCTCCCCTCTTGCAGTCCCCCGGCAGTGTGGTGGGGATACCAGCGTGCCTCCCTGCCTGGCCCTCCCGGGAGCCATCTGTGGATCGGCCATGGGTCTGTCGGATCAGTTTTTGAAGCTGCAGCTGCTGGCTGTATCCACAAGATGTGTTGCAGCAGGTTCCAGAAGCTTGTTACCACTGGGTAAAGAAAGAGGGTTTTTGAATCTGTTTTACGGTGATCTACTAGTGTCATCAAGTGTCTCTGAACTGAAAAGCTCCTGTAGGAAGGGCAAGTGGTTGTGCACTGCTCTGTTTCTCTCTGTGCAGCCACGTATACGACAAAACAAATGTGGGGTTTTGTGGTCTTCATCATATGTCTGGGAAAAAAGCTTTGCCAAGGAACGGCTCTTGTATCCCGCGCTCGGACACTTGGGACTGGTTGGGCTGGGGACACGAAAACAGCTGAGGACAGGCCGAAGTCCCGCTCCCCAGCTGCACAAAGCGAAGCGAGTGTGAGGGCGGGCAGACACAAGTGAGACCTCAAATGCACGAGGAAGGAGGAATGTTTGTTTGCCTTCCTGAACTACACGTGTTACGGCACAGCCTGTTACCTGGGAAATAAAGATTAGCTGAGTTTATGCACTATGACATTTCTGATAAATTAAGTGCCTTCTGATCTCTTTTTGTTATTTATACCGATCTATTTAACATAGATACACTTTCTTCAAACAATTTGGAGGAGTCTCTTTGGGGGAAGATTGGCTGAGTAAATCCTCTTTGCTGTTCTCCCGAGGAAGGTGCCGTCAGCTTCTTGACTGTTTCTAGCTTAAATTTCACATAACCGCAGGGCTTTTTTGTGAGGTAGCAGCTATCTTTTGCTAAGTCTTTATGGTAATGCTGTACATATGTAGAAATCAGTACTGCCTGCTCCAGCATCAAAGGCAAAAGCTGCTATCTCTGTGATGAGGTACTTACTAATGCGATACATATCTCTGACAATAGGTAGGCGTAATGGCAACATCTAGAGATAAGAAAGCGGCAGGGCAATGACAGCATGCTGATCTATTCCTACACAGCAAATGGAGAGAATGTGGGAAAACTGCACATTAATCTCTTCTCATTAAAAAGCCCTTACTACTGTTTATTTAAGTAAGAGGCTATTACAAAGCAAGCAATGCAGAAAGACAAAGCACAGGTTAAAGAAGCTGTAGAAATGGAGTAATATTGGGCTACATTGCCCTAAAATCGCATTTTGTTAACGCCTAGAGAACTTTGCAGATTGGTAATTTTAGCAGGCTTACAGTACAGTCACTCAGCCTGAAAGAAGCACATCGTCTTTGGTTTTGAGAGGAAGTGTTCTGCAGTGAGTAAAGGATTGACACAGAGTTCTTACGTTTCTGAACAAGTCAGTTCTTCTTGCTGTTTGAATGAGTGCGGCTGGAATGAGTGGATGGAGCCAAAGAAACACTAAAGCACTGGTGGTACTAAGCCTTTTGAGAAACGATTTCTGAATTTTGAAAAACTATTAGCAAAATAGCTTTAATTGGGTGGGGGTGGGGTTGTTGAAAAAAAGGTTGTATCACTATGTCTGCCCACAGATACACAGGAAGGCTACCTGTGTCACCTTGGTTGTGGTATTTCCTGATTTATTTCAGTAGAAGTGGCTAATTTGTAAATAAAAATACTTCTGAAAAGATCATGCGTTTTTAATGTAATATATCCATCAGAAGATCACCTTTTAATCAAATATATTTCTAATTTGCACTAAATCTCTGATATTTCTATAGCCAGATTTAAATCAGTCCTAATGCTTTAGAGTTTGCTCTAAATATCCTCTGATATCTTTAGCAAAACATCTATATTGTTATCATGCCTGGTTAAATTAAATCACATGACAACACATCTCCTCTTAGACTTGCATGAGCATGCAAATAATTCTAGCTTTGGCAATTTATAAATATGAAGACCATACAAATCCTCTTGCTGATAAACTGTGTTCACCATGCTACTTGAAAAATAGTCAGAACCCTGAAGTGACAGAAACATGAATGGTTTAAGTTTTCATTAGTTACGTTAACAGTTAACAGAACTTAATGTAATTGATTAGCACTTTTTTTTAATGCCAAGTAGTTAAAAAAAAAAAATCAAGTTGAAGTTGTCATTAATGCACTCTCTACCTTCTCCATTAGTAAAGATTATTCCTATTTGGTTTTGGACCCCAGTGTACCTTGGGCACCCCTGCGGATTA
Source organism: Anseranas semipalmata (assembly GCA_013399115.1). Taxonomy (NCBI): domain Eukaryota; kingdom Metazoa; phylum Chordata; class Aves; order Anseriformes; family Anseranatidae; genus Anseranas; species Anseranas semipalmata. The sequence goes on from VXAA01005831.1 coordinate 300,256, forward strand.
CATTTTTCTGAAATGTGAAAGGCTGAAAAAAAAAAAAAAAAAAAAAACTGACCAGAAGAGATGTTCTTTAGGATTCTTCCCATTTCATCTGGCATGGAACATTAATATCACAAGTTATGACTTTAAATATGACCCTGGCCTATTACTGCTGGCACTGATCCTGTAGAACATAACTGACAATTGCAGAAAAGATGGACCAATGTTTTTGATGGTTTTGCTTGTTTAGATGAGAAGATTTTGAGACTGTTTAGGGATTAGAAAGGTTTGATGGGGAAATAAGGTAATCGGAGAAGTATGGAGGTTGGCAGACAGGTGGCTGATGGTGTAGTCTACTCCACTTTTCTAGAAAGAATGAAGTGAGTCTTCTAGGTTAAAATTTAAAATCTTTTTTTTTTTTTTTTTTTTTTTTGAGGGACAGAGCCCTTCCCACCTGAATTAAAATCTTGAAAGGTCATTATGGTCCACTGAGCACAGAAAAAATATCCAGTTGTTTGATCTTTTTTCCAAGTCCCTGAAAGGTCAGGCAGTCATCTGTTGTATTTGATATCCTCTGTTGAAGTATCTCGTATATGCAGTAAAGTTTGAAATATATATTCCCTGTATTTGTATATGGAACTTAAGGTCATATGATTTTTTTTTTTTGGCTGAATTTTTAGACAATAATATTTCCATCATTGTGTTTGGGCAGGTGATGGCAAAAATCTTGCTGGTATCAGTGGCACTACTCTCAGGGAAGAGGAGATCAGATATTCTGCTGCTGAAGTTTGATGTTCTTCACTGGGCAGGCAGGGAGGGGCTCGGAAGCCGATGATTCTGCTTCACAGGAAATGAACTCAGCTGACAGAAAACTGTCAGAAGGGCTTTTATCCCCCCTCAGTTACAGATTGACATAGAAGAGAAGCTGAAGTAGAGAAAGATGTGCTTTTACGAATTGATTTTTCCTTACTTTTGATCTGGAAGCCTCCATGACACTAGCTGTGGCATTGGTTTTGAGACTGGTGCTTATTACTCATTTCTGTGATTTGGCTATATTGGCCCTAAATAGTTGCTTTTGTTGTATGACAAAGTCGTTTTGAAGCTGTAAGAAATGATTGTAGAAAACTGTGTTTTCCATTGGGTGGTAATGCTTGCTGTTCCTGAAGGGTTCTGGAGAAAGGTTTCCTGCTCCTTGGAGGAGACGCGCTCCTGTAGGGACTGCTGGTAGGTGTCTCGGGTTCGGTCACTGCCTCAGCGTCCTGCACTGCACTTCCCAATTACTTCGTGTGTTCAGGTTTAGAGGTGGAAGCTGGAAAAAGTTACGCTAACGGCTCTAAGGATCAGGTAGTGTAGAAGATGGATGAAAAATTCAACTTCTGCAGCCATTGACTGTGTGCCTGCTGCTCCCAAAGTGCTTTTTGCATGTGATCAGACAACTCTGTAATGAGAAGCAAGTTGTGTCCGTTCGGTGACACAATCGGCAGCACCTGGCTGTGCTGGATGCGGAGTAGCTTTGGCTCTCCTGACCCTGCAGGGAGAGGAGTTCCTGGCAGGGTTCAGCTGTTTCTCTTTAAAAAGACAAATGCAGCAACAAGAGCTGAGGTTTGTTTATAGCGGACGGCTGCTGGTACTGCAGCGGCACTCCTTGTCCACTTTATCCTCACAGGAAGACTGTTTTACTGATTAAAGAAAACTTTTTTTTTAGTCTTCTTCAAGATTTCATTTTCTTCATCTGATTCAGATAGTCAGCATGTTTGTTTTTAGAAGTCTCACACTCTCCAAAGACTTGAAGGGTGATTGCTGGGAAAAAGAGCTCCAGCTCCAAATCTCTGACTCAGCTTCTTCAGTAGTGTTGCAGTCTGAAGAGAACAAAGAAGAATTGATTTTTCCTTACAGTGCACACAGAAGCTGCCAAGATATGAGCATCTCTCAGTACATAACGTCCTTTATCGCACCTGTGCTCTTAGACCTCGATTATTCATTTTCACTTTGGGAATGGCTTTCCAGGCGTAAGACTAAAGCAGCCTGACGATGCAGGGTGTCCGTATGATCCACGCGCATAATACCAAGATGAATTTGAGTAACTGATATAGACTGCTGCTAACTTGATGGACAGTTGCATATGCACAGGTGTGTAATCGGATCATTTTTTCGTCCAATTTTGGCCAGTGGGACAATTACCATATGAGGGAATCAGCGGTTTGGAGAGTCTTCTCGCAGGATTAACTGAGAGCTAGCTTTTGGGATGACTCTGTGTACTGCAAAATTGAAAGGGCAGAGTACAGATGTACTTTTTGTTCAGGTTTGAAATTATCCTAAATCTCTACTTTGGTGTCCTTGTATATTTTATTCTGTCATCTAGACTATTAGAATTATTTTATTACTCTTTGTAAAGTGACTAGCATGATTTGTAGCAGAAACTTCTTTCAGTGAGGGTTTTGTATTTTAAAGGGATGATTGAACTAAAAAACAACTGCTAAAAAGCTAAGAAGAATGAGACCGGTGAATGCATCATTCTGCACTTCTACTTCAGAGATTTACCCTTTTTTCCAAAATAAATTAATGCAATGTCCTGTTGGTTACTGAATTATTAAAAACACTATTGATTTATTAATATATCCAGCATAGATTATTGTATCTACCTCACAGCTGTATTTGACAAGATTACTGTCTTAAATGGCATAAAACATTTTTTTGATTAAGCCGCTTTTCCCAGTAAAATCCATTTCCTTAGATTTGAAAGAATCTTGGATATTCACTATGATATTTTCACAAAATTTAGTTAAAAGAAAAAGCAAAAGCAAATGAAAGTACTAGCCTAATACGAATACAAAGTTCAAACCTGAAAATGCACCATGGCATAAATGCTCTAGTAAAGTGAAACAAATCAATATTTAATACCAGTTCAGCCTGTGGTCTTAAGGTTCCAACTTAATAGAAACCGATCCTAAGTAATGGATTTGTGAGGACCATATTATAAGAAAGCATTTAATTTTGCATACATTGAATCAAGAGTAATCAGGAGGGTGCTCATGTTTTAGAGGACACTGAAAACTTTACAGGATTAGAACTTGCATCTTAAAGTCAATAACAGCCCCTAAATCCTGGAGGCCTTTATAAGAATGCCTCCAGCTCGTAAATGTGTTTGCACAAAGTGCTTTGTTATGAGAGAGATTTAGTGGGTTAAAGGAGAGCTGAAGGTTGAAGAGAAGTAGGAGAATTTCTGAAGGTGCAGGAACTTTTTCTCAGGTGAATGTGAGAAAGGATGAGGCAGTATCAGTTTTAAACCTCCCAGGTGTTTTTTTCTGTCATTCTTTCTTTCTTTTTTTTTTCTTTTTCTGAAGTCATGATTGACCAGCAGAAGAGATACTCTTTTGTGAGGGCTCATACAATGATAGCTCATGAAGTGGCAACTCCAAGCCACTCAACAGCTGTGATATTTATCAATACTCTTTTAAACTTCAGTGTTGATTTACATGTTCAGCTTTACACAGGGCGGGCAATCACATGATTATTGCTGATTTCAGTGGAAGGTGGAATGGGATTTCATCCCATTAGATGGGATTTAGGTTTAACCATAGCTCACAGTATGGAAATATTTGCAAAGAACTTCAGTTTATATTTTCGGCTGGTTTCAGTTCATCACTTCTTAAGAGGAAAATGACAAGCACAGCCCTGCTGAAGCGTGGGTACTTTCTCACAACCTGTGCTCTTGGAGAACACCATGTACACTGCAGCTCTCGTTGTGGTTCCTCAGCCCCACGATGGAGGGCTCGAGCCACAGGCTGCGCGAGCAGCTTTGCACCACGCTTGTTTTAGGTTAGGTCAATTTCCTTACTTCCCTTTTATCATTTTTATGGCAAGCCTTTTATAAATAGATTGCAATGATTTTCCTTCCCTTCTCAGATCTGTTTCCAGCTTTTCATGATGTGCATTTTCTCTATATTTTTAAGTGCATCTTTTATTTTTTTCCTTCTGTTCAGAGTTTTCCTCTGCTTGATGCTATTGGTTCTTTTTCCCTCGCCCTGAGAAATGCCACTAGGGTGCTCTAGATGTGATAAAAGTTTGAAACTGTGCCATATCTTACAGCTTCTGGTCACAGTTAAACATTTATGAATGCGCGTAACTTTAAGGGATGCTAAAACAGTTAGATATGCTTGTAACAAGGACACATTAATCTGGCAAAAATAAGATGCTGAGCGTTCATGAAATACCTTCTGAGTGCAAAAGGCTGTTGATGGCCCTGTAAGCTGCTGCAGTTTAAAGACATTACCTAGGATTTAAGGAGAAGCGTTTGAAGACAGGAGGAACGGCCGCGGCCCTTCCAAGGAAGGGTATCCCTCTTTCCAACTGGTCAGGTCTTTGTTATGTTGTCTGGAATTTACTTCTGAAGATGCTTGCGGGGTGAAGGCTGCATGTGCCTAGGGCTGGTCCCCAAGTCCCCCAGTGGACCGGGAGAGGTTTCTCGCCTCCGTGCTGGCAGCGACAGCTTGAGCCCCCTGCAGCTGGGGGCTAGCACTAAGAGCCACGGCAGCCATGGCCACAGCACGTTTGCTGAGACGGTCCTGGCTTCAATTTTGTGTTAGTGTGCAGGGCTGCGGTTTGGGATGAGCACTTATTGCCTGTCCTACAGCCTCTGCTGTGGCAGAAAGAGCAGATAAAAGGACAGGGCAAAGAGGTGGCTGCAGGCAGCTCCACCAGCTGCCGCTGAGCACGGTGGTGTCTGGGCGTGACCGGCTGCAGGGGCTTCAAGGAGGTTTCTTCCCATCTCTTAAGGGCCCTCATTGCCTCTTGAAACCTGACACTCGGGGTCCTTTCTTCATTTGTTTGGTTGTCTATTTTACTTTGCTATGGAAGCATTAGGAGTTTTAAAGCATGTGTCCAGCAGAATCAAGATATAATAAGTTAGAGTGCAATGTAAAATCACGTTAGCTGAATTGCATTCAGCTCTGTGCGGACCCTGTCATTCAGCAGTGAAGTACCCATACAGGAATCTAATGAGCGTTAGCTAATGTGCTTTCGCTTCGCACCAGTCTTTAATTAGTCCTTCCATTCCCCCAGTACCTTAATTAGTGCAGGCTGTATGCATCCTACCCATGTCTAGTGCAACCGTGTGGCACTGGAAAGCTCAAGAAAGAGTTCGGATCTGCACACCCTCCCAAGTAGAGGAAAATATTGCTCCCTCTTATAATGCTATGGTTTGCTTTAAAATACAGTTAGGTTCCCTCAGCGACACTGTAGTATGCTCTCTATATACAGCTCTGGAGGTTGATTTAACTTCAGTTATTAATCTCAGCAGCTGTTTATGGCATTGTATAGTACAGCACTAAGAAATAAAGATTATCCCTTAAATAAATATGAAGATATGCAGGCAGTGGAGCGCAGTATTCTCATAACAGCCTAACCATGGGTATGCTATACTGCTGCGTAATAGACCCTACACTTAGAATAAAGTTTAAACTCGCTTTTCTCTGCCACTATTTTGTGGGATTTTTTTTTTTTTTTGAACTGCCAGAAAAGTTAAGGTGGGTAGAGGTTTTCCTGATGGGTCAGAAATTTGATCATAAAATTAAGTTGAACACACTAGCCCCTGCTTAGAGCTGTTTGTTTTTGTCATAATATTAACATCCCTCGTGTTGAGGACTGATATCGTTATTTGTGAAGTAATAAAAAGGACTTTTGTGGCCGTAAGCTTGTGAAAGTTTCTGTTTCGTGGGCGCATGCACAGCCTGTGGAAGTTCTCCTTGAGCAAACACTTCACTTTGCCTCACGTGGAGTCCTCAGGCAGTACCTCAGCTTCTGCTCTAAGCTGGCGTCTTCTTGCAGGACGCCTTCCTCCGTGACTTTCTGTGAAACCTGGAGGAACAGAATGGAGAACAGAACACCCCAATGATGTGGGTGTTGCGTTGGCTCCTTTCCTTTTCCCTCCTGGCCCAAAGAACCCCCGCAGGGCACGCAGGGGTACCTGGGCAGACCCTTCTGTTGCTAGCACCTTTGTGCAGGGGTGGCTGGGCTGGCGTGGGGCACACAGCCCTGGGGGTGGTCCCTGAGAAAGAGCAGAGTCTTTCTTTTTTTCCTCTTCAGTGAGAAGAGGCTCGTGAGAGTGGCTCGTCAGTGAGATGTGGAGTGGAAAGCAATAAAGCCTGATATGTAGTAGCTAAATGGCACAGCTGTGACTGAGTGTGCCTAGGAAGGAGGTCTATCAGGTAGGAAGGTGCTATTTCTGTAGTCTGTTTTCTGCATACTTATTTTGCTTAGCTTCAAACCCACCCAGCATGGGTTTGACTGCCTCAGACACTGCTGCTATATTACTACCATTTCACTTTGGAGAGAGAATGAAAAGACAGCACAGAGAGAACAAAGAGAAAAGCAAATGAAGAACTATTGTGTAATGGGTGAGGGAATTTAAAGAAAAAATATGATAAATGTAGAATTTATACCTTGCTTGTGTCAGACTAGCTTTTAGAGAATGTTTCTTCTATCCCTAAGATAAAGTAGAAGTATTGTTTAAACTAGACAAACATATTTAAACTTAAACCTTAAACAGTCCACCTAAATGGAAAGGAAAAGAAAGAATGAAAAAGTGGTTTATGCTGGGGTTACAAGTACAACACTCAGATATTATTCAAAGTGCCTGGACTTGAAGATGTTTATATGGAAATTTATTATAATATATTGGTGGTTGGGCAAGTTGAGTGAAAGAAAATAAGAAAACCCAACATAAATACATTATCTAGTCCTAAGATTAAATGACAGAGTAACCACATTTGAAAAACAAAGCAAGTCTGCTTAAATTTCCTTTGTATTTTTCCTTTTAGCATGAATGAAATGTATTAGCTTTAAATCAGCTATTACTGTGCAGTACTGATGAATAGCAAATACCAGGCTTATGTTTTAAAAAGGCACTAGTAATGATTTTGGAATTTACAGACCATGACCCTGTCTTCCTTTAGCACACAGTAAATTGCTTGAAACTGTAAGGAAAAGAAGACTAATAAAACACTCAGAATATAACAGATATAAACAAAAATGGTTTATGTATAAAGGAAAATAAAACTTGTCTAATGTGCTGTAGTTCTAAGTGTGTTAAAAATAGGGCACTATTTTATTCTTATTTTTGAAGTCTTTTAGAAAATTCTGTTGATGGTCTCTTTTGAATTAGGAGAAGAAATAGTGCCATGAATAAAAAGTTAACAGAAAGAGGTATCAGAAAGAGCCTGAAGTTCAGAAATAATCTGTTACTGCTAAATTCACTCTACAATTTCCTGTACTTTCTGGGCTTCAGCAAGCAAGGTGATCTCCTGTTCTCCTGTCTAACCAGGGCAAAAATGCCATTTTGTGTATGGATTATCTCATAGCCATAATGCAGATGAAATGACTGATTTCTTAACTTGGTCTACTGAGATGGGCCAGTAGAGAGGAAGAGGTTTTCTTTAGGACCTTTACTGGAGAGTGCTCCGTCTAGTCTGACCGTGGCTAAGGGACGTTAAAGGACCACATTTCCTGCTGATTTAGGCTTCTGCAGTCTCGTTCTTCAGCAGCCACTGGAGGCTGTGCATGGCTAGCCCATGATGTATATCATTACTTGACCTGCCTCGGATTCATGCAACTGTAGGAATATAGAATAATGGACTGGAAAAATGAAACAAAATCCTGTTTCTTTTTACACTCGTGTATCTCTCCCAACATCAGATATAATAATTTCTTCCTTCACCATGGTGGCAGATGATTCCTTTTGTATTGGTTATGAACAACTCCCCATGTGTATCTTTACAGGGATAGAAATCCTTTTGTTCCCAACCTGCACACAAATCACACTAAGGCTTTCTTCAGCTTAGTGTGGCACACTGCGGTTTTCCTGCTTTCCCTCTGTCAGACACGCAGAAGGCCCTGGAGGCCTGCTCTTCAGAGATGCTCCTCTGCTCGCTAGCCCCTGGGTAAGCTCTGTCTTTATTAAACTGAGACTGGTGTCAGTCTGGTCTAAGGGTGATTCATACTAGATCAAGAAATCTGCAAGCTCAAGCAAAACATGTGGGTCAGTACATAGCCAGCTCATGGTTTTCAAAAAAATTCTGAGGGGGTGCCATTCATTTTGAATTTCTGGCTAGATCAGATAGCCTGTTCCTGCCCCCTTTTGGAGCCTGAATCTCTAAGAAATCCATGAGATCTATTGCCAGTACTTTTGTTACCATTTCAAATCTCAGTGCTCCAAGATCACAGTACCTGGATTTATTCCAGATGCTGCCATCCTTACATAAACACAAGGCAGTCTGTCTTTCATTCACATGCTTGTTGGATTTTAATCTTTCTTTTCAGCCTATCTCAGTACCTAAAAATTTGACTCATGCACACTGAACTAGAGCATGCTATTGCCTGTCAGTCAGCCACAGTCACCACAGGCAGTGCCAGCATCTGAACCAGAGCCAGAACGCCCCACCAATGGACTTAATCACATTTCTTCAGCTCTGTAACTCTCACCCAGTGTGGGTTGGGGCACTGCAGGTGGAGTGCTTATGGGGGGGCCCCAAGAGTCTCTCTTGAGAATTGTAGAATATCCCAAGCTGGAAGGGACCCACAAAGATCATTGAGTCCAACTCCTGGCTCCACACAGGACCACCTAAGAGTTAACCTAAATATATGAGTGCTGTCCAAATACTTCTTGAACACTGACAGGCTGTGACCACTGCCTGTCCCAGTGCCCGACCACCCTCTCAGTGAAGAACCTTTTCCTAACCCCCAGCCTGACCCTCCCCTGTCACAGCTCCATGCCGTTCCCTCGGGTCCTGTCGCTGTCACCAGAGAGCAGAGATCAGCGCCTGCCCCTCCGCTTCCCTCATGAGGAAGCTGCAGGCCGCCATGAGGCCTCCCCTCAGCCTTCTCTAGGCCGAACAAGCTTAATGGACAACTGAATGGACAATGCCACACCAAGCGTATGTACTTGGATACCCTACTGACTTTGATAATTGCAGAACAATATCGAGGATCTGAGGTGAAGTCCCAAGAAAGCCAGACGCTATGGTGAATACTGTGGGATGGTTTCCTAGTCATAGTGGGGGCTCAGTCCTAAGATACTACACAGGTCTAATCCCTAATTACATCTGGGATCCTCTATGTGGAGATCTGGGGACACCATTTTGTATGAGGTAGGTCATTTCTGCTGATGAAGAAGACGACAAGGTTTATGAACAGCCAACTGTGAAGGAGGAGCGCGAGGCCTCACAACAGCCAGCACTTCTCAACGGTAGTTGTCTGCAGACGACTTCTGAAGTCATGAATGTGCCTCATTTTGCCGTGCTTCCTTCACTGCAAACCTCTTGTATTTGCAGTGTACCTTTTCTCAGGTCAGAGTTGTTACAAATGGAACAGCAATCAATGTCCCTTTGAGAATGTCATCATCATGACAGAATATCTGACAATGTAGTGAATTGCTTATGCATCCCCACCTCTGCTTATAGACAGGTGGCCCTTGCTGAGCATGAAACAAATGTGTTTCAAGCATGTTTATACTGCCACAGGAAGGGTTACTGTGAGGTGTGGATGTGGACTTTTACTTACTATAGCTTGCAAAAACTATTTCTGATATCTGTGCTGAGTTAAGACATGAAAAGCATCCCTGCAGTGATACAATGTTTTTTCTGAAGTGGTCGTTCACATTGCAAAAAGAAAGTTTTCTTATCAAGGAGCCAACCACAAATATCTTCGTGATGGAACATGGCCAGTGTCCTGTAGTGAAAAAGGGCAGTGGCAGGCAATGCAAAGCTGTATACCAAATGACTTACCCATGGTGCCTGCTGGCTCAGTTAACATGTGCTGTGGCTAATTTGACCGAAATATAGTCAGATACTTATGCTGGATTTGCCCCCTTTTTTTTTTTTTTTTTTTTTTTTTTTTAAACTCTTCTAGTTAGGGGCACATCCAAAGAAGGGAACTAAAACTGCAGCTAGTAAACGTAACTGGTCTTTTGTTTAGTCAATAGCAAGCTGGGTGTTGAAATGTAGAGGCTGGCATGTTGGATCTCTGCTACCGCAGATCCAGACATGTATGTGAATTTTCTCTTTCAGATCTTACGCTCCCTATAGCTTTTACTTTTCCTCTTCAGATAATTACTCTGGCAGTCTGTCTCTCCTGTCCTCTACCTTGGCTACCGCTCCCTGTCATTGTAGTAGTAACTAATTATTGTAAATATGACACCAGGGTTTCCTACTGGACAGCACTGTGCCTTCAAACTTATGAGAGCTGATGTATTTTCTTTTGTGAATTGTGCATGAATGGTATTTTTGGTATGCTCTTCAAGCTGTGTACTTGGTCACTGAAATTACTTTACGTTGCTTCTGTTCTCTCTCTGGGAATACTCCAACAGATTGTCTTGCAAATGTGTCCTCATATGAGCATGCAGATTTATGTGCAAGCATACACACTAGCAATAATATAAGCTTCTCCCAAATGTTATTGTGAGTAAAACTTCATCCAGCTGCATGCTCACAAGCTATGAAGAGAGGTCATGAATATTACTGAACCAAATAGCTTTAATTTGTCCAAATCTTCTCAGAGAGATTCTCCAAATTTTTTGAGCCGCATTTGCAGACCACTGCTTTTCATAAGGAATTAGGTTGGGTTTACCTACCCGTTGTTCCATAATTACAGGGTATACCTGGTGTTTCTGAAAGCATATCTTATTCAGTCAGCCTAGCTGCTGAATACAAAGTTTTGTAAGGTTATAATTGAAGATTTTTTTTTAGCTTTCAAGCAGAAGAAAATCACAAGTAGTTGAGAGATTGCAGTTCTATCTTATCTATCTCTGCTCAAATTGCTTACTTGAATCTGTAGTGATTCCCATCTTGCCAAATAATGAGACATGGAGAAAGTTGCAAACTGACAGATACAGCCAACAAATTGCTAGTGTCATTTCTTCCATATGCCCACAGGCATTGTTTCTGAGTCTAACCAATGCTAATTTATATTTACTACCTGTTTGTCAAACTGGAAGAAAAAAAAAGAAAGGAAAAGGTGTATGAAAACTGTTTTAGTACAGTTTGGGTTTCTGCCGACAGGCAGCAAAATCATTACTTCTGCAACAAGGGATGCACAAGGAAGCAATCATCTTTTTGTGTCTTCTTTTTATAGGCTGTCCTATTGTTTGGCATTATGGATAGGAATGTCACAGACAACTTTGGAGGCTTTCACACTCTGTCCCTGGTTCTGTAAAACACTTCTGTTTGCAGAGCTCAAAGCCCTTTGAAGCCAAAGGATAACATTATCATTAACCTCACGTACAAGGGTACAGACATACCCATCCTTCAGAGGGCTCTTTGTCCACTTGTTCAGTGGAACAAAAAGCAAGAGTCTTGCAAAGAAAGATCAGTCTCTAATCCCATGAAACAGAAGATGGGATTAAGTGTTGCAGCTGATAGAGAAATTGGAAGATCCTCCAGACCTGCAGTAGAAGTGCTTGTTAGCTTACATGTGGGAATAAGCTAGCAGAGGGCTCCACTTAGTGCATCTGTCCCCTCATGTTTACTTTCTGGGTGTGCCAATGGAAAGAGCTTCCTCCTCCCCAGCAGCACAACTGCTCACCTGCTCCACTAGTTCTGTCTGTAGGCAATGATGGAAGAGAGCACTGAAATCCAGTCTCTGTTTGGGTGGTGCAAATCCAGGTGGCATTCCAAAAGACACATGTTATCAGTACTCCTAGGCAGCATGGTAGACAGGTACCTTTGGCCTTCTTTTGCATTGCCATGTGTCTACCAGGAAGCCAAAGCAATACAGGGTTTATTCTCCTCTGCATCATGTCAGCTTTTTGAAGCCCAAGACAGGCTTGATTCAAGATAAGTGAGTATTTAATGCAGTGTAGCCAGAGCTTTCCTTCCCACAAACAAAAGAAAATTTGTCATAGATGCCATAATAGCTGGCAAACAAGTATCCTTTGATGAATGATATTGATTTTCACAAAGATCCTGAAAATTCCTCTCTGTTTTGTGCTCTATTGCAAAGCCACAGTGTTGGGCTTCCTGGTTAGCAGCTTAGCACCATTCCAAGCTTGTTTAAGATGAAGAGTTCCCTTTTAAAACATGTCTTGTATGCAAATGATCTGAAACTCCTCAATATCCCTGTTAAAACATCTGTAAACAGCCCACTGAGTTTCCAGAGTTAAAAGTGGTAATTAGCCTGTTAACAAGTATCTCAGACATACAGTTTCTTATAGTTTATAAGCACATTGGATTTGGTTATGGGTTCAATATTAATAATCAATTATTGAAACACCTATCAATCATGTTAAGCTTAATTAACCATTTATTAATGTGCTGCTGCTGCTAATTCTGGCTTTAGATTCTACTGTTGCAATGTCGTTGATGAGTACGATAAGGTTCAGTTGTAAAAGCTAGCAGACGTATTAGGAAAATGAAGAATTGGTGGTTAGACTTCGATGGCTTGCCTGTAAATCATTGTTGGACCAAGTTCATTCAACTGCCTGGAAAAGAAATCTGAACATTGGGTATGTGTGTGTTATCCAATTCCCACTTGCTCTTGGGTTAGTCTCATATACTGATATTTATCTAAACGAATTCACTAAAGGAATCCCAAGAATTAATAAATTCATATTTTTAACAGTGAACAACCAGTACTAAAATGCTGTTCCAAGATATAAGATTAAATTCCCCCTCCACCTGCTGTCATTTCTATGGCAATTTCTCCCTCTAAAAATTGTGCAACTGAAGCTTTAGTACATTATGGTTATAGACAAGGTATATGGGACATGTTTTAATCTCTTTTTTCTTTTTTTCCTCCTTTTTATCCTCTTCTTTTCTCTCTGTTTTTAAAAATGTAACTCAGCTGTGTAGTAATTGAACATTTTCTTTCAATCTGTTCCAATGATGTAGTTAAAAGTTTTCAGAGATTATTTGCTCTGGTATGCTTTATACCTCCACTTCTTTTTCAACAAGTGAAGTCAGTGAACAGGTGGTATGAGCTAAGAAGTCTATCAGTTCAGGACTTGGTCCCAAAGATATTAGTTTGGGATTGTAAAATATAATGTTTCTATTGCCTGAAGTTAAAATTTCTGTGCTCCCCCCACCCCAGTCAAGAGGAATGACGTCAGTTTTCTTTAGTTCACTTTTTCAGTAGAGAGAGAAAAGCTACCGTAAAGCTACTTCTCTATATGCCTCCAGAACCTCACCTGCATTGGCACTGGATGTTAATATCGTGCCATTTCCTAGTACGGCATAGGACCAGTCCTGCAAACCTTATTTACCGTGGTTTACGCCCTAGCTTTGATAACTTCATTTCCCCAATTATGACTTCATGCATGAAGAAGTGAGACTACAGCTATAGCATGTTTGACTTATTTTTAAAAGGAGATAGAAGAGATTTAGGACCATGCAAGTCCTTTTCAAAAGGTTAACATACTCACCTTACAACTCTTCCATTTCACTGAAAGTCAGTGGTGGTTAGACATCTGTGCGTCTGTCATTTTTAAAGTGAGAACTGGTCTTTCAGGTCATCTAGGTGCTTTTGATTGTTTTAGCTTGTGCTACTCAAAAATATTCACAGGGGAAGTTTTTAACTTAAGGAAAAAGAAAAGGCTATAGACTAAAAAATCTGGACAGGGTAACTGGCTCAAAGCCTTGTTTCTGGTCGAAGTCTGGATGAGCTACATTAATACTAAGAGAAGATTTGGCTTCGACCTTGAAAGGACGAATCTTCTTGGCATATAAAAACTATTTTACTGTACCGATATTGACACTGACGCAAAATATATATTGTGAATAGCTGTAGCTTTTTAGATGTTATAGGTATATAGGTATGCAGTAGACTGAGATGTTTTCCTTTTTTTTGTGTGTGTGTGTGTGTCAGGGAGAGGCTGCTAACAGTAATACATCGGAAAAGAAATCTGGTAGCACTGTGCATAACAATTTTGTTTTCTTTGATTTAAACCTAAAGGGCAATGCACTTAACATTTACAAAGAGGGATATATTTTTTAGCTCTCTCTTCTCTCCATTTGGTAAGACAGTGGAACTAATGTCATACAAGGCAACCAATTCATGTGAAATAAACAGATTGAGTTTACAGAAATGAAAGAAAGTTCTTTCCATGGAACTATAAAATTAACAGAGAAGAATGGATATTACATTAAGTTCAAAGGCATTTCACAGTGCAGCAGAAAGTGGATCTCTAGACTGTGATGTGGACTGGAAGTGGAAAGAAGGATCCCTAACCCATGAGAAGGGGTGAAGGCTGTTACTACGGAGTTCAACATGCTGTTGCAAGAGGTTGCATAGGGCAACACTAATGATCTCCAATATATAACTGCGATATTATGGTAACTAAAGTGAACTTAGAACAAGAGACGAAGTAGACATAAGGGTTAGTTTTCCTCAGCAGAGGCCTGCCACTACTGGAGACACATGGGGTTCTGTGCCGTTTGGTGTATTTTTAAAAAACATGGAGAAAAGGGATGAAAATAAAGCTGGCTGACGACATTAGGATTCTCAGGGTAATAAAAATGAATGCAGAAAGACCTCACAGTATTGACTGTAGAATGACTGCTGAATTTTACTGTGGATGTGTAAAATGATGCATCTGTGGAAAAATAATCTGAACTTCAATTATGCACTGATGGACTCAAAACCTACGTAACAGTGAGATCTTATAATAGATATAGTTCTATGAAAAGTTTCAAGTTGTGGTTTTAATAGCAGACAAATGTGCAAGCTGAATATAAGTAATTACAAGGAGAGAACTGAGAGAATGAGGGCATCATTATTTTCTAAATCTGTGGAGTACCCACACCTTAAGTTCTATAAACCAGGGCTTCAAAAATGTGCAGAAAAGATGAGCAAAAGTATGGAATGTATAGGAAAGGATGATGTAGACACACTCATTGAGACCGGGGAGGAAAAAGAGATCTGTAATGGTGTAAGTAGCACAGACAGGATGAATAGGGATGGATATTCACTATTTCTCATAATAAAAACATTCAGAGACATTAAGTTATTGGGTACTAGTTCAAAACAATAATGATGGAAAGGTAATTTTTTAGGGAACATATGACTAAACTGTGGAATACATTGCTGCAAGAGTCTGCTGGTGCCATATCTTTGGATGGTTTCAAAAACTGATGGTACAAATTCATGGATGATAAATCCTTTACGGGCTATTAAATGCGAAGATTCCACCTCTAACTGAGAAGCTACTGAGCTGTAGATTTCCAGGAGCCTGGAGAGCATGGTGAGGCAGCAGCACTGTTCTTACACTTTTCCCTAATCATCTACTTTCAGCCCCATCCACTTTTAGCATCTTCTGCAAGATGCAGGGCTAGGTGATCTCAGTCTGGTGCTGTAGGGCCGGTCTTTTGGAGTGGTATGCTGTGCTGGACTGATATGTAGGGACCCAGGTTTCTGTTCAGGGCAGCGACTGTGTCAGGCATGATACTGTGGAGCAGAGAGATAGGAGACCCTTTTGTGTAGTTTGGATTTGTTTCTGTGGTAGGTTTCACAGCCAAACAACTACAATTATTACGGAGCTAGAGGGAAAATTTTGGATGATGAGGTCAGATTAATGGCTATGTGATGGGCCAGTCTACAAGCACAAAGGAGCTTAGTGAGAGTCTCTGGAGTGTGTTCCCTGCTGATGGTGACACCATAATTGTGAAATTATGGGAACAATGGTGGAGTATGGGAGTTGAAGATCTAGTCCCACAAATATCTAGTGGTGTAAACAGCAGCACAGAAGAGGCAATTTTAGTTATGTTAAGGAGCATCAGTAGAAATAACAAGACCCGATGGGAAAAATAACACACAATCATGAAATTAAAAGACCGTTATATAATGCACATGGGGATTGAGACAAGGCTTCACAGGCAGCTTGTAATTCTGGTATTTGTTAACTTTTTAATATTTATCTCTGTGAACTTAATGCGCTTTTAATGTAGGGTTTTGTTTCCCAAGTTTTATAATGAGCAAGATGGATGTCTTGCCCATTGCTTCAGAGACAGGACCAGGAGCAGAAACCTGCGGGGCCCTCGTGGGGCTGGGCAGGAGGAGGAGCAGGTCCCGCAAACCAGCGTGTGCGATGTGAGTGGCTGAGGCTGAGCAGCCTCAGGAGGCAGAGCTTGCTGGTTGTGGCCTAGGGGCTCAGGAAAAAGCTGCATTTAGTGGCTGGTTCTGCTTGACTGGACACTTTCAGCACATACCTGAAAAAAAGCCAAAAGGTATGTGTATTCTCCCCAGGAGTTGGACTTGATGATCCTTGTGGGTCCCTTCCAACCTGGATATTCTGTGATTCTCAGGTGAGTCTATATGGGGCTGGCAGCACCCCTGGTCCTTAACAGTCAAAGCTGGTGACTTGACTGCTCTCAGTGAGGGCAGTGACTGGCAAGAGGGCAGCGGCTCTTGTTTCAAAAGAGGGAAGTGCTCACCAGAGTTTAAATTTGTCACAACCAAAAGCAGTTTTGTGCTGCTCTGTGTCGGGCAACCTTAACGATCAGCAGTGTTACCAAGTCTAGTCCTAATGATTTTCTTGACTCTTTCTCAATCACGTCCCTGCTGTGCATCTCTGTGATGCTTTTCTGGCAGTAGGCTGGTCTCTCCAGAGACCCGATGGAAGCCTCATAAGCTAACGGTGACTGGACAGGACAAAACACTGCAGAGGACAGACAGTCTGATACTGTGAGGGCAATGGTCTAATAGCTCCTTTCCGTGTCTCGTTCTGGGTTTCTGTGAGGTCTCTCACTTTCTACCAATCTTTTGGTAACTTTCTTAGCCTGGTGTTTACATGTTTGCTGAAGTATTTTGCAAATGTTTCATAATTTTGGGGGTGGGAATCAGCTTGTTACTTTCTGTGAAGGTTATATTACTTGTTTAATAGTTTGAAAATTATTTCTAATTTGTGGCATTAACATATGTAAAATGGCTTGCAAACCTTAGCAGGGGCAAAAAAAATTGTGATAAGCCACACTGGAAAAGTTTGGAATGTTCTTTGCTACTGATAATTTGTCATTTATTATTCTTTACACTTTCACTTGAAATATTTCAGTTTTTTGTCTAGAAAGGCAGATATTATTCTCACTAGGTACACAGAAATGTGTTTGGTTAGCATCGTATATAGCACCTTATGCTTGGATTAAAACTGCTTGATGCTACTGCAATCTACATATTCATATGCAGAATGAAACCTTCACATCTTTTTTTGGCCACTCAACACAGCTGCTTTCTGAGGGAGTGCAGCCAAGGAATGTACGATGGAGTGAAAAAGTAAACAGCCAGGGTTTAAAGACCATGGGTCAAGTGAAATTTGAATATTTAAAATATGTACAAAGAAAGACTTGAAAGCATTTGCAAAGTGTATGTATAGCTGGGATTGTAAACAACTAAAATGGCAAAAGACAAAGGCATTAAAATGCAGAAGAGTGTCAGTTCTAACAAAAGTCACTGTTAAATTTAAAATATGTCATGGGAGTGAAGGTAAGTTTGAAAATCATTGAATGATGGATAAATAGCAGGGTCAAACTTCAATGGAGCCGTTAATAACAACAAGGCACGTGCCTCCAGCCTCCTTTGCTGGCAGTCATTTGGCTTCCCACTGCCTGATAGTGAGGTGCCTAGTTTAAGCTGATTGCTTGGGTTCTCTCTAACCTCACTGAGGGCTGGATGGATTTTTCTCAGAGTGCTTATCCTGTGTTAGGATGAATCTCTAAGAAGAAATTGCCAGGGAGGTCTGCACTTAGCCAAGCATTACTCTATTTGTTTAATTAATTTAATTAAAAGAATAATTGTTGAATTAAAAGAATAAATGCTGAAAGGGCAATTTTTTTTCCATTATTATTATTTTCTTTTTCTTTTTTTTTTTTTTTTACACAACCGTAGCCACTTTATAATATTTTGTCTGGATAAGGATGCAACTGGTAAGACATGTTGGTCTGAGGTGATTTTTCCTTTATCAGAGCACAAGCGATTTTTCATTGTGGTGACTTTGTTTACCCTTGAATGGCTGGCAGGCAGGTGACTTGGGCATGACAGCATTTGACTCGCAGAAGATGGAAGACTTAGTACTGACTACTGTGTTCTTGCCAAATTCTGGCATCCTGTTAATTGACTCAGTATCAAAATATTTTCTTTCTTTCTTGGATAAAAAAAAAAGGGAGGAAAAGAAGAAGGCAAGATAAATGAATGAACTAGGACATAGCCCCTCAATTTTTTTACTGTCTAAACAGAGTGCACAAGGAAGTAAATTTAAGTCTTAAATGATTTTTTTATCAGACAGCCTATATCAAGATCAGATATTGATTACAGCTTGCCTTTTTGTGCTCTGATGCTTTTTATTGACTTTTCTCTTCAGTGCCCCATGATGCAGTACCAAAGTGATTGGGTCAGTATATTTTCCCTTCAGGATTACACAAGAAATCTTGGATGCCTTACAGATGCATGTATTAGGCCTCCAAATATTCACTGCTCACATAAAATGAACAAGAAATACATCATTCTTAAAAGGCAAAGAAGAAAGCCACTCTGATGAAAATGCTTTTTTGTTCTTGAAATATCTGCAGATCTCTGCAGAGACGTAGGAAGGTCTCTTTAAAGCAGACTATTCCTCAGAAAAGAAATATAGCGGGACATCTGAATGTCTGTGGGTGTTCTGTTGGTTTGTGCAGTGCTTTGTCTGGTGATGAGGTATGCTGGTGTTATCTTTATTCTTTGTCCCCATAGTTTGGTAGAGAAATATCACTTGGCCTGATGCTCATTGACATTCAGGCTGTCTTATGCACCCTGGCAGAGGAGGGGTCCTTGCATGCTCCCAGGGAAGGGGCAATTTCTCCAAGAACAACAACTGAGACCTTCTGAGCACCTGGAGTTGTGTGCTAATAGATGTTGGATTCACCCAGGACCTTATGGAGAGCTCTCCTGTGTCACAGTTTCCCATCAAACCCAAGAAGAGCTGTTCAACCTGTAGAAATTTCAGAGCCAGTGGTACAGGTTTTCTTTTTTTTGGTAGCTAGAGACGCATCAACACAACAGAATGTTTTGTAATGAACGAGGTGGATGGAGGCACGGGAGGCGAAGGGCTGCACAGCACATGCTGTAACCTTTCAGCTGAAAATGTAACATTTTTAGGTCAATGAGCACTTGGGTCTCCTTCAGTGTAAACTAATACTTGTCTTATCTAAGTTACTTATAAATCTTCTTCTATTTCAGTATGTTAGCACCTCCCAGTTCTTAATGCTTTTTCCTCACAGAGTTTCTGTGAGATAGGTAAGCACTAAGGGGGGTGGGAGGGAATCCAGCATATTGCTGAAGAATTTACTACCTATGTGTGGAAAAGTAAAAACTAAACTCGGATCAGGAGAGCACCACTTTAAGTGCAGTGTTTTCTTCTTTTCCCAGCTTATGTGCCATTTGTGAACCTCTTGGCTTTCTTCCTGATGGTAGATCAGGGCCAAAGAAGAACAGTGGTAATGGACGCTCGAGTTGCACACAGATATTTCACCAAGTGTCCCTCAGTGGACCTGTGGTTCACGTGGTCTGTTTTGTACGGGCACAGAGTTGTGCTGTTAAATATTTTGACTTCATTACTTACAACCCAAAGGATTAAAATGCTTTGTCATGAGTATAGCCCACATGCATATTGCTGAGGCAGACTACTTTGCGCATGTGATCAGGGGAGGAATCCTACTTATGTGAGCAGGAAATTAAATTGTAAAGGGAATAGAGGAGAAAGCAGCCACCTGGCAGTCCACTACTTGTTTAAGGTGGGATATACCTTGGGAACCTTACTGGTGACTAATAAAACCAAAATGTGGTGTGAGATCCTGTTGTGCTGCCCCAGCGTTAAGACAGGAGATTTTGGCTTCCTGGAGTTTTTGCAGAAAACAACGCAGCCTACTGCTCTTAGCAGACAAATGGAAAAAGCATCTTTGCAAAGCGTGTTGCGCGCCACATGGAAGGAAAACGCACCAACAGCAGCCGAAAGCTAAAGACCAGTCCTGTTGTAAGGCAGCCTCCAGCCCTGCCTGCTGCTGCGGCAGCGGAGCAGCCTGCGCTCGCCCGTAATGAGTGCAGCGGGAGGGCAGCTGCGCGGGGTTGGGGGCAGCTTCCTACTGCTCCTCCGGGGATGGCATGACCCTCTGCACAAACCGCGGCGTCAGGCGGTAATTGTCCCTCGCTATCTGGCACAGCGAGAGCAGAAAATCATTGAGCACAAGCTGAACGAGCCGTGTGAAATGTCATTATTTCTTTCCTTTTTGGAGTGCCCCAAGCAGTGTGGACTTGAAGTCATTTAGCTCTTCACCCAGCAAAACATCTTAAGTGTGCATTTAACTATAAGCAAGTAAATAATCCCACTGGAGTCACTTAGGGCACCGTGACTAAATGCTGTGCTGGAGCTGGGCCTGAGCCTGCAGCTGGTTGGAAAGTCCTGTGCAGGCCCTACGTAAAGGACTGGCAACATGAGCCAAAGGACCTGCAGTCCTTGGTGCTTAGTCCTAAATATGCTAATCCTTGCAGCGTTTCTTAATTTTAAGTATTTTAATCAAATTGCTAATGATTTAGGAACTCATGCCAAAACTACTGATGTAGAGATACAGTGCATAACACAAAATTATTGTTTTTACCCCCTACCTGTTTATTCCCACAGCAAAGACGTTTGCTGTAGTGGCCATTGCAAAATGAGTTCCCTGCAGTGCCATACGAGTTCCCATATGTCCCTCTGGAGCTGATTTTCCTAATGGTGAAAGGTGAAGACCCAGCGAGTGCCTCGTAGTCGCTCGGTAGGCAGCACGGCAGGCTTGGGCTGTGGAGCCCAACGCATTCGTCCCCCAGGTTTTAAGGGTGGAACCGGCAGCCTGTTGGTTTGAGCAGGTGGCAGTCAGGTGCTTCTCCTGCCCTCTGCTACCAGAGCAACCTGTTCCTGCCCGCCACTCAGGCTGACACAAGCTGTCTCCCGAGCAATTAATTCATTATAAGGTAATGAGTTTGTCTACTTAAAGAGATATATGGTACTCTGAAGAAGGAGGAGGGAATTGCTAACAACAAAAAAAGATGACTTAAGCTCTAGGAAGATACAATGGAGATATCTTTCTTCTGTTTTCGCACCTGGATAAACAAAAACATACATCATTCTAAAATAATTAAAAACTAGTGCAGATGATCTTTATAGACTACTATTTATAGAGTATTGTGCTTTTGAAACAGATTTCAGAGTATATCCTACTAATGCAATTACAATGAACATATACTAGCATACTTTTTTTTTTTTTACAAGATATTTTCCTAAAATTGTGTCAATTTCTACATTTTAAAATATTTTTTGAAAGGGATGGACTTTTCAAATACTTCTGGAAAGTTTTACTTTTAACTTAGAATCTTTCAGGCACAATGTTCTGACTTTCTTGCTTTTTGTTTTTACTCTTTACTTTTACTTTCCTCTGCTGCTTCTCCTCCTTTTAAGGAAGCAGATATTAAAAAAAAAAATCCTAACATCTGTAAAAATGGTTTTGTCAAAAATTAGAAAAAAATCTTCGAATAGCAATAAATCCTTTTAAACACATCTCTAGATGAAAATATGTCAGCCAGGTCCGGTTTCGGTTTTGGATAAAAGTGTTCTACAGACCAGTCAGAAACGTGAGACTTCAACAAAGAACTGTTGTCTTAAGAGTGAAAAAGGACCAGGAGAGCTGTTTAGATGCTAGGATCTCCCTTGGAGTGGACTGTTATGCCTAGTAAATAGGAAAATAATGGAAAAAGGTATATGCAGTGCCTATTGTTCAAGGGAAGAAGGAGAGGAATCATATGGACTTGTTTACTGCAACTCAGTGAGGAGCTGTAAAAATCAGAGTTCAAACCACAGCTCCTGTAAACACATTGCAGTTGAAATTCCTAATTCCAGCAGTGTATCTGGCCTGAGGAGGGGTAATTTCAGCATGGATCTTCTTAGAAACGTGTTGGAGGTACCTGCTTGTGGGAGCACAGCTGGTGTGTGAACAGGAACGTTCTCCAAGTTTGCCCCTGGCCGAGGTGAAACGCTCGGTTTAACATAACAGGAGTGGCTGTGACCCTGGAGCAGACTTTTAGGGCATGACCACTGGGCAGCCTTAGGAACCCCCTGGTGTTTTGCAGACCCATAATACGCTTCCTTCTGTTTACTTACAGGTCAGTTGCTGGCCCTGCTCTCCCCTTTCTTTCCCTGTTCCATTTAGTCAGCCAGGGTGTAGTTCGCCACTCCAGTTGTATTGATTCTTAGAACAGATTTCACCAGGACCTAAAAAAGGAAGCGAAAACTGCTCCCCTCTTATTCTTTGACTGATGCTTTCTTTTAAGCTACTTGACAAAGTGATAGATGTACTTAGTTAACTTTCTGTAAAATCATTAATGCCACCCTTACTGGTTGGCTACCCAGGTATTGGCTAAATAGCCATCATGCATTTGTTACCTGAGAGACTGCAATACCGTATAAGCAGCCCATTAATTTTCTTCTGGGGTTTGTTCTACAGAGCTGGTATGAAATGCACAGCTAAGGGAAGAAAAAACTAGCATGCTTTCATGCCTGCTCTGTAGCAGTTGAGGTTTTTCCTGTTTTAGCTGCAGATTGACAAAAGTACAGTTGGAAAAGCTGAACTAAGGGGATTAAAAAAAAAAAGAAAAAAAAAGATTCTTTTTTTCTTTCTTTTTTTTTTTTTTCCCAGTTTTCCCAGGGCCTATAGCAAAATGGTGCATAACTACCTTCAACCTCCCTAGTCTTCTTGACCCCCGATCTACGGGCCTGAGGTCAATGGATTGGCTTTGTGGGTGCTCACCAAAAGGAGACCATCTGGTCTGATCCCTGATGTGCCCACTGAATTTCACCTTCATCCCTCCAATCCCCATTGCATTCTGTTGTTTGACAAGCGCTCAGTTTAATGTTGAGCCAAAGCATATCATCCCCAGATGATAGGGAGCCCATTTCAATTTAAAACTTTGTGTTCTAGAGTCCACCACCAGTCTCCACAGATTTATCATCACTGTGGTTAAGAATGTCTTTTTACTTATCTGAATTTTGTCTTGTTAGATTGCAAAGGCTTTTAGTACTGTTTTTCCCTGTGAAGATCTCTATATACTAGTCAAGACAATTCTTCATTGTCTTGATAAATTGAACAATCAGAGCTAAATTTTTCTTTGTAAGATATTTTCTACAGTCTTCAAAAGACATTAGTGAATCCTTCTTTATACCTTACCTCATTTTTGAACATGATTTTAGTAGCGTGGAAAACGAAATGTTACATAGCATTACAACCAGCCCTTAAAATACCTGGGTGAAGGTGTTATCTGCTCTCCACTTCTCTTTAGTCCTCACCTGTTGATGTAGTTAAGACAGTAGACTGGCTTCATCACAGTGGGAGCTCCTTTACTCTGATACTTAAAAATCTTTCCAGACTTGGCACGGATAGAGCCATCTATTTTGTATCTTAGTTATGTAGAAATTCTGTGCCCAAATCCAACCTGTTTTTTGTGTTCATTTATTTTATCCAATTTTATTATTACCTTGTAATTGTTTGTTGCATTTATTAGTCTATCTTCTCCAGTCTGCTTTCAAAGTGATGATTTTAGAGTTATTTCAACTCTTTTGCAGCAAACAGCACTCAGTCTGCTGCCTATCTGGTGAAAATCCTGCAAAAACCCCCCATTTCATGAGAGTTCCTCACTGGTAACTTCTTCTTGAGTGATGCTAATTACAGACTTATAAATCCATGCAACTTGTATGCCATTGATAACGTTTAATAAAGTTGTAAAGCCAAAAGCCTTGTGGTTTGGCTTCAGCTGCCTGGCATTTGCATGGTGTCCCAAGGTCTGAGGAACGGAGAATGTTCCAAAATTTGGACAACCTTCCTGTCTGTACTATAAGCCTAATGCTTATGTGGGGAGTAGCTCTACTTCATAAAAGGTTTCACTGAAGCTTGAAACAGCAGCGTGAGCTTTGAGTTAATTAGCTCAGTAACCAGTACAGGGTCTATAGCAGCATAGACTGTTAAACCTGTCCAGGACCCTCGAAAATACCTCTGGAGATAACATATGATCAATACTGTGTTGCTTGAGGCTGTACATTAGTATATGCTGGGGATAGGTGGTTTAACTTAAGATTGGGTGTGTTTTCATGGGTTCTGGTCAGACCTTTGGACTGTAGCCTACGCTGGCTCAGTGTAATTGAGGGTGTCCATTTAGAGGATGCAACTCTTAGAGTTACGTTTCATCTAAAAACCCCTCAAGGTATGTCAAGTCCTTTCTGCCCCTGTCATGAGCAAAGAACAAACAAACCCAACTTCATTCAAGTACTTCGTTATTTATAAAAGCTTCTCAGTTGGAGAAAACACTTATGCAATTTTAAGCTTAACCCTGTGCACGTGCTTAATGATCACATCCTCCTGTATATGAGGAGACATTCAAACACGGATTTACAGCTCGTTTGAGCAGGGCCCGCTGTGGGCAACAGAAGAGATTGGCTGACAACAGCTTGGTCATATTAAGACAGATTCTGTTCTCAGACCTGCTGGTGTTAAGTTCCCTATGTTCCTGTTGATGAACCTTGTACCAGCATTTCTCAGATAAATTCTGGTTCATCGTGTCTGGTGCACAGTTAAAGATAGCATACACATTAACTGGGTGGTGGGAGGGAGGTTTTTCCTCAACTTTTAAAACTGCATTTTAACTTTCTTACTTTTGTAGTGAAAGTGGTCTGAAAATTTAGAAGTGAGAAATGTTTTTGTAGCCCAAAATTGTGCCTTTTTTTTTTTTTTTTCCCCTGTATACGTGGTTGCTAGGTGTTAAGTTTCTGTGGCTTTGGTAGATGACTTCATCCTGACTCCTAGCCCCTAGTACACCTAAGATATTGATTTAAGTAAGAGCAGATTCAAAGCAAGTTTTTTGTTTGCTTTCTGTACCTAACTGGTATGCACGAACAGGGAGCCTGATCCTGAACTTCTTCTGGAATGAATGGTATGGTTAGGTACCACCCTTGTGAACAGAGAATGAATGCATGTATCTTAGGGAATAGAGATCCTGTTTTCACATTTGAGTGGTACAGGGCAGGCCCTGTTGTACAGGATAGACACCAGCCTTGTTTCTCCTGGTTCTATAACCTTCTCGTCTACTGCGTTATTCAGGAATTCATAAAATCAGGCCAATTCCCGTAGGTGAAAAATACAGATGGAACTTATCATTAGAAATTGACATCTGAAAATTTGGGGCTATAGATTACACCGTTCCCTGCATGGTCATTTTGCTTTTGTATCCATATCTTGGTTCTCTCTCCTCTTTTTCTGTATCTGTGTATTACTGCCTTCTGCCTTCCAGTGCATCTCTACTGAGGCACCTGTGTGTTCGGCCCCTGGCAGCTGCTGACTCTTAGGGCTTCAAAGGAACTCAATTCCCTTAATTTTACTTCACCAAGTCTCGCATAGAGGCTAACAGCTGACAAACACAGTGAGGGGAAAGAGCATGAACATTGATGTGTGTGAACATGCCGTGGTTTGCAGAGAGCAATATTGCCTTTGCTTTGATTAAAAAAAAAAAAAGTTATTTGTAAATGCAAAATATAGGGGTTCCTCACATGACAGATGCAGTAAATTGCTGTACTGCCTCACTAACAAGCTTTTCTTGTTTTGCTTCTTCCTTTGTCCCTCCCTTGTGTTCCTTAAAAAATGTTCAGATTCAGCCATTTATATGATGCGTAGCACAGCATATGTGAGACAAGTGCAGGCACTGCAAGATCTGCGTGATGCTGCAAGTGTAACCACAATGGTTTCCCATTTTACACCGTTTTTTCCCATTGTACTTTGTTTTTTATACCATCATCACTTCTATAGCATCCTAACATCCTTCATACAGGTTTCCCAGTGGAGCGTTTCCTGCCAATGCTAGTTAATGTCTTTGAAATGAGTTCTTATTGCTAGTCTTTGTCTTCTTTCCACCTGCCTGAGTGGATGCCCATTGGCAAGTCAGGGATGTCACACTACTTGGCATTATCGTGTGGCTCTGCAATGTTTCCAAGCCCTAACATGCACTTTCCCCTTCTAATGTCAGCAAGAAGATCAGCAGTTAATGGTGAGCACCTGGCGCCCATTTCAAGTATCTGCTACAGTCTTTGTCCCCTTTTCTTGTCAATCTCTCCAACCATTCCCTTTCTAACAGGGATTTCTGGTTTGGGACTTTGTTAAAACGTCTTTTAAAACAACTTTTGCTTGCTATGGGATGAAATAAGGAGATGATATTGTATCAGTGCTGTGTACTTGGCGCTGCTTTTCCAGCTACACATTCGGTATTGGTGTCAATCTTAAGAAAAATTCGGAATGATCTGGGCTGCCCAGCTACTGAACCTCAGGGATCAGCATGAATGCTTACTGGGGACAGCAGTCCAGGTCTTGTAATCGAAAGAAGCAGCAGCAGCTGCACATGCTGGGAGCACTCCAATATGTGGTCCATGCTACCTTTATGATAGATAGTAAGGATTTATTTATCCATACTCACTGATCTCATTTTTTATTCATCCAAATGAAAAAGGAATTTATTGCTTTCTGCAGCAAAATCTACTATCGCATCTATTATTCTACACATCAAGAAAAAGTTTTTGTGTTCCAATTATTGACAAAGAGCAGAAAGCTATTGCATGGGTCCTCTCGCATTGCTCGTTTCACTCATCTCAGCCTATTCCAGTGTTTAGTTGAAACGTACATGAGAATCTTTTGCTAAATTTTATGCCTTTTTATTAAAAAAATAAAAAATAAAAATCATACAGATGCAAGGCAAGGTCAGCCCTCATCTTGTTGAATGATTTGTTCCCATTGACAAAAATAATAATCTGTAGACAAAACCTTACAGCAACGCATTCAGAAGCAATCTGAACTAGACTTTTTGTTGTTCTTTGGGTTTCTCTCTACAGACTGTAAATTGCAATATCAAGATATGCCCTGGCTATTTTTTCCCCAAAAAGAGTGGTTTTGCCTAGGCATTAGAAGTATGTACTGTTTTGATATGGGAAATTGTAATCTCCAGTGACCTTCCATTATTGAGATTATGGAGGTCTTATCTGTGTGTTTTACTTGGCTTTGAGCATCACTGCTCTTGCAAAGATACCTTTCAGTGGACAGGGCTACAGCTTGAAACATTTCAGCTGGTTTTATCTCAAACACTTATGGTAATTATTGCTTTGTATGGTATTATTTGGCTATATATCATTTCATATGCAAGATATTTTTGTAACCAGGTCTTATACTGAAACAGAACTAGGGGAAGGTACAAACAACTTTGCTTCAAAAGAAACCTTATTTCGTAGTTGTGTATGTATAGGACCCTTCAGGAACTTATTGCAATAGTTTTCCCCTGATGTCAAATTCTCAGTGAGCTATGTACATTTATACTATTTCTTTTAGGCATGGAAGCATATATTTCTCATGTTAAGAAAAATAATTTTTTCATGTACCCAAAAAAACATTTTTAATTTTAATTTTTGATAGTATCTAGAGGCTGAAATCAGAATCGGTATTCTATGTCCTACAATACATAGGCATATTATGAAGTGATGGATTTTGCTTTAAAGAATTAACAGTACTGAGAGGACGATGGGAATCTCAGTTAATCTCAGATGTAGGGAGAAGTGCTATTTTAAAGGTTTCTGAACCATTTCAGCTTTTAACGCCCCGGTATTACCTGTCTTATCAGTGATAAATGGTTAGCACTTCATACCTTTGCAAAAGGACTTACAGACCTTGCCTTATTCATTTGTATTTTCAGAATGATGGATTGTGATATGAGTCCTTCAATGTTTGGTGCTAAAACAAACACTGAATCAAACCTTTTTTGTTAATAGAGAGAGATACACTGAAGCTAACCACAAAAGAGCTACATAAAGCATCAGCAGGAGACTTATTCACTGTTTAATTCTTTGGAGTTATGCCTCTTATATGGAAAAAGCTCACTGCAGGCGAACAGAATTACTTATGGAGAAAAATGGTAGGAGTAAGTTTACTTTGCTCATACATGTGTGCAAAAGAATTACCTTCTATAAACGTAGAGAGAATTTATACATGTGGTCCCCCAACAGAGCAGCATTCTGAGTGTTCTTGGTTGTGAACATTAAGCATAAACTAAAATTGCTGACATTGATTTAAAATACAAACTTTTCCTGAATGGTATGAAAACTGAAAACTACCACATGATAAATAAAGTGTATTTTAAATCATTAGATTATATTGTGGAAAGTATTTATAATTAACTTCTGAGATTCTGCCAGCCTTGGCCTAATTGGACAATATTACTTCTCCATTAAATAGACAGATGGATGACACACTTCATAAAACACCAATTCTTATTGGCAGTACTTGGTGTATCAATCAATATTTGCCCAGTTGAGAGTAGAATTTTAAATATCAACGCACAGTTTAGCAGTATAATATCTGTACCACAGTCCTAATGACAAAAATGTTTTGTTATAAACTGCATTTTTGAGAATTAAATCCATAAATATTCCATTCAAAGTGTTATTTTACGTCTGTAAGTCAGTGCAGAACAGGACTATAAAATGATTTAGCTACCAATGATGATTTTGTCATTCTAGCAGACAGTGTTGGGCAAAATTTAAGTGTTAAACTTCTGCTGAACAAAGTATTAGCAGGATGGCATGCGTGATCCTGCTCCCCAGTGACTAGAGATACTAGTATTTGCATAACTCTTGTTCTGGCAGGTAGAGAGAGTTAAGACGTTGTGTATCAAACCTTGTTTAGCTGATCTCAGAACTGAATCTGATTTCTAGTGTTATTGGTAACAAGTCAGATTTCTCAAATGCAAAAATCCAGAATGATAAGAATAACAGTCACAACTTCTTGTTAAATATTTTATCAGGGAAAACTGTCAGAAAGAGATGTCAGGTACTTCAGAACAGGTGTCTGCTGCCAAAAAGTAATGTCAGAAGAAAAACAGATGATATATACACATTATAACCTATATTAAGCATAAAGAAATAAAAATGAGCTTTTAAGCTGAATCAGGCATTAATAGGATAAACTAGGTGTTTGTCCACTGTTAGTAACATTTGTAACCTGTAGTAAATATTGGACAACTAATAAGGAAGATAAATACCATATTCTAAAAACATAGAAGAAATCAACATAGAACATCATGATCTAGTTATATATTTTCTGTTCCCTGAGTGCATTCTTTTAAAATTATTTCAATTTCCATCATTACTGACATTTGCAAGAAAAATCTCAGACATAACCACTGTTTGGGTGAGAATCTCCTGCAGAGAAGGCTAAATTGAACAACATGTGTGCAAGGAACCATCTAATTAAAGCCCAGGTGAAACTTAAGTGACACCTAGAGTGACCTGCTTGAGGTTGAGGCTTGAATTTTGTGGCTAGGGAATAGGAGTTACATTGCCATGGGATTATTTATGTGACAGGTTGAATGATAATATGTTAACAGTGGCTATTGTACTATATATTGTTGTGAATCAGAATTGCATTATTTCTCTTTAATTTGTAAACTTTTTTTTTTGTTTTGTTTTTAAAGGTTAAATTGATACTTGGAGATTAGAAACTTGTTGGATTTTAGATTAGATCAGTTAGTGGATGCTTTATTTTGTGTATCAGAGGTTATGTTTAGACATTAAGAAAATAAATGTTTTTTAAGGGAAAACTCTGGTGAGTTATTGAGACCTAAGTATAAGGGAACTTTGAAAAGCATATAGTGAGGTCTCTTCCATTGCTCACCCTGTGCATCTCCTTCATACAGAAAGCAATGATCCTCTGCATGAGGAGATAATGGCCATTAATAATGGCCTCTCAGCAGGACCGTATTTTTATATAACTGAGATGAACTGGGGTCAGAATCACTGGTAATCAGCACTGAAAAAGGAAAGACATCATTATGAGAAATAAGGTCAAATCACTTAGTGAACTGCATGGAAAAAAGTCAGCTGTTGGAACCAGAATGTACTGTCCTGTTGGTCTTTTTTGCATCTTGATCATGAAAAATAGAAGATAACCTCTCCATCTTCCAGAGTCATATCTCAGTGATTTTGTGTGTTGTTTTTTTTTTTTTCCCAGATGTGTATAACATTGAGATTTAAAATCCTCTCTCTTTTTTTCTTACTCTGAAGTAAGATGAGTTCTTAGGCAAATACTACAAGAAAAAAATAATTGCCTTATTTTATATATAAGTTTAGATGTTTTTTATTCAGTTGTAGAGAGATACTTTTCATGTTTGACAAGTGTGGGATCTAGGCAGGCTGGGAAAATCAAGCCATGCTCACATTTGGAACTGTTCATGGGTGTGTGTCTGCTGCAGAGTTTGAAGCTGTATATTTGATAGGTTGTGGAATCAGAACAGGCCCATTTTACAGAATATCCAACATCGTATGGGTATGCAGTCTTTTCCTCTTCCGTGTCCCATCACAGTTCTTTTATGACAAAAGAAAGAATCTCAAGTTTTGGGAATTATGCTGAGTCCCCACAGATACTGCATTATGGCATATGGGAGTTGCGGGAGAATCCTAATTGTCATTTGAGAAGAGAAACAATTCCTTGACTGACGATGTTTCCTCTCCTCTCCTCTCCATGACTGCTGTGGAGGCAGTGTCGGGCAATGCTCTTGGGATGCCCAAGGTTAAGGAATCACCTGCAGGAGAGTACACAGCCTGTCCAGAGTGAGATTATATTTTCTTTCTTGATGGAGTTCCCTTTTGGGGCTTTAGCAGAGAAACATGCTGTTGGCCAGACTGGCCAAGAATATCATAGTGGAGCTCAGAAGATCCAAAGCAAGTACTTTACTTATTCATGTGCTCTATATGAGAAGTGAAATACCAAAATTTTTTTCTAGATCTGGTATGCTAAGTTAAACTGTTGGAAATGCCACAAAAAGATGTGGCATGGCCCTTTTTGAGGGCTATAGCAACCTAATTCTGGATTGCAGAGAAATGCTATTTCTTGCGAGGGATTTACAACCTGTTGCCCTCCGTTGCACTGAGGCCATTGGCACAGTGAACTTTGCAGACAGCTGCTCCGGTTGGAGATGATGCAAGCTTCCTGCTGTTGGTGCTCCTCCTAACTTTTCGTCATAACTTTTCTTGGGAAGCCTGTAATGTCTGGAGGGTCCGTCACGTCAGCACGTGCCATGAATGCCATTGGAAAAAGGTGTTTCTCAGTGTTTCCCCAGGTAGGCGAATATTCTCACCATTTGATTATTGGGTGAGAGGAGAGCATAATTTTCTGAAGCAGAAGCTGAACAATTGGGCACCAACACTTAGAAGGTTGTAAGAAAGGGCAGGCAGAGAAAAAGTACGGTGAAAGACTTGACAGGAGCAAAGTTATGTGCTGATATGTCT
Organism: Anseranas semipalmata; assembly: GCA_013399115.1. Taxonomy (NCBI): domain Eukaryota; kingdom Metazoa; phylum Chordata; class Aves; order Anseriformes; family Anseranatidae; genus Anseranas; species Anseranas semipalmata. Next base: position 331,571 of record VXAA01005831.1, read on the forward strand.
CCAGGGTGAGAGGAGGAATTTTACAAATGCCTGTAGCACCTGATTGTTGACACAGACACTCGAAAAAATCTTTAAGCACAAATTCTTCCTCTAGTGAGTCTTTATATATTTCTTTGCTAGAATCAGTAATATTTTGTGCTTACGGGATTTACAGCATTTCCTTTTTGGCAGGCTTTAATAACTGCTTCTTCCATACCCATAGGAAACATTAAGAAGTATTTATTACAATCTGGGAAGTGCTGAGGTCTGTGACTGGGAGGCTGAAACATTTGTATTTATTGCCATTTATCTAGCCACAATATTAATGCTAAAGTACAGAGTAACCAAGAAGTTGCAGAATAAGAAGGCACTGGAGTCCCTGAGATCAATTTACTCGAGCAGAATACATCCCTCGGCAAAGGGACACTGTGATTCCTGACCAGCAATTTAGTTCCAATTTTGAGGGATGCAGTAGGAATTAATGGGTACCTAGCCCATGTGTAAAGAAAGGAATTTGTCCCTGGATAGCAATTAAGTTTGCGCTGATAGACCAAACATTGCAGTTTGTGAAATCCAGTCCTTGCACTCCAATTGCAAATTTTAACTTGATTACTGGGTTAAAATATTTGTCAGTGTTATCTAGCAACAGGAAACAACACAAGCCTCTCCCATAAAAATTAAATACAACCTTTCAGTTTTCAAGTATAGCTATTTATAATTCATAAATACAACTTGTAATTAACTACTTAAACTGCAAAGTAAGTAATTACCTAATACAAGAAATGAATAAAGAAACAACTGTAGAAAGAAACAAGATATATTAACTGACTGTGAATATGTTTAGGATGGAAATTGAATGAAAGCTTTTTTATTGTGGGCAGAATGTCATTCTGGACCAGCTTCCCACCAGGATTTCCAGGGCCAGCCAAACTACAATTTTTTTTTAAGAGCTTGCCAAGACTATGACTTAAATCAAATAACTTGGCTACCTGAAATAGCAGAGGAATGGTCTCTTATCTATTACAGGTCCTTGTCAAGCCTTCAACCTGTGTATTTTGTTTCTTCTCACAAGTTCTTTACACCAGTACATGACTAGATGAATAATACAGAATTACACATGCTAAATAGAGCATTTAGGCTGGGCTCTACTAACTAGGTTTCTGTACAAAACTTATTAGTGTCATATTGCTTTCAAGGTATTAAACATCTTTTTGTGTAGAACAATACCTGTTTAGGCAGATCCATTCTCCATTTCTTGTGCTGTATTTTCTTTTTTTTCTAACTACATCTGAAGAGAATAAATCCTTTCCCTTTGTTCTCCCATGCACAAAGCTTTAAAAAATAGAAGGAAAGAAGGAAAAGAGTACCATCAGAAAATGAAGTAGAGTTCACCTTCAAAGTACTGCATGTGACTGGAAATAAAATAATTCCATTTCATGGAATGATATATTTTCAATGCTTTTTCTATCTTCAGATTTACTGCCATGTCAGAAAAGTAACTTGAAATCTGCAGCAAGGAAAAGGAAGTAAGATATTTGTATTCCCTTCCTGAACATAATATTACCAAATACCTTGTGTCTCTAGATTATTGGTTCATTGGATGCAGCACAGAGATTTTCTTTGATCTTTAGCCTTTTGAGTTTCAGAAAGCCTGAATCAGCAAAAAACACCCCTCTAACCACACAAATGCAAATGCTGCCAGTTTAGAAGAGCTCCTTGGCCTTTAAATCCAACTAACCCAACACAGCCTGCGTTTTTGTGAAATACAAATACACGCTTTTGAATATCATAGAACCGCGTTATGGTTTGGGTTGGAAGGGACCTTAAAGATCATCTGGTTCCAGCCCCCTGCCATGGGCAGGGACACCTCCCACCAGACCAGGTTGCTCAAAGCCCCATCCAGCCTGGCCTTGAACACTTCCAGGGATGGGGCATCCACAGCTTCTCTGGGCAACCTGTTCCAGTGCCTTGTCACTCTCATAGTGAAGAATTTCTTCTAACATCTAATCTAAATCTCCCCTCTTTTAGTTTAAAACCATCCCACCTTGTTCTGTCATGACCCGAGTAAAAAGTCACTCTCCATCCTTTTTATAAGCTCCCTTTAAGTACTGAAAAGCTGCAATGAGGTCTCCTTGGAACTTTCTCTTCTCTGGGCTGAACATCCCCAGCTCTCTCAGCCTGTCTTCATAGGAGAGGTGCTCCAGCCCTCTGATCATCCTTGTGGCCCTCCTCTGGACCCATTCTAACAGATCCATGACCTTCTTGTGCTGGGGGCCCCAGACCTGGATGCAGCCTCCAGGTGGGGCCTCACGAGGGCAGAGCAGAGGGGGACAATCACCTCCCTCGGCCTGCTGGCCCAGCTGACCTCTGGTGATGCAACCCAGGACACAGTTGGCCTTCAGGGCTGCAAGAGTGCACTGCTGGCTCATGTCGAGCTTTTCGTCCACCAGAACCCCCAAGTCCTTCTTTTCAGGGCTGCTCGCAATGAGTTGTTCTCCCAGTCTGTACTCATGTCTGGGCTTGCCCGGACCCAGGTGCANGTCATATGTACTTATAATATGTAACAATATATGTAATAATTATATGTGGTAATAATATATATAATAATGTATACTTAATATATGTTTGTAATAATAATATATACTTATATACAATAACATACAATGTACTTATGTACAATAAGTATAACACATACTGTAGTATGGAAGTACTCTGTGCTAGGCAAAAAATAAAAGAGAAATCCTCTTTCATTTTCAGTTCCATGGAGTTAAGTGAAATAACTAGATTTATTAGAGGAACTGAGAGGACAGTGTCACCTATTCCCATTGACATGTTTTGGACTGCAATTAGAGAACAGAGAGTAATTCTAATACCAAATTTTAAAACACACTTGTCCCTGATCCTACCTGAATTTATACTAAACATAATGCGTTTTGCAAGACTTGTACAGTTAATGTGCAAAAATGTCCAGTTTGCAAATGTGCTATGTAATTTCAAAAGGACTATTCAATCTGCAAATATCTCTAAAGAAGTGATTCAGGCTCGAATGGAACTTTCACCAATTGCATGGAAAACCCAGTGAGGTCTGTGGTAACTGAATCCATACAACAATTGCAGTTCCTACTTCCAGTGTCTCCCATCCTAAATCATTCTGAAGTAGGTTGAAGACAGGTTTCTACAGTTTGCTGGAACTTCAGGTGCTGAGGCTGGTGAAAGGTACTTGAGGCTTTATAACTTTCAGAGGCACCAGATTACTTTTGTGGTTGTGACAAGTCAGCAAAGTTTACATAACCAAGTATTTTGGTCACTGCCAGTTCTCTTTCCTTCCTTTGGTTGCAGCTACAAACCCAACAGTCTGTTACTAGTGGACTTGGCTCTCCTCTAGAGTAAAATGCTCCTAAGAGCAAGGCTGGTGCTGCAGCAATGATGATGGTGGTTTGAGAGAGGGTCTGAAATACAGCGTGGTCCAGAGGCACCCAACACAGCGCTGGTCGCAAGAATACTGTAGCTGGTTTAACGTGGTATTTCTGACCCTAATAATCCAATCCAGCCTGGGAGAGGGCTGCACTAGCAGCAGATTAATATCTAGAAGGACTGATTTCACAGCGAGGAGTTTGTCTTTCTGCAGAAGGCCAGCAGGGAGTGCATTTCATCCAAAGAGTACTCTGAGGACTTAATTTTGAGGCTTAAATTGTACAAAGACTTTGAACAGGACATCTGCATTGGACTACAGGAATTCACTGAAAATTCAAAGGCAGCAGGCAAGTCTTTAAAAATACTCCCAGAAAATCGTAAGGGTGAAACCGATGGTATGGATCACTTATATATTAACGTTTCCTTGAGGAGAATGAAACATTTTCCTTCCATAAGGAAAAAAAATTTTTTTTTCTAAATTTGCATTGACTTAGTTGTTTGCTGAGTCATAAACTTCAGTTAACATTAGCTTTGTAATTATGTATCAGTACGCTATGCTCCTCAGTGGTTGGACTAACATGATATGTGAATTTAAGAAGCTCATGTTATAAGCAAATAAAATGCAAGTAAGATTGTATGACATCCTCTTTTAATAAATAGAGGAAAGAAGGCATGTATATAGCAATTGATTAGAAATTTTATTCACACACACAAACGTGTACATACATGCTATAGCTGATCTCTGTGTCAATACATTGTCTGTGGATATGTGCATTTCCTGAGAATTTTATAGTAAGATATTTCAGCCAGAAATTATTCTCATCACGTTGTTTAATACTGTAAACTCAATTTAAAATATAGTAAACATATGCATTTTTGCTAGTCTTTGAAATTAGAGTTTGCTGTGAGTTGCTGCTGTCTGTGATCTAGGGAGCATAATAATATACAGGAGGACTCTGGTATTTTGTGGAGTGCAGACTTACAGCAGTCATTCAATAATTTTTTGTAGTCCCCTTTTCTAATAGAGCACTTGTGGCTGGAACAGTTGTAGCTATTTGGATTTACTCACCTGCTCCTCCCAGTGCTGATACACAAAAAAATGTCCTGCATAAGGTACAACCAGTGAGCACTACAACTGCATAACTGTGAGAAAGGAGGAGATGCAGATTTTCCTGTATGCCTAGTACCTTCAGTAGGATTATTCTGATTTTTGACATGCAAGCTGTGTTGGTAAGGTGTGAGAGGTATGGCGTACAGCCTGACTGCACTTACGTTCTAATAATGGAAAGTTCCCTTTGTTGGACCCTTTGGTTGTCTTCAGTTTGTTGTACGTCTCTGTGTGACATAGTGAGGAGGTGGAGGGCATGGGGCAGAGTGCCAGTGGGACATTGTGTTCCCAAGTGGGGATCCTTGTGGTGCAGAAGCCTGTTGCATGTCACACTCCTTGCTGCAAATCACCATGGTGGTTTGCTGCTGCTCCCAGATGCTTCAGCCAGACATCGCTGCTTGGTGTGTTAAAAGTTTCATCGACAGCTATTCTGGCCTATGGGATCAAGAAGGTTGAGTGAAGACGAGGTAGTGTGCTGCAGATGTATTATAGAGCCCATGCCATGAGAGAGCCATTTGCATTTATCTTGTATTCAAGGTGGTATCTCGGCAAAACTAGCTTGGGGCAAGAGGATTCTCTCTTGGTTGGTTTCGGCTATGTTCTTATACAGTGCAGCTGCGGCCATACATCATAAAAATGAACAGACAAATTTGGAGAGAGATATTAGTATCCATTGGAGAGAACTGAATATGGAGGGTGGGACCACTGGTAGAGGAGTACTGTCACTAGCAGAGATGGCGACTGATGCTCCAAATTCAAATCAAGTTAACACAATTATGGTATAATTTTAAAAAGAAGTGATTCTTCAATCATCAACAATGAACTGAGCAACAGAAATATTGATTTTTGGAAGCATGGTTTTCAAAGAAATGATTAAAACAGAAACTAGTAATTAGGCTGAAGAGTTTGGAATTGTAATTGTCAGAGAGGAAAGAGTCAAGAGAAACAAACATCTTCAGGCTGGAGAGTGGAAATTTGATAGATGCCTGTACATTCATAAAAAGTTCAGAATAAGTACCTATTATTTTCAGTAGTCAGAACTGAGGAAGGATTAATGGTTTTACACTAGAGCGTGGAAAATTTCACTAGACATCAAGACAAACTTTAATATAAGAGCAGCTGAAGTCACTACAATTGCAGTCATTGCAAATATCTAAGGCTGGAGGTAACACTCAGCTGTCCTGGCATGTTTGGTTATGTTGTTGGTAAAGGTCTCATTTTGGTTTTGCAAGTTTTAGTGCAGTCACTATGTAGGGAGACTGAGCTGCTCCTTCCTATCATGTTGAGTCATGCAGTGGTCAACAGCCTTGCCTCTCACCTAGATCTCTTCATCCACTTTTTATTCCCCCTTCAGGAGAACACCGAGTGAATAATGTTCCATCAAAATGCAGAGACTGCAGTTCTGAGTGCCTCTTACATGGCTACATAAGGAATAAGGGAAAGGGTTGTTATTATTATTAGTATTATTATTTCCTTCCTGAACCCTTCAGAAAAGGATTAAGCTGTAAATCTGACTTGATGTCATGGCCAATGAGAAGGTATTTCAACAGATGGTACACATATACTTAGGTGGTATAAATCAGCATTGTTTCATCCGGCCCAGAATGATCACCGATCTCCATAGGTAGGGAATCTTCTGTTCCTTCAACAAAAATTGTCAGTGAGCAACAATCTGCTGGTAAGCCTGTGAACAGAAGTCACGCTGAATAGGAATTAGAGAAGGAAAAATAAGATATCTGTCCTTTGGTGATTCAAGTTTTTTTCCTTACCACATATTCTCTGGAGTTCTCCCTCCACATATTTTTCAATTAACTGAAGCAAAGAAGTTTCCACTGTTTCCCTTGGGATTTCCTGGAGGGTATTAGACCTCCACTGTCAGAGAATTGTTACAGTCTCAGGGCAAAAATCTGTTCTCAGCTGTACTAATGCAACACCTCATTAATTTGAGAGAAATGGGTACCCACCTAGCTAAGCACAGGGTTGGTCTCCCAGCTTTTACTTTTTTTTTTTCTATAATTGATAAAGACTTTCTCACACCCCATAGTCCCTGTAGCTAGCAATTACTCATTCTGTTTTGCTGCCTTTATCTTTTTTTCTCTGCAAGTTTTAACTTGCCTTCTGTAGTCTTCATTGGTTCTCTCCCTGCATCTCCATTAGATCTTTGAGCTGTCCTTACAGACTCATGCATTTCACTTTTAATTGACTGCATTTTTCTGTGCCAGAGAGACTACAGCCTGTTATGCATTAATTAATGTCTTGTAAAATTCTCCAAGCTGCATCAACACTCATAGGTTTTGAATGTTTCTTCGTGTCATAGCCACATAAGTTTTTACATCATTATTTTCATCAGATTTTCCATTTGAAATCTAATAGCTGTGTGAGGCTCTCTGGGACTACTCCATGGAGCACTATATGTGGATATACTAGCCATGCCAATAACTTGGGTTGGTCATGAGCCTTATCACATTAGACTCTCCATATAGAGTGTTAACCTGCTCCTGGGAATCTGTAAGAACTTGTAATTTTCTTTGTTTTAATCAAATGAGCTTTTTATCCTTCTTGTTTTAGATGAAAGCCTAAAAAATGTGGTGCCTGTGGACTCCAAACCCAGAAGGCAGGAAAGAATGAGAAACACCTCATTTTTAAATGTCATGAAGGGAATCTTGTAGCCTTTTTTGTCTGCGTCATGATTTTTGGATGTTGGTAATCACCTTTGATCAACAGCCTTGATGCTTCACGTCCTCAACTTGAGACGCAAATAGCTCAAGAGTTAGCACAGGAGTTTAGGAGCTAACAAAGGTAGCCCGTTGACCTGATGGTGCACAGAAAAAAGGAAATTACAAACCTTTGCATGAGCAAGACCTGTATAGCATTCTAAGCTTTACACAGCTCTTGCTCTGAACTCATGCTTCCCTGCTTCTGAATACCCCTAGTGAAGGGTATACAGACAAAGAGACTATAAATTCCAGTGATCTTATGATCTAAATGTTGTTATGGAAGACTGACAGTGCTTTTAAATCTGTGTCAGTGCATACCACAATAATGCAAACTTATTGTCTGCCTGTCTCCAAGGCTAGGCACTTAAATGATCTACAGAGTTTACTGAGTGGGAAATTTTCATTTATAACAAGAGTAGTGTGAATAAAGGAAGGAAAATTCAGGACTTCCTTGCATGTTCAGATAAGAAATAGTCATCTCACAGTATTATAATATCCTCAGGGTCTTTTTGAGTGTTAGAACTCAGATTTTTGTTCTTAGGGCTGATTTGACTTAAGCCCATTGGAAAGAAAAAGGGGAGAAAGAATCATCAGTTTTTGACTTAAGTAATTGATAGCGCTCTACTCTTTTGTCTGATTTGTGTTGTTATAAAGGAATCTCACAAGCAGAGATTAAAAAAAAAGTCATTTTTTTAAGGAATATTTTAAATTTGATTTTTTTCATTATTGAAAAATAACTGGATATTTAAGTGCTGAAGTTTTGTTACATTTGGGAGTTTGTAATGGATTTCTTCCCTTTGATTTCACCCTTATGATAAGAATTTCTGGACTGGTTAACTAATTAACACTTCTAAAATCTATTTTTTCTTTTTTACTTCAACTATATGTTACTACCTGTAGAAGAAAGAGTTGTATCTCACATGAGTGCCCCTCAACTTAACAAATATACATTAAATGAGTCTACACATAAAAAGGAAGTCACAGGGAACACTTGAAATGCATTGTTTAGAAAGTTTGCAAGTGTTTGGAACAATTTTGCAGCTTCATAAGTCTTCAAGGTCACGCAAGAAAGCTTAAGGCTTAGGAAAGTTGGAGGGAACAGCTGCCGTTTCTGAAAACAGTAGAGGCAAACTTGAAACATGGTTTTATCAAAGCTTGACAGTTTCCCTATCAAAGACAGTAGATGCCACTAATCTCCTCCTTTTGTTTAAACAGATGTTATTTGCTTGGTGAGTAGCTGAATTTAAAATGCATAAAATTATTATACAAGGGGAGAAATCTTAACTGGAGGTTAGAAACAAAGTTAAGTTCAAGAAAAGTTCAAGAGAGAATGTTACTTTCTGTAACATCTTCAAATCTATGTAAAGTACCTTTTCCACCACCTTGGGAGCTATATATTTTGATATATTTTTAAGGTCAAAAAATTTCCCCCCCCCCTTTTTTTTTTTAAAGTAGCTAAGTATAATGAGTATATATACAAGTTAATATTAATTATATAGTTAATAGTTGAACCCTATAGATAAATTTTGTTTAAATGGGGGTATTTGATGTGAGTGAAAGAGAAGCAGGGATAATTCATGGAATCACAAATTCTCCCTCTGTCTTCTGTTGCTGTAGCATTATGGGGTTCCATTTTACCAGTACAGATCCTTCTTGCTTTAGCTAAGTCAGGCTGATCAGCATTCAGTATCATGGAGGTGCAGACTTTTTGGCCCATTAATTGACTACAGCATATCCAAGCTCAGTTGTTTTTTGTTCATTTTATGAGGCTGGATTGGAAACCTTTTCTTCCTACATGAAGATTGGCCATCCTTGGGATGGAACTTGGGCACCATCCACAGCCTTCTTGCAACTCAACCAAAGCAGGAGAGGGAAGAACAGCATGGAGTCCTGATTCAGCGCAAAGCTTCAGGACATTTATTTCATGGCTTGTGTGAAAAATTGTGCTTGGTATAGAACTTGGAATGATTAATCAGCTCCCAGTAGCTGTGGGGTAGTGTATCAATAGCTGCTGTTTTTTTGTAGTCAACAGTGACCTGGTCTAGATGTTGGTTGCACCAAGCACGTGGGTGCTTTCTTCAGGCACACAGAGCACACATGGCTGAATGTGATGTGGAGGTGTGGCTCTAAATCGATCTGTGCAGCTCAAGAAGGTGTTAGCTTTCAGGGCTGAGGAACGAAATATCTTGCTAGAGCAGAGTTTTGCCTGTAACTAGCCCTTTGGCGTCTCGGTCCTAAACACAGCAGATGGTACCTTCCGTGATGCCATACCTCTTTAACATCATGCTGAGGCTTTCGTTCAGCAGGGGCTCCTGGCACTGATTTCTGCAGTGCCAGATTTTTATTTTTTTTTCTTGAGAAACTCCTATTTCTTAGCCTTTCCATTTCTTTCAAGGCTTAATGTATTTAGTCAGTTACAGCTGCTATCGCTAGCAGAGTTGTCACTAGCAGTGATAATCCGAATTTTAAATCTGATTTCTTCTTAGTATTTTGTTAATAGGAAACAAAGAAAACCTACTCCCTCTGTTATTACCATTATTCTGCACTCTGCACTTCCCCAAGGTGTATTCTCCTCAGTTCCTACTCTCTTCTGCCCCTCGCACGCATAGACAGCTGTTAACACATTTCCAGAACAGAGATGTTTGTGATGGAGTTGGGAGAGGTTAGCAGCAGAAAGGCTGCGGATTGTAATTCTTGAATTTGTTCTTGCTGTGCAGGTATTTCATCTCTGGCACAATTCCACCCGTACAGCAGAATGTTAATTTTTCCTTGAATGACTCTACCTTGGCAGAGGCTATGAATGGCTTAAAAAACACCACCACCACCAAAACCACGAATCCTTGTTGCTCTGCTTCTGTCATGTCCATGACAGAATTGGTCCCAGCATCGGGGTGGGATGGGAGAGGCATAACACTTTTGAAACAGTTTGTCTTCTGTTACTGGAGATCATTTTTGAGAATTGTTTCAGTACTTCACTCTGTCATGTTCATTGGGCTCTTCCTCAAGATCTCAGTGAAAGCTTGCTTTCAGCTCTTTCATTTTTAGGTATGGAAGTCTTTCACTGTGATCTTTTGAATGCGTATTAATAATAGTGGTACTTAAATGCAAGCACTCATTTTTCCTTTTGTAAAAATAAATACAAGGAATAATTTATAGGAAAATAAAAGTGAGACTCAGACTTTCCCCCGCCCCAGTTATCCATGTTTTTGGTATTGTACGATGTTTTTCTTTGTGATAAGGAACCTAAAACAGCTCCTTCATGTAATATGCTTTCTCAAGGTTTATTAGATATTGTACTCAGCACAGTCCTTGGATAAAACCTTAGAGTTTGTTTCCTTTTGTCTTTCTACAAGGACAGGTTGTCATTTATGACTTCCATATCTCCTGCTGTTTACTGAAAATTATTTTTGTAGTATGTTTTCACAATCAAGATGACGTGCACTCCTCTAAAAGAAAATCGCATAAATATTTTTGTTTGTCAGCTTGTGAATTAACCCAAAGTGAAACTCAGCAACAGCAGGCATTTGTCTCAATATTCCTTAGTTTCCTTTCTTTATTTTGAGTTTTAATATGATGGAGTGATTTTTCTTATATTGCAATACCTTAAAATCTACTTTAACAAAAATTAGCAGCGAGGGGGTGGGTTTATGTATTGACTTTCACCTAGGAAAGGTCTGGGTTCCCTCTGGGATAAAGCTGTGTATGTAATAATGCCATGAAGCGAGAACCTGCGTGAGTTCACTGAGGATACATCTTGATCTTGTTCTGATTTGCCCCGTAACCTGTCTCTGGTAACACTGTCATTTTAGACAGCGCTGCACAGTCTGACTCTGCTTTAGGCATCCTCTTACCACCGTAAGCTTCAGTCTCCAGTTGAGACCTTGGCTTGAATTTTTCCCTATTCGGTTCCTAAGCATCTCTAGGCTGCCAGGCTTTGTTGCTTCTAAAAGCCATAAGTGAATTTGTTATTCCTATTTTTAATATGCTTATTTATTATATAATTATATAATTATAAATTAGCTTATTTAAGTTGCTGATACTTAATACTTGGTACTAGTTTACTTAAATTGCTGACCAGTCTATCAACGACTCCATATCTGTCCTTAAATTATAAGGACAATAAAAATTGCTATCAAATCACTGGTACCTTTTCCATCTTAAAGGATCTTATACTTTTCCAGACTGTACTCCCAATTTTACTTCTGTAGAGCTTCTGAAACTTCCAAAATTTTAAAACACCTCAATAGAATGCAAACAAAAGAAATGATATTATGTAATATTGTAAAGTAATAATATTACAAAATATATAATATTCAAATTTGTAATATTATATAAAAGCTGATAATATTTCCCTTTCATATAAAAAAAGATTATGAATCTCCAAGATAATCTGGTTTCAATCCTGGTTCATCTTAAGGTTCATCCTAAGGTTTGATAAGGAGTTCATCCTAAGATTCAATTACTCAGTGCTTGAGATCCTTCTTGGTTATTGCAGGCTCCTGGAAGAAATTCAGTGTCCTAATTCCTGCAAAACAAACTCTCTGATGTAGATTTAGGGACAGTACTCTTGTTATTCTTTGAACATGCAGCTGTGGACCTCTGAGCGTACCCCAGTCCTTTAGCTTCAGGGCTTACCTCTTCCACAGCATGCAGTCCTATAGTGCTTTGAGATGTGCCTCTGCCTTGGACCTCATCATCTTCACAGAAGAGAACTGCTCCACTTGGGTTGGGATCTTCCAGTAGAAGAGAGGAAAAGGCTGGAGGACGTTAAGACCTAGCTAAAGACCACACAAATGTGGTGATGACCTGGAGCCATGGAGGACAGATGTGGAGATCTTCAGGTTTTGCTGGATTGGGTCTCATAGCTGATCCCCGCCTGGCTGGATAGATAAGTCTTTTAGAGATGTGCTGAGTATGTCTGACTCTGGGGTATGTTATTTACAAAAATATGAGCATGTCTTGACGGCTTTTCCTCATAGACTACACTAGCTTTCGGGGTCAGTTCCTCTCTTGGCTTTTCTTACAAGAACCATTCTTGCTTGTTTTCTCTTCCCTGGACCTTATTCACCTTCTGCTTATTTGGATGTTTGTTTTGACAGCCCCCCTGCTAAATTTAGGATTTCCTCGTTGTTTGTATATTAAAATGTTCCTGTGGTAGATCAGCTGTACATAACTCTTCTGTACATGACTCATCTACTGACAACTCAGTGAAGAGGGAACCTTCCCCCATCTGGTGATCCAGTGTGTATCTGACAGGAAAAAATATCTGCCTCCGTTGAACCTTTTATTGCCTCTCAAACTCTCAAATGGATGAGCATTCTTGACACAGACAGAAAAGTCGTTTAGTACAGGTACTTCTCACTGGCTAGTGGTTAAGATGAGATGCAGAGGTGATCAGCTTCTTTCTAGTGATCGTGAGTGTAAGATGACTTATCCCAAAAATCTTTGAAGGATTATGTAAAGCATTAAACAGTACTTCAGAACTTGGATATGAAATAAATAATTAAGTGTTCACAATATAATATTCATATACCAAAAGCACCGCTGTTTTGTTCAAATTGTGAAGATGTTCTGTGTAAGAGTTATTAATGGTATAGGCTACTGAATGCAGAAATCTCAGCTATTACTACTTTTTCCAGAAAAGTCTGTCTATAGGACTCAATTATTCTGCATCGATTTGTTGGGTTAGCATTTTTGCTTAAATAACACATTTATTTCAAATTTCTCCTCTGACTTGTGATGTATACCACAGGCATTGTTTTAAATGCTGGCTTTCCACATTGTCTTCTTTTATTAATTATCTTTGGTTTCTAATGGAAATGACTCCTCTTTTGCTTCAGGAATTATTTATTTATTTATTTGTTTGTTTATTTGGCTTTTACCTGTCTGCTGTTGGTTTTCCCTGCACTCTTCCTTCATATCTTTCTTTGCATTTCTGTGTCTCAGGAACTGATGTTCTCAGTTAAAGGATCCTAGGTCAAAGGGCTTTCTTTTACAGGTGACAAAAGTTTTAGCGTTGGAAGAGAAGGCAAGCAAGCAGCATGATTTCTGTGCTTGCTTCTTCAGTAATTTATATCATTTCTGCTGAAGCTGGGTCTGATAAATGCTGAAATAATTGGATTTAGGGGGAATGACTATAGATAATTAGTGTTTTTTTTCTTTTAAATCAGGTAATATGCCTAGTGATGGTAATATGATTTTAAGATTATGCTTTGATACAATTTTCATAGAATTAAGGCTTACGTAGTGATATTCTTTAAAGAGGGCATTGAGCCAAAGCCTATTTAAATAAATCATAAGACAGTGTCTGACTTAGACTTTGAATCAGGACTGAATAGGGTGAAATTAATTTTCAAAAGACAGAAATTTCTTTTATTCTTATATTGTTCTTTATTTTATGTTNTTTTTTTTTTTTTTTTGTTTTTTTTTTTATTTTTTTTTTTTTGTGATGAACACATTATTGATTTTAGTCGTCTCTCTCACTCTTCCTTTTAAGTGGCCTGGTTCTGGTTTGCAGATTCTGTGCCACATCTGCATTTCTTATAATTTCAGCTGGGCTGACCCTCCCATCCAGGTCATATGTGCTTCACCATGCAGCAGCTGATGTGAATATCAACTCCAAATGTTCTGATCTGTGTCAGCATTTTTCTTCTTTTTCAGCCTTTTCACAGGGATGTTCTTTCACTATCTAATAGAGGTAACCAAGACACCAATTTATTTCCTTTAGGGAACTGAAACCAGTCTTTCTGAGCTGTCAGATTGCCAATTTTCTGTGTGAATGACTTCTTAAAGTCACTGAGATGCAGAGAGTAGATGCTTTCTGACCAATTTTTATATCTATAAGGCAAGGTTAAAAGCCTGGTAGATTCAGCAGCTACCAACTTAGACAATGTGTCTAAAAGAGGTGGTTGTAGTATAATGAAGACTAGCTTTACCCCAAAAGTAAAGAATAAAACAGAATGCCTACGTCATTATATAAAATTCTGACATCATCCTCCATTATTTAAGTAAAAAATAAAAAAAATCATGCAGAACACAAAAGGGCACCTTTTCATGCCCAAGAATGGTTTCTGAGAAGGAGAAATAATGCAGTGATAAAACCTCATACCTGTTTTTCAGTTGACTCTGCCCTTACTGGCAGTATTCAGAAGAGGCAATGTTCACTGCAATTTTTGCTTCACTTAATATGTAATTTGCGTATCATTGGAGCTAAGGCTGGTATTTTTAGCACTTAGCATAAGCCTGCAGGTTTATTCAACCCTCATATTTGGCAGTAATGATACATTTTATATTAATGATGTAACTTTAATCTGGGCCCTACATTGTTTTTGGTCATCACAGAGTACTGCAGCCTCTGCTAGAACCACATACATAGTCCTTGATCCTGCATTAAAAAAAAGAAGCAAGGACTTTTACTTTCTGAAATATAGTAATCTATGAAGAAATACATGGAATTATTTATTTTGCAGTGACATCCATCATTTACAAAATACCTCACTTTGCTATTTGTAGTCTCTCATATAGTCTTTCTAACACATTAGTCTGACAGTTTCAAAGAGAAATAATCAGAATTGCTAGCTACAAGGAAGCATTGTGTCTTTATAACATTCTCAAAGCAGGCTGTTAGTTTTCAAGCAATTAATTTCCCAAGTTTTCGTTTATGAGTATCATTATCTTTCTTTGCGAGGAATACTTTGCCATTTGTATTCCTTGAATCCAGCACACATGACCATCATCCTTCCACATCAGCACCTGTGTTAATTTCAGCTAAATATTAGAAACGCTCTGGATAACAACAAAACCTCACTTACAATTTTTAAAGAATGATAATACCTTTTGAAAACGTAATGCTTGGAAGCAGGCAGTTAGAAGAGCAGTTTGCACTACCATAACTCTTTTCAAGGCAAAGATTTTCCCTTTAAGCTATTGTTTGAAAATCTCATTTACCAATGTCTTTCATTACCTTCTGCTTCCTTTGTTCTGGGACTAAGGCATTGGAAATGGAAGTCTTCATCAGATTTCTAGAGCTCTCTCTGTGACTGTCAGCTCATGAATGTAAAGGCCAGACAGGCTGTTACGACTGGCTAGTCTGACCTCTTGTATGTCAATGTGGCAACCCATTTTTCCTGAATCGTGCCGCTAATTCCAGCTGAGCTATAGTTTAGAGTAACATCCAGTCTTGAGTCAAAGCATGTCTCTGGGTAAGTAGCTCCTAATTACCGTGGAAAAGAAGTCTGTATCTATCTCTACTTTTTAAAAGATTCAATATCCTGTCTGTCATCAACCTCCAGTCTCTGTACCATAGCATTTGTTAGATTGGTAGATCAGGGAGCTACCAAAATTTTTCTTCCTGTGCTAGAATTAAACAACTTCAATGTCTGTGCAGTCAGAAGGACTTTTTTTTTTTTTTTTTTTTCACCTGAATCAGAGTAGTGTGATTTGGGTCTTGATATACTCCTGTGGTGTGTTGTTCTTGCTGTACAAGAGTGCCATTGTACTTGATTTGATAGGTGGTTGTGTTTTATCTCTGGCTTTCTTAAACTAATGGGCTGCCCTTTCAGAGGCACTGAAATAATTAGCATAGAAAAAGGTGTTTTCACAAATGCTTCAGGAACTGAACTTGATGAACCCAAATCATTCAGAAAGTTGGTAGGTCACGGGATCTAAGATCACTTTTGGAAAACCTTCCACTGTGTCATACTTGGCAGGGTAGGAAGGAAGTATACTCTGTCATTGCCACAGACGATGCATATTTTTACATTGTCATTAACAAAATAATCTGACAGTTTCGGACAGTGAAGCATGACCTGTGTTTCTTTTCTCTGTTATAGGAGGAACTGTGCATCCAGTTGCTGCATAATTATATTGTAATGCCTTTTATAGCTCACTTGTGCTGAAAAGGATGTTAATAAGTCACTTGCTTCCTCCCTTCCCCAAAGACAGGATCAAACACACCTAAACTATTCCTGACAGATATTAGTTCAACCTGTTTCAAGTTTTCAGTGAGGGGAATTCTGCCACCTCTGAAGCCAGTGCTTTATGCTCTTGACTGCTAACAAATATTTTCAAGGAAAATTGGGTATAATACTCCCAAACTCTCTAACTAATGAACAGGGTGGATGAAATATTTTTTCTGTGGGTTAAGAAGGAACATGGTTTATAAAGTCTATCAGGACACTTGAAGATTATTGCTTCCTTTTCTTTACTGTGTACTATGTATGAAAAATGCGTTATCTTTTGGAAATGTGCCTTGTGCTTCCTGGCACTGTTGTCAAAGTCAGTAAAAACTTGGTTGTGATTTCATAATTATCTATGTTTGCACTGAGATATTTTTCCCTTCCTCAGCCCTCGAAATCAAGTAACAGGAGAAAAAAAAAAAACACACACACAAAGAAAACCTGGCAGTGGTTATCATTATTTTCTGTCACTGTCAACACGAGAATGCACAGTTTCATTGTCCTTGGTGAGGTGGCTGTATCTTTAATGAGACAGTCTGTCATATCAGCTCAGTGAATGCTTATGAGATTTCCTTTCCTGAGCCAGGAAATCTTTCATGGCAGCACAGTATGCTGATTCACATGAATATCTGATGGCTGTGGAGTGCTTCTTGTGTAGATTTTTTTATTTTTTTATTTTTATTTTTAAAAAGAAAGCACTTTTAACTGTTATGGTTGGACATAGCTGAACAATGCACAACAAGTTTAGTGGGTTCATGGGTCTCATTAATTTTGACTGTGTGATCCATTCTCAGGTTCAGAAGACGAGTCATGCCTTGGATGTGCAGTGATTGTGGACAACCCCCCTTGCGGAGCCCTTTGCCACATGTGGAGCTATGTAAGTACAGAATGTGATTTCTCCCTCCATTGGTTTTAAAGGTTGTGACAATATTTTTCGCCTCCCAGCTCCAGCTACCATGAAGTGTCAAATGGCTCAATATCTCCATTGGCACTGATGGATTTGGAGCTTTCACCACATGCACTAAAGTTCTTTGAGTTCCCTGAATTGGTAGAATTTGGGACCTATCTGAGACCTTTGCTTGGCAAATCTTATTGAAATAAAAAGGGAAATAAAAAATTTGACAGTGTGTAACAGAACTGGTAAGATCTGTGCAGACTGGAACACTACAGCATTATTTCATTCCTGATATTGTCTTGCTACCACTGCGTGAATAATTTGCAACATGTATTTTCACCTCTGTGACAGGTCTTGAAAATTTGTATTCTCTTTGTCTTTATTTGCTGTATATAGAGTTTTTACCAGTATGCATTATTTCCAGTTTTGCTGGTAGCCTGCTGAAAACTGTAGAGGAGGCAGAAAAGGCAAGGTCCTAGGTACTCAAAGATTTTGCGAATTTTATAGATGGAGCTGGTAAAAATGGCAGCAAAAGGTAGATGTGTGGTCAAAATATGGATTATTTATTTTAAAAGTCTTTGAAAATCTGAATAAAATTAACCAAATAATTTAACTTAATTTATTCAGAGATGATATATAAAAATGCTACTGGAATAATTTTCCTCTTTTTGACCCTGCTAGAGGCAGATGTTCTTTAAGATTCTGAAATAATCTTTATTGTAATCTCTTTCGTGTTTGTAACACTTGCATGAGTGTAGGTGGGGTGAGACCAGAAGATGTTTGGCTCCTTTGCACTTCTGCAGGCCCCTGTGTCCTCTTCTAATATGCCTTATTTCCCTCTGAACTTCACTTGCACTTTCTGTTGTCTTCTAAGATAGAAGTCTTTTATCCTCTGTCATTAGTCATATTCCTTGCAGCTGGATCTTCCCTATTCATTCCTTCGGAAGTCCATCAGATCTGCATTTTTATCTTTGACATGAAGAACCTTCTGTGCCTGTTTTCCCCAAATCACCACAACTGGACAAGTTAGCTGACTGTTTTCCAAGCACTTCTTTGGTCTTTTTGTACTTCATTTTGTCCCCTTGTTGTAAGGTGTTTGGATATATTTTCTGTCTTGCAGTGGATGGGAGTGTGGGGAGCAGATGTTCTATCTTTCCTGAATATTTGTTTGTGGTCAGTAGAGGAGTACACATACCTCCAGCCCCACGATTCGATTTCTTTTGACACGTAACAGATTCAAGAGCAATTTAAGGTTCGGTCTTCCCAGAGACATTTAATGATATGATGAAATCATTGTTGTCATGTGAAAGGCGTGTAAAAGCTGACTAGTTGCTTTCTGAAGACAAGTTTGAAAACAGTAACCTAAAAAATATGCTACTTGGCCTCTCACTAATGAACTAGTTCAGGCAGTGATGGGTTTTCTCTAAGTACGTGTGAGACTGAATTCATGTTGTTGACCCGTAGAATTAAATGGTTTATGCGCATATGAGCAAACGCTCACTGTTTTGTGTCATATTGAAAGTGTGATTCAAACCAACATGCTATGCTTTTGAAGCCTGTCTAGAATGAACAGAAGGACCTCTTAGAAAATAACTTAGAAAAAAAAAAGTGTCTGCTGTGCCTTTAATCTCTTTTGGTACTTCTTGGAGAACAATGGAGAACATTTGGTATTGCTGACTGTTAAATTTTATTGTATGGATTTATGGATTTCAATTTTAGTGTGTCGTTGTGCTTCTATTTAATGGGATGTATACCTATAAACTGGGGAAGCTCTGCTGCTTAATCTGCTCGCAATTCCTAAAGCACTACAAAATTCTCTTATGAGTCCTATATTTTTTCTGTGTTCTGTGGCAGATACAGTGCAACATTTTTTTACTGATGCTTTGGAAATAGCCATTTCTTCAGGTGTATGATATCTGATTTGTTGTCTTGTCTCTCACTTGGTTCTTGCTTTCCAATGTGATTGAAGTTCAATAGTTGAAGAACTGACACATCCACGTTCTTGTCTGGAAAATGCTCTTTCCTTAGAAATAATTAATGATACATATTTTCAGACAAGTTGTACACAGAAAATTAGGGACATTTCCTTGTCTCAGGAAATATAAAGATTTGGGGCTTATTTTTTTTTTCTTGTTTGCTATGCCTGAGATGCTTTGAATGAAGCCTCCTGGCCTAATGAATTGGTGTTTTCTGCTGCAGTTTCCAAGCAGCTCTACTCTAAACCACCTGTGATGGCAGATTGCTGGACCAGTATGTTATGATGTCCTCCTTCCTTAACTAAGTGCTAACGCTAAACCATACCTCCGCACGATCAGCAATGTGAGCTCCGTACCACCTCAGTGCAGGCTTGAATGAAAGGCCACCAAAACCTGCCAGCCACCTTTACTGAAGGCAAGAGGCATGCATTATGAAGGCCAGATGCAGGAGGACAGAGGAAGGGGAGTTATCTGTGGCACTGAATTTCTACAGCAGCCATTTGCATGAATTTTTCTTGGCAGGTCTAGCTGGCATGTTCTCTAGTTCCGCTTCATGTGATCGCAGCTGCCAGGAATTGTCTCTTCATGACTGTGTGATAATCCTTCTGTAGATAGAGATGAGCACAGTGAAAACTACAGCACTACACAAGTAATTAAAACTTCTTGGCATTCTACAAGAAATTGTACTGAGAGAATGCTAAGAATAATAGTTAGACATCCCCGTCCCCTATCAGAAAATTGCAAAATTAAATTCTGTTCAGAAGTATAATCTTCTTTGCCAGTTTGTTGTTATGCCATAAACACAACTCATTTCTTGAATAATCCACAGAAAGTAGGGGACTCATGTATTGATTTGGAAGCAGAACTATGTGGCTGGCAAATGTCTAATCTGTAGCTAGATGTGCTTTTGGTGCTTTTTGTTACAATTTGATAGGTTAAACTATTTGCTTTATGTGAATTTGTTAAGAAGATGAGCCGGAAAATACACATCTAAGCAAATCATTATTGTACTCTATCCTGCAATCTTACCCAGCCAATTACAGACAGAGAAATACAGTGTTTAAGTCAAGGTCACAATAGAATTAAATCCTTAATCTCTAATGCTCAAATCTTAAAATTAATGTAACAGTCATATGAAATAGTCAGGTTGGTAGTTTTGGGAAAATTTAGATAGAGGACTAATCCTGTTCCCTCTAAGAGTATTAATGTAGACAGTGCTGCATTGACTGAGGTGATAAAGGACATAAATGTCCCTAGAATGTATTTATTCAAAGAACATTTGCTCTTCTCTTCTAAGACAAGCAGTGCAGTCCCCTTGTTTGTCTTCAGGCAGTTGTAGAAATGCTTGTAATGATTCCATATTTTCATTTCCACCTTAACTTATATTCATCTCAGTTATTATTATGCCTCACTTTATTCTTCCTTTCCTTCCTACAATTACACAAATGCTTTCAATAGAGGTATTGGTAAATTATACATAATAACAATATTAACACAATAATACAACATTTTCTGCCTGAAGTACCAATTGACTTCATCCACTATTGGTTGGATTTTACTTTTGAGAATCTATAAAATCATAGCTTCCATAAATACACACACTTCCATAAATACACGTGTCCAAAGACGGGCAACGAAGCTGGTGAGGGGTCTGGAGAACAAGTCCTACAAGGAACAGCTGAGGGAGCTGGGGTTGTTTAGCCTGGAGAAGAGGAGGCTCAGGGGCGACCTTATCGCTCTCTACAGGTACCTTAAAGGAGGCGGTAGCGAGGTGGGGATTGGTCTCTTCTCCCACGTGTCCAGTGATAGGATGAGGGGGAATGGGCTAAAGTTGTGCTGGGGGAGGTTTAGGTTGGATATTGGGAAAAACTTCTTTACTGAAAGGGTTGTGAGGCATTGGAACAGGCTGCCCAGGGAAGTGGTTGAGTCACCATCCCTGGAGGTATTCAAAAGATGAGTAGATGTAGAGCTTAGTGACATGGTTTAATGGTGGACTTGATAGTGTTAGGTTATAGGTTGGACTGGATGATCTTGAAGGTCTTTTCCAACCTATGTGATTCTGTGAAACTCGCATAGTATGTCCGTAAAACCACTAAAAATGGATGTCTATTCACTTAACGTATAAGATAAAACAGAATGATCAAATTATTTTTGCTTTGTTTCTTAGTCTCTCACAATTTTTTTTGTTGTCTAGAGTGAGGACCTAGATGTGTGCTTGGTAACCAAAACATGTACATTAACTTCCATTAGGCTGTCCATCCTGAAAACTCAAGTTTATACCTCTGTCTCTGCATAGGCTGTCCGAGGAAGGAGACATACACCAAGTTTGGATATGGTCATTGGTATAACAAAGTGAAAATCAATTTTATGTCATGGCCTTTGATTTTATAAGGGACTGTTTTCCCTTGGTTCTACATCAGGAATCACCTCTTCAGCTTCAGTAGCAATTAGAAGAACAAAGGAATTCAGAATAGTTGCAAAGCAACCTCTTTTCATTATGGGAAATGTTTAGGCCTTTATTGATAATGGAAAGTTCTCCCACTGAATGGACTTGATTTCACCAGGACATCCTTGGTGATCATGAAGAGATGACCTACTAGTAAGAATGCATAGGAGGATGCATACAGAATCTTTGCTGAAAAAAGTGAACTCTGCTTTCAGCAAGAGGCAAAGAACCTAGGATCCTGAATCAGCAGAAATATCCTTCTACAAAAACATTCAATGATCTAAACACTATGCATTCAAACAGTAATGTAGATGCCTCATGGCACTTCAATGTCTTCACCATTTATTAAAAAATCTTCTACTTCTTGTGAGTGACAGTGAACGGGGGAACTGATTTGCACCATAATTTACTATGTGCCTTTGATCTGGAAACTTGTGATATTTTT
Organism: Anseranas semipalmata; assembly: GCA_013399115.1. Lineage (NCBI taxonomy): Eukaryota > Metazoa > Chordata > Aves > Anseriformes > Anseranatidae > Anseranas > Anseranas semipalmata. The sequence goes on from VXAA01005831.1 coordinate 353,508, forward strand.
TATTAGAATAATTTCTATTCATAATGAAATGATTATGTCTGCTTCAAATTTGGTCCTATTTTCTTCACATATCTTACATAATTTGAAACATATCAGTTAATTGGAGTTGTCATTTAGCTGCCAGCTTTACTGGAATCAATTTTTAAATCAAAGCAGGACACATCGTAATTGAGAATGAGGCGCCAAGTATCCTAGTGGTCACTTCATGGTGCTCCCAATAAATACCACAATTTAGAGAATATAAAACTAGTCTCTCATCTGCTAAATGCATCCTGCTGTGAAATTGCAGCCAGTTAGAAAAGGAAAGATGCCCTTAGCATAGAAAAATGGTTTGAGAGAATATGAAAGTTATAATGGAAAATGTAATAGATGCCAGAAATAATTACACAGGTGACTTCCACAGGGTATGACTGTCATTCCTTGTATTTCTTGAGAAAACCCGGAGCCTGTTATTAATTAAGCTGCAAAAAATAAGAATCTGTTGTGGTTCTTTAGCCATCAAATAATCTGCTTTTCTATTCTATACATTATGTTCTTTAAAAGGCTACTTGCTCCTGAAATCTTTTTCTGAGGAAACAAATGATAATTTAATATATAATTTTTGGCGTTGTGCTACCCTCTGTCTTAACTTCTAGAGGTACCACTTTGAAACATTAGCACATGAAAGGTTAACACGCAACAATGTTTTTAAAAATGTATACAGAGCAAACAGTACAGGAGAAATGGCATTGCTTTGAATATTGAGTGTGAAAAGCACAAACATTGCAAATCATCCACGTGTATGAAACAAATAAGAAAGATGAAAACCTGCTGAAGAAATCAGGGTATTGCTGCCTATAGGTGATTCACTAGGCTTGTTTTTTTGCAATTTCCCTTCTGTCAGTGTGCCTGTGAAATAACAGTGTGCTGTTGGATGCGTTTTCTGTCTTCAAAATAGTGGGGTTAAATTCTAACCGTGAGTTACATGTCATGGTTGCTTTTGAGCTGTTTGGTTTACTAAACATTTTCAGACATTTTTTCTCTCTTATTTTATTGTTTTGCTCCCAGTAGTCACTATTTGACCTGCTGTTATAATAAAAAGGAAAAAAATCCTAGAAAAATCCTTAGAAAAATCTGAGAAACAGAATAGACTGGACCTAAGAGGGCTTCAGTTGTCTTGCTACAGAGCAGTTCTCATGCTACGAGTGCTGAAAACTGCTGGTGACAAACTGACTGTCTTCATGCTTTTGCATTGAGTGAGTTACCTCTTTTATTGCTGCTAGCTTTTGAGTGCAAACTGCTTTTGACTGAGGATAAGGATAATGTCTTGTCTTCTAAACCAGAGAATGGGGTTTCACTTATGTACCAGGCTCTGATCTCTTCCACAGAACCCACCAAGCTGAGGCCTTGCAGTCTAAACAATAAATGTTCAGTGCATTTTTTTTTTTTTCCACTGAAGAGTGAGATGGATGACACACAAGGTCCTCCAGGGTATTATTTCCCAGCAGCTTAATTTCTTGGTGTCAGTCAGAATAGTCTGAAGGCTGCTGTGACTGACAGCAGCAAGAGCCGTGATGGTGGATGGCTATCACACTGCTATAGAGATTTCTCCATCTAACCCTCCCCTTGTTAGTTTTCCCTTTCTTCTGCCTGTCACACTCCTGGAGGGGGTCAAAGAGACTCTTCCAAAGTCACTGGCGAGGAGTATGGGAATACACTTAGAGATAACTCAGGTATTCAAAGCAGAATACATTACTAGCAGCTCGGTGGCACTGCTTCTGGTACTTGACCAGGCTGGTTTGGGAGCAAAGTAAATGTAAGCTGTGAATTACCACAGAAAATTAGTTTACATTGGAGAGATATTCTAGGTATGAGATAATTTAATTTTGTAGGAAATTTCAGCTCTGAAGGAGACTGTAACTTATGATATCTTTTATAGTGAATGGAAAGAATAAACCATTTGCATTACAGAATTCTAAAACAAAGACCTGTTTTTTGAAACAGTGAATTACCAAATGAAGTCAGAGCTAAGAATCAAAAAACATACACTCTTTTTTGCTTGAGGGGTTTGAAAACATGGGGGATGGGTAATGGTCTTGCAAAGCCAAATACAGCACTTGATTTACTGAGCTATGATGTGAGAGATTAAACTGAGAATGAAGGAAGTCCAGTAACTGGAAGAAAACATAGTATATGATAACCTAGAAGTATAAGACAAAGAAGGAAAAATTAGGGAACAGACAGGGGTAACAGGTAAGTGACAAAGAAGTATCAATAAAACATTTCAGAGTAATATTGCAGCAATAAAGTGTCTGAGAGATTAGGTTAATGTTTTGAATAGAAATCTGTCATAACTACTCTTAGTTTTTACTGGGCTAGAAAGTTCATTAGTGTGAATATCTTCCTGGTACTCCCATTGCCAACACTGTTAAAACTTTTCTTTGCAATAATTCTGCAAGAGGAATAATATGCTAGCCATAATAAAGCAGTATGATAAAAATCATGATGAATGGCGGTCTTGAGTCAGCTGTGCCCCTTGGTTAATGAATAACATCTTTTTTTATTAAATAATTGAGCCAAAATGTTAAACTTGGGGCAATCAGGCGTTGCAGAAACCTTGAAGCTAGAACAGTGTTTTGTGAATTCTGTACCAATTAAATCAGTTTATTCTATTGTATGTTGCTACTGATTCGCTTTTTCTCTCTGGCTGAAATCTGGAATCAGCATTCCCTACAAGTCCTCTGTAATACTGTTTACTGTTTGAAATATGAAACATAAATCGATGGGTTCCCTCCTTTAGTTTTCCTCCTCTGTTACTGCATACATTAGACTTCCAGCTCTCTTCATTATGCAGGTAGGCACCTGAACTGGGGACAGGGCAGGTTGTGAGCTGTGATTCAGAAGTAGGTGTGCAAGACAGAGGCTCAGGGCACACCTTGCAGTGTCCTGTGAATTACTTAGATCCCACTAAGCTGGGGTGGGGAGCCCATGGCTTCCCTCTGAGGTTCCCACCGTCACCCACCAGCTCAGGGCAGAGGTTTGAGATCCAGCTGCCAGCAGTGGGAGCATGCCAGAGTTGAAATTAGAAGTGGAAGTTCTTATTTCTTGTCAGTCCTCTCGCAGGCCTCCCTCAGAGCGACTTATCCCAGGTCAGAGCCAGAAGACCAGTCCAGCAAACCCTTACCCGTTTGACTACGCCTGCTTACATGAGTAATGGCAGGAGTGCTTTCCAGGGCTGAGCTGTTTAATTTAGAACCCAATTATCAGATCACGGCCTATGTTCTTCATCGGTGAGGAGGATCATTAATCAGGTTGCAAGGTTTTCAGTTCAGTGGTTATTCATGACAGGGAAGACCCTGTCATGGACAGAGTGAGCATATATGTATGCGAGCAGATATCCTCCACAGGCTTCAGGCCAGCTCACAGCTATGGAATTGTGCCAGTAATTACACATGGTAAAGATCAATAAAGTACATTTACTTTCACCTCAAAGATACATAGTAGAACAGGTAAACAGAAAATGGGTTATATCTAATGGCCAAGTAAAGATAAAAGTACCTTACACCAACAAATGCTTCCAAATTGAATGACTTGGCAGCTTGTGTATTATTATCTACATAATTTCTACTCCTGTGGATGTACACAGTTTTTCTTGGAGGCAGTTCAGTGATTTGTATTTCAGTGCTGGTAGGCAACTTAAAAGAGATATATCTTGATGAATATTGATCAGATAAATATTTTAAGAGGTACAGATTAGCAAGGAAGGCAAACACCATGTGTAATTCATCTATTATGACAAATCAGGAAGCATTTTAAAATATCTTTGGTCTCCAGGAAAAAAATGTCCCATGCTAAGGTATTGATTTTTTTTGATAATTCTTTCAAGTTGGGCTCCATGGAATTTTGCTGCAGAGACAGCAATACTGTGATACTGCTCCAAATCACTGAGAAACATTTTTTTAATATTCAGATAATAGACTACTTGAGACACTTAATGAAATTATTGGTTGGAATTTGTTGGTCTTGCACTTGCCATTCCCTGTCATTAAAGAAGGGGGAAAAATGTTTTTTTTTTTTTTTTTCTGAAAATTCCCCAAAGTATGGTTGACAAGGTATTTTGCTTGTGTAAAAGCTGTGTCACAGTGATTGTGTAATGTTTATGCTTGTCACCCCTACCAAAAGAAGTCACCTTGCAGCATTACTGGTTTTGAGAGACAGGAAGGGTTCAGGGATGACTGCAGGGACACAGAGACAAAGACATTCCCATGACACCTTTGGGGAAGCAATAGGATTTCTGTGGAGACTGCTTCTGTCCAGCACAATAACTGCGATGTGCTGCTCACCTCCGTGTAGACAATCTCACTCCAGGTCCTTAAAGAGCTGCCATTTTAGGAATTTGGAACTGGGTGAGGCTGGGGCACCTTTTTCAAATGGTGGGCAAGTTGCTGTGAGCAATTTCCGGAAAATTACCAAGTGACATTAATCGTGCCACACTAGAAAGATGAAGAAACCTAGCATGGAGCTATGGGGACAAAGAAAGGCAGCTCACTATGTTCAGAATACAAGAAAAGTCACAGATCGGTCTAAATCACACTGTAATCATAGTTAAAGTAGTCACCTGCAAAATAGAAATAACATTTTGTTATCTATGATTTAAAAATGAACTTAATTGATACTTAAAGGAGATTCAAAAAGTATAGAGGCCATAAAATAGCAACTGAACATTGTTAAAGATTATTGAAGAAAGAGAGGAACAGAGGAAATGGGTTTTGTGTGGTTTATTGCAATTTGTCTCGTCAGACTGGAGTTCGTGGTTTCACTAGAGCTGAAGTAGATTACTGTCTAGTCTGTATTGTACGCAAGCTATGCAAGACTTTGTATAATAGATTACTTGTTTTTCTTAGATGTAGTCTAATTGTTTCTCCCTCCTACACATCTCTTGACGTATTCCTTTAGTAAGTGACATTTTTTGTTGAAGAAGAACAAGGAATCTGATGGATATTTCACTTGTGTTCTTGAGAGAACAGTAGTAATTTCACGAGTGACAACATGACAATTTGCTCCCATAAAACACCTCGTTTGTTCATCCCATGCTCTGCAAAGTGGGATTGTTATTCTAATCCCTGGGTTAAGGTGGGTGAAGTAAGGATTTATCCAAGGTTGTGTAGCAAGTAAGTGACAATTCTGGGAATAAAGGTTATGAAACGAGCTCTGTTAATTGGGTTAATAACAATAGCAGCAGCAACAACAGCAAGACGTTTTGGAAGTTGAGTATGAGAGATGACTGATTGGAAATCTGTCTGTTGACACGTTGGGTTGGGTTGAGTCTTTATCACAAGGACAGTGTGTTGGGGATAAGATGAAGTATGGTGATGATTCACTGGTAAAACCAAGCCCTTCAAAACAATAGCCTTGTTTCCTGCTAGGTAACCCAGCAACCTTTTAGCTACCATTTTTTCCAAATCATGTAATTTTCTTCTACTGATCACATATGTGGGGCAGGTTTGTCAGCCCTGGCCGAGGTGCCTGGAAGTTATAGTATGTGCAAGCCTGAGCTGTGGCTGTAGGTTCCACCTGAGACAGCCAAGAGATTCGTTATCACCTGATAACGGTGGGGGGCTGGAGTCTCATCACTTGAGTTGTCCTCTGGAGGTGCCTCATTCTCTCCACATACTACACAGTGAGAGTGACAGATTTTGCCGTAGTTATGTAGCCTTTTGAAAACCAAACGTTAGGTGAGATGAATGTTTTAGGCAACAGTATTTCTAACATGCTTTTCAAATTCCAAGTTTCTTGGCATGTTTTATTGTCTGACTGTCTCAGTTCATGACCTACAAGATGGCAGTGGAAATTCTGATCTCTTCAAAATTTGAATGGATGAGGACTGAAACGTCTGTTGGAAAGTAAAGAAAACTACCGTAAATCAAGACAGCTAGAGGTGATGTGGCAGACAACAATAGATGTGAATTCTATGAGTAACATGCAGATAAAAACCTTTTCATCGATTGAAAAGATGATGAATAATGTTTAGTGCTGCAACCATTCATTAAATGTTTCTTGACATTGAAGCATTCAGATTTTGGAGATAGATGCCTTGAAAGCTCCAGGAGAAAGTCTGCTTCAGGAGAAATTTCCCAAAGTAGCTGCACATGCAGGGAGAGATCTGGTATAAACCTCTGCATGTCCCTTTCTTCAGCAACACCCAATTCTGAGTCAGAAGGATGGGGCTATTGCCATTCAGGTCACTTTCAAAATTCAGGTGTGCAGGGAGGTGGTGGGGGTAGCAGGCATGCATCACGGAGTTAAGAAGGTTAAGGCACTGAATGGAATAACTGGACTCTGCATAATACAAGCCATGGGATTTCATCTTGTTAATTGTGTGTTAAGCCCTACCTGTAACTGCTGAGGGACTGTCTTCTAGAAGTAAGCTTTTGTTTGGAAACACCAAAAAAATGGAGAATATATGAATGTCGTCAGTAGCTTGTTCTCTGAGTTACGGACCCCTTATTATTAAAAAGGTACTTGGTAAATAGTAGTATAGGGCTCCTTAAATGTCTAGATCTAAAGCATATCTTGTCATTGAATTTTTTGTTAAAGTGGCTTAAAAATCATGCCTTTAACCAACACTGCTTATTATTTTTGCTACAAGTAACTCATAAAAGCACTGAGTAAGAGAGATTGGGAAAATTCTTTCTTTGGTGTATTTGAATGTGCTTATTTCTTTGTTTGCCAGCTTTTCGTTTATCTTGATTTTTTTTTTGCTTCTTCCCAATAGTGAATTCTTCGTGTTGCTCATGTGGATGTTTTGAAAGCAGAAAGGGGAAAACATTTTTTAAATTAGGAAAATGTTATTACAGAACTACAAAAATTGGCAGAGAGATTCAGAATAGATATCCCATCTGCCACTAGTTTTAATTAAATCAAAAGCCCAGAATGGAAACAATCAAACATGCACAAAACCAGAATTCAGTCATGGTATCCTATTAAGTGACTTGTATATTCAGAGAAGTTATTTTCATTAGAAAATTAAAATAGTCTGAAACTGTTTTTGTTCCCTATTCTCCAGTATGTGTTGTATTATTATATGAAACAGAAGTTACTTAAGTAAACAGATAACCCTATTCTGAATTACAGTAATCTTGTTTATTCATGTTTTGAATGTGCGTGTATTGTATTATGTAGCCTTCAAGTCATTCAAGGTAGTTTTAAACACCTGGTTAGCCTTTTCACTGTTGATTTTTGAGGAGTTTCTGTTTCCTCAGATCTTAACGTTTGAATGGTTGTTTAACTGACCAAGTGACATATATTGGCACTATGTTCAAGGCATCAAATAATTATTAACAAAGAAAGTTTTGTGTGAGTGTATGACAAGCAGGCTATTAAAAGCTCTCTCTGGACTGACCAGCAGTTCAGTATCTTAAGAGCATGCTAGGATGTCTACAGATGTCAGCATCAATTAGAGTATGCTAGAAGTCAACGGGCATTGTGAGCTGTGATGAGAGGAAAATGAAAATGTGTACCAATATCTGACATCATGTGAATAGGAAATGAAAGCTGATGGGTGTCAGATTAGTTTTTACAGTACACTTGGAAAGTATTTAGGAAATTTATTAACTATGCACATCCCACAGTCATTTCAGGGTCTTCCCTTTTTTAATGTTTCTCTATATGTACCTCATCACTATCGTTGTCAGCAGGCTTTCCTTTCTCTCCTTTTTCTTTCCTACCTCCAAGTTATATATATTACATATATTATTATTTTCCATAAATAAAATTAATCCAGGCAAAAAATCTGTGGTTACTCTTTGTGTGTGGGAAATGCAGTGAAAACTGTCTTCAGTTTTCAGAATATAATTTTTTTCCCATTCAAAACTTGGCAGCTATAAAGAGATTTTGTGATACCTCTGCAAAATTTTAGTAAGGATTTATTCACCTTTTCCAAAAAACATTGTCTATATTTGCATTCATGTTGTATAAATGCATATGCTGAGAACACTTCATGTTTTCCTTTCTTGGCAATCACAGGGTATGCTATGCTGGAGATGCAAGCAGTATTAGTTTCCCCAGGAGATCACATCCATTATCTACAATGCTGGAGGGACCCCTCAATGTTTCAGTCTCCTCCCTATATACACACTTTAACATACAGGGATAGATGATTGGAAATGTAAACACTTCTGTTCCCCTGTTTAGGTTCACCTGTGTTCAACACCTTACAGCATCAGGCTTAGAGCATATATGAAATATTTCTGCCAGACACCAGTACCACAGTGTGCAGTGTCCACAAATAAGGTGATTTAGCACCTCTTTCCTTTGTTGGGTTGCTTATTGGTTTGAGCCTGGTGCTGTCTTCAGACTGACATGGCTACAGTAGATAATATGAAGCAAGGCCATCTGCTATGACAGTGTGTCCTGAAGTCAACTTCTTTGCCCTCAATATAAACAAGATGTGCCGCTGCTTCTGTACTAGGTCTGTTTTCACGCCCTATCTTTGGAGACATCCTCATGCTGTAGTTGAGGAATGCATGTGCTGTTTCCTCATGGCTCTCCTTTTCCCGAGATCATTACATGAGGTAAAACTGGATGTATTAATACTACGTCTGGTGGCCTCCATGGGGGCAATACTGTTGATGCCACAGCCTTCGTAGTCTACAATTAAGGATACTCAGACCTACCCATTATTTCCAGACCTGTTGCCACAGCCTTGGGGAATTTCAGTCATCTCAGGCCTTGTGTCTTGTCTCAGTGCTTAGTGGCTGGATGGCTGCTATCCATTAAAGGTGCATGTTAGATCCTGGTCTGGTGTGTTCTGATCAGTAGTGAGGAGTGCACCAGCCTGCTGGGAACTGTGCCGTTAGGTCTTCCATTCCTATCACCTTGGACCATCTACCAAAAGGAATGGTTATCCACTAGTTATTTAGGTTCACTTGATTGTTGCCCTCTGTCTGAAGACTTTTTTCTTCTCACTTCTCATAACAATCATATTTTTGAGGAATTTGTTGGGGTTTTGCTGTGCATCAGGAAATCCAGTTCCCAATGGGACTTAGACCTAATGTTTTCTGTCCTTGTGTAAAATCAATTTTTGAGTCCATGGCAAGCTATCTCTGTTGTATCTATCCATGAAAGTGTCAATCCTGACATGAATTTTGCTATCCTAAGAATAGCCATAGAGAGAGATGAATAGCAGAAGATCAATACCATGAAAAACCTAGCAATCTTAATGCACCTTTAAAAATATAATATTAAGAAAACAGTGATTTGTAGTTTTCCGCAGTGTGTTTATGTTAGCATATTTCTAGCGCAGCTGGAAACACTAGAGAATGTCTGAGTTGTACCATTAATATAAAAGTGTGAAGTTTTTTTTTATTTGTATTTAACTCTTTCCCTAGTGCTTTCAGTTTATCAAATTACTTGCTAATCTTTGAAGAAGCGAAGAACACTGTGCCTGAATAAAGTGTAGACCAGCAGCAATATAAATATACCTGATACACGAAAGAAAGAAGAGAGAAGCAAGTTTTCATAAGGTTAGCAAAATGAAAAGATGACCTTACAGCAATTTAGAATTTGATAAGATACCAGCGAAGCTTCTGAGTTCTAGTAGTTGATTACTGCTAGTGAGTGAGAAAAGCCCCTGGAGGGTACTTTGGAAAAAGGAATAACAAGATTTTGCAGTCACAAAATTAAAAGACACTTCCCTGAAAGATGCCAAGATTTAATCTAGAATTTGACCCTTGGAGATATGTGCTAATGACCCCTGCTACCCATACATTGAGACAGGCTAATGAACAGAATTGTAATTTAAACGCCAAATGATTATGGATGAAATGATAGTGAACAGAAGGCTCGTGTCAGTTATGGCCTGGGACCTGTGTACAACTCTGAGACTCAGCTTAGATCCTCATCTGCTCTCATGGATGTGCCTCCGCTGTTCTGGGGGCATTGTGGTGAGTTGTCTGAGCCAACTGTCTGCTTGATTTTATTTACTCTGAGGAAAAAAAATGGATTGTAGGCTAATGTAAGTAAAAATATTCATATACATAATGATCTAGTGACACCAAGACACAAGAAAAGGCCGAGAAAGACCACTGTATTTTGTTTTCTATTACAGGACTTAATGATAGCAAAGAGGAAAAAAAAGACCCACAAATCTAAAGTTAGTTTCAAAAAGACATGAAAATTCAAAATCCATATCCTTTAGAAAAAGACTTTTAATATAGGTCTTGTTATTAATTTAGCTTGTTTTCAACAAAGGTATTTTAATATAAAAAAAAGGTTCATGTTATCTGAATCACTGGCCCATATGGAATTTAAATTAGTTAATTTCATAGATTTTAATAAAGAAAAATTGACTCCATATTTGTGAGTCTTTCAGGAATATGTAGCTTATTCAAAATAATGCAGAGATCTGAGCTGGCGTACCTCAACCATGATGAGAGCAATGAAGGATGTCATTCACCTAATAATGAAAAAGCTCTTCATCTCTGATTACCTGAGAAGGTCTAAAAGGTGAAAGAACAATTAGCCCCAGAAAAGTTTGTATGCCTGTTCAGGGATAGCAGCATATGTTAAAGATAAAATAAATCCCACTGGGTCATATTGCTGAAAGCTTTCACCCAATGTGCATGCTTTGCTGGTGAATAGAGTGGCTGATTTGTCATCTGATCTTTTGAAAATGGTCCTATACTTCTGAGGATAAAAGATACAAAGAACTGTATAAAATCATGGTTATTCTCCTGGAGTAGGTCTTGCTTCCAATTATATATATGTATTTATGGAAATGCAGTAGGTGTATGAGGGAACCCTGTGAAGTATAATGTTCACAGGACACTGAAAGAAGTGCTGTTAGTTGACTCAGTACTGATTCAGTGTTAAAAGACTTCAATGATAGTCTTCAACTCTTACAAAAACATTGGGCCTTTAATCATAACCCAGAGAGTTCAATAGATCTCATCACAAGCGTAGTAGGTGGTTAACAACCTTGTCCTTTGTTTTCCAGCCTGTCCTTCCTGACCAAGCTGTAGGTCTTTTTATGTTAATAAAAAGTAATAGTTGAGTTATCCTACTGAATCTCTTGAATAGCAGCTAAAGTCCAGTTTTGGCCACATGTAAGGACTTTTTATGTCATGTTTATTTCCTGTACTTCTTGCATTCATGTATAGGCTTGTACTGAATGACTGTACAAATTAATGTGTACCATTTTCCTTCTGTCCCTTTTGACCCTATTGTGAGTATCTCTGAGTTTCCTGTTTTTAGGCTGTGAACCTGGACCATGTTATTCTGTACCCAAATTGCACAATTGTAGGATGGGGCTACTGATGCTGATATCTGCATGAAAAGCCTTGTCTTCTTATATTGAAAAATGCCATTCTGGAGCAAGGCATCATTACAAATTTAACTCCTGGCAGCATCGAGTGGTACCACTGCTAAAAGACCTGTAAACCTGTTGTCCTTTCCAGTACATTTTGAGGGGCTAAACTAAGCAAAGAAAGGTAGCAGACTGTAAGTCAGGAAAACTAGAGGCAGGCTGGGGTGGCAAATACCATTCTTTTTCTTACATAAAACAAGAGGGCATCTTGTGTCTGAGCAAGCTGATGTATAGTAGGCCTGGGGGAATCAGGCAGTAAAACAGCAGACACAGAGACTATCTGGAGCAACAACAAAACAGATGGTTCAATGGCCCCCCTGTCCACTCCAGAGAATACACAATTACTTACAGGACAAAGTCCATCTGCTCCTATAATAATCTGAAAATTCATCATGACTAAAGCTGCAGTGGGCTTTGTGCCAGCTATTTAAATTAACTTGATCCATTCCCTATAGACCTATCTAAAAAAATCCAATCTTCTCCACCCTTTAACCTGCTGTAACAGGTTCACCTCTCGCCTTGAGATTGGAAAAGCAGAAGAAACCAGTGCCACCTGTTAGCTTTGGGAAGAACGGCCTGTACTATTGGAAACTGCTGCAAATGAACTGAGCGGTCATAAACTTTTAGGGGCCACCCTGTTAACTTATTTGAAATTCTGGCACTGTGACTGATCGTCCGAGGTCAGACAGATAAAGGAGGTAGCATGTGAAGGTGTATAAAAGAATATCTCATCATGAAAGGGCAGTATTTTCGAGATACTAAGCCAAGGACTTGTACTGCTCTCAAATGGAGCAGGTGATTGTGCTATAAACAGGAGCCTGTAGACAGAGGAGAAAGAGATACAGTCAAACTGGGATAGCACTACAGATTTGGGGAAGTGTGGTACAGCAGTGGTATTTCTTGATGTTCAGGGCCCATTAAGTTACTGCTCTCTACCCTCTGTAGTCATTCGCATCAGAAGAACAAGATAGACACAGTAGTCTCCCAGTACAGGACGGGAGCTTGCTTGCTGCACAAGTGCAATGGCTGTGCAAGGCGTGTGTTTGTGTTAAATGGGCCCTGGGTGTCGGGATGGCGAGGCTGAGGTAGGGGGAAGAGCAAGAGCAAAAGGGGATTGAGTTCAAGCTGCAGTCTCCTGGAAATACCCTTGGGAAATATCCTCAGCGCTTTTGTCTTAATTTCTTTCATAGATCACTCTGGAGAAATCTCTGGGTCGAGTAATATATGCAGTTAATTCCTTACTGAAATTGTATGCTTTACGCACATTATTGCCGTTTTCAGCATCGATCTGTTTTTATCTTTTTGTATAGGCTCTAGGTGGTTTCAGTGTGCAGTTGGCTTACAAAACCCCATTCAACCTTCTTAGCCATTTACTTTAACTATCAAAGAGGGGTGATTGCTACCTGCAGGTGACAAAAGGATAGGAAAGGCATGGAATGGAGCAATGTACCTGAACAGAAAACTCAGCTGTCTGTGTATGAAACTAATACTGTCCGAAGGATAAAACAAGAGCCTTCTTCCTCATACAGACCTGCGAAATTAATGCTTCCTCTAACATAGCTTTCTAATCCAACCTTTTTAGCATTTCCATACCTGTGCTGCAGCTAAGTTTCCAGTAACCAGCTGCCAAAGAAAAATGTATAGGCATAGCAATATGTTTTCAGAGTCTGGAATAGCTTTCAGGCTGTTATTGGCTCAATTTCAGGCTTTTTGATAGGCTATGATCTGTCCTTCTTGAAACAATTGACAATTTTGCAGGCAGGAGGTGTACAAATAGCCTGAGAAATGGACAGCTATTATTTTTAAAATATTATTACAAATGAGAAAACTAAAACTAAAAAGTGCAGGTGTCCTTTTTCTGAGTGGTACTCTTCGGAGTAGAATCACAGAATCATAGAACGGCATGGGTTGAAAAGGACTTTAAAGATCATCTAGTTTCAACCCCCCTGCTCTGGGCAGGGTTGCCAACTACTAGAGTTGGCCAGTAGTGGATATTATTTTTGTAATTCTACCTGGTGGTACAATTCTAAGTAAAGACTGTAAGCTCTAAGTAGTGTAATATTTGCGAAGAGAGGAACGTACACCATTTATCTTATGAGAATATGAGATAAGCTGGCATGCTGGATGACATAACAAAAGGAAATATAGTTAAGCATCTAAAACTCACAGTAAGTTAGTCACAGTGCCCTTGTAACATCTAGCTGCTTTAGTAATAATGAAAGATGCCACTGTGTGGGAATTGGTACTGCTGCCAGAAACTCCTGTCTCAGTAGTTTTGAATTTTTAAATTGTTGTGACCCGGCGAGTGACCTGAAAATTTCTCATTGCTTCTACATTTTTTTTCTTTTAAAATATGTAGTACGCCAATTTTTTCTTTTAAAAAGTTATCATCTTATTTTGTAGTTTAAATGAAAAACAAATATGAAATGCAAAGTTAAAACCTCCGTTCAGCTTGTTTATGAACATCTTTTCTTGCAGGCCTTAATACATGAATGTGTGCTTACATAACTTAAATCCTGTTGTTAAAATTTTTGTAGCTTTCGGTGCAGCAAAAGAAAATCCTTAAGGTTGGCCTTTGAGTTTCTGTACAGACGAAGGGAGTGGACTGGATGGTTACATCGGTCCAAGGGCAGGTCTTGGACGCAGCGTGGAGCAGATCTGGGCCACTGAGAACACACGCTGCTATAGCAGGGGGTCTTAGGGATGTGGAGGGAACTACTTAGGACCACATCACCCATAGGAAAACTCTGCTACCTCTTTGTCACGACTGGGGGGGCTGTACAGGTGCTGTTCCGCCACAGGGAAGGTTTGGGGACTCCACAGAGGAAGCCTTCGGTCCTTAAATGCTGAACTGCGGCCTCACTCCTCTCTTTGACAGGCAAGGTGAGGTCAAGGGAAAGCGAAACTTTACTAAAGAAAAATCAGAAGCCATTTCTCCTGTGGTAGTGTTTTTCCTTGGAGATGGATGACACCAGCCCTGTGGAACTCTTCATTTCTACTTCAGTACTCAGAAGAAGATTTAGGTGGGATTTTAGGTTAGGTTTTAGGTTTTTCTTCAAAATGAAATAAAACAGATGGGAATATTCAGTTTGGCCGGAATTAGAGCTAAGACAAATAAAGGCTTTAGCTAATACTTCTGAAATATAGAGAAGAGTTGTGTGTCAAAAAGAAACCAAAATGTTCTGTAGAATTGAAAAAAAAATGCTTGGAGTTGAACAAAACATTTCATTTGGAGTAACATTAAACATTAAAATTAAAGTGTATTTCTGAGAAAGTGGATATTTACTTTCACAGAAACATTTTAAAATGCTAGTGAGCAAATGTAAATAAAGGTTTGCATTGAAAATAAAAAGGTTTTATTTGCAAAAATGTAGAAATAAAATGATTGGAGCTTTCCAGAGTTTTCAATTTTCAACTCCCCTAGGCAATTTGGCATCCCTGAGATTAATCTGGAATATTTTTGTGATGTTGATTTGGCATTTTTTTTTCTAAAATAGTTGGTAGAAACATTTCTATATTTTTCTTTATTTGTCTGTTTTCCATTTTCTACCCCAGAAATTTCAGCAACAAGTATATTTTGGCAAGTAGGAAAAAAAAAATATATATATATATATTTCTCTTTCCTTTGTTTTAGTTTTCTCCTATCTGTAATAATGCAGTATTCTAGGGCATGTCACACAACAGCAAGTGCACACATCTGAGCAAATCCCAATGTCAATTTAGCTGGCATGGGTGCTTGCAGCTGAGCTTGCTTGCAGCATTTTGGCCAGCTTACCTGGTTCCTGTGTGATTCTTGCAAAGTTGTGTATGTGTGCCTGTGTCAGTGTGTGTGTTGCTTGTGTGCTTTGTTGCTGAGTCCATTGCACTTCCACACTTCCCAGCCTCTGCTTACACAGCAGTCATTACGTGTCACTGAAGCACAGATATGCCCTTGGCTTTCTTCTCCTTCGGCACTTTAAGTGGACACATTCTTAGCACGTCTTAAGAGTGAAGATAATTCCCTCTGCAGGGATTGTGTCCGGGCTGCACCATCCTACGCCCCCAAGCGAACCAAGGTAGTGGGACCAGCGTACAATTTAAGGATGTTCTACTCAGAGACAAGTTTTATCCTATTAAGACCAAGGAATACCTCAGAGATTCAATGATGCATAAGCTTTTTATGGGCTGCCAGCATACAATTGAATTTTATCTGAATTGACTACTGTGCAAATATCCCCAAATCCAAACCTAATAACTGTGGAAGGTATTAACCTCTATCAGTACTGTACATGACACCTTAGCATCCTCCATGTTTACAGTAGTGAGTGCTTCATTAAGATTTCTCTGTGCTTGCCATTGCTGCAACACAGCAGGGACAGATTAGGATAATATAAATTGTTTATAAATCACATTTAGGAATTAAAACAGTGGGCACAAAATAACTACCTTCAGGTTGAAGAAAATAAGATTTCAAAGCAATTATAGGACATTTAATATATCTGCCTTTTTTTTTTTTTTTTTTTTTTTTTTTTTTTTTTTTTTT
>VXAA01005831.1:369400-482989 GCA_013399115.1 Anseranas semipalmata
CTTTTTTTTTTTTTTTTTTTTTTTTGTGGCTTTATGGCTTCAATTCAAAACCAGGTGTTTTTGTATGTAGCTGTGATGGGGAAGCAATTGTAATCCACTATTGAACAACTGGAATAATAGTTTATCTTGTGCTTTTCTCTTAATTCTTTTTTCTGAGGTGACATTTGGTTTCCCTTTGCTCCACAATGTGCAAAATTAGGCTTTCTCCCTCCATCCCAATCTAGTGAAGGTCTTAAACTTCTTAAAACCTTCCTCAACCTAGCTGGAAGGTACAACCTGTCTGGATGGTACAAAGAAACTGTTTGAACGTCCTCCTCCTGTTTCGGAATAGCAGAAGGTGTTGCTAGCTGCAGACTACACTTGCATAAAAACTATTCTCTGTTCATAGCCTTTGGCCATCATGACTACAGAGGCACTGACTGTCACTGTCATTGAAACATTTTAAGCACCTGTGTCCTGCAGATTTGAGATTGCTCTGAATGGCCAGAATTGCTCAGATGGCTAGGATATCAAATTTTGGAAATGGTCAAGTGTCACAGGGTTTTGACAAGTCTCCATTTTCCCTTAATTTCTATGGGAGCTAGCTCCGCTGTGGATTTCAAGTGGCTCAAGTGCCGTTTGTGGGAAAACAAGCAAACAAATAAACAAGCTTTTGGATGCTCTAAGCCTTTTCTCTCCATGTTTGAGTCAAAAGCCTTGTGGATGTGTGTGTGACAAGTGCACCAAGACACGCAGACATACTGGAAAAGAGCAGTGAACCGTGTCGTGCAACACGCAACAGCTAACACCTCTGGCTGTATAAACCCGGAGTAAGTCCTAATGCAGAGAAAGAGCAGGAGTGTGCATCGTTTTTCTGTAGCTGTTGCATGTATAACAATGCAAAACCCGCATTTTCTTACGAGAGGAGTGATTTTAATGTATCTTCTAAAACTTAAATTGTGGGCCCCGTATGGATAGTGTTGCCAAGACATACAGCTTTTGAAGGTTTGTTCCCCCTCCTTGAGTTTGACAGTTTTGTAGCAACTGAGAAAGGTGCTTCCATGGCATGAACCATGCAAGGGATTAGCTTCAAATACTGGCTGTATATAGTGTATTGGCTTGCATTAGAAATGTGCTTTTAAGGTGTCACGGAAAAGCTAAAAGTAAGGGTCTCCTTTGTTCACTCAGTTTTTAAAAGGGAAATGTGGCTAACCTTGGCCATAACTGCTGTCACACACTCGTGATGCATCTGACTACGTGTATTCTGAGCATGTTTTCAGTTCTGGTGAGAATAATATTATCAACTGTTAGGTCTGCATACTAAGAATGACTGATGTTATTCAAGGTAAACTTCAAGAATTCAAGCACAGTATTTATTTAGTTCATGCTGGTGCTAATGTATCTAGCATTAATAGCTATGACATGAAGAAGAGAATAAAGGAGAGGATAATATAAACCCAGGACCTACTAATAAAATATACTAATGAAGATAAATATTCCATGAAAGTTAATCAGTCAGCCAGTCTTAAGACACCCTATGGCTGGTAAGTGTCTGGCTTTTGCATTATTAATTATTTAGCTGAGAAGGAACCAAATAGTTCAGGAGGCCAAGAATGGTCATTTTCGTCAATCTTGTTCTTCTCTCCATTAAGTTAACTCTGTCATAGGGAAAATGCAGAGCTCTAACAGGATTTAAATGCAACATAAATGTTTATTGGAATTTTCAGTAGCCCTTGGAGAGAGACAAAACCAGTATTTTTGGCATTCCAGTGAGTGACATAAATGAAACCAGGCACTAAACACAAGTGTTACATGCAAAAACGTGCTGTAAGATGCTAAGCAATGGATAAGCAGCTTGTTTACATCTGGGCTGTGCCTTGGGAAGGCCTTAATCAAATGATCTCAGATTTGCATTGCACACTCACCTTCTGTCTCTGGTATCCTCCGCATTTTCTGGCCCATTTAACTCCACACCTTCAGTTTGTGGTGGCAAACAAGGAGTGAGCGGTGCGGCAGGCAGCGGCTCCGGCACGTGGTCTGTCAGTGCTCGGTTCTCTGCGGTGGAATGCACAACAGGATTGTCATCTTCTGCTGAAACTCTTGCACCACATCCTTTTGATCCCTTTCTGCTTCTGCTTGGTGGGATCGTACAGAAGGTGAGAGTAGTTCCCTCTTCCAGGTATTTGCCACCGTACCAACACATGGGCCGCGTGTGCCAGCGGTACCTTCGAAATAGAGAGCTGCCCCTCAGGAGCTTGTCTGAAGTTGCTCATTTCACAGAGGTTATAGAGGTCAGTGCATATTGGATAAGTACTTGAACAGAGATGACAAGAGATATGAAGAAAAACCCTGTGTCGCTTTAACACTGCCTTCACCCAATGAGTTCTGTCTTGTTTCCATAATAGAGGCTATGGGAGGCGCATCCCATACCTGCTGCACGTTGCTGCAATTCAATTTAATGCTGCTCCTGTCCCTCACTTGCTTTGGTGAACACAAACAGTTATTGCAAATGTCAGGTCCAATTTGCTTTCATCCAGAATAGCGTTTATTTTATTAAATGAGTGTGGTTTTTTTTTTTTTTGGTGAGATCAAATACAAATGACCAGAGTTTCAAAAGGCACAGGAGATAAAAGGGAAGCTGTTCCCTGATGCTCCGCTAGCAGTTGCATGCGGCAGCTCCATGGCATGTAACAGCAGTCATTCTGTGGCTCCTGGACTGGGGAGGCTTTGCCAGGGAGCCCCTTTTCTGCTGGATGCAGCCACGGCACCCGGAGATTTCCCTGAGAGGAGGACATGGCCATGTTAGATGGCAGAGCACAAGGAGCTGGGCTGAGCCTACTGGGAGGTGGCCCAAACTGGCAAGCTGGGTTCATGGCAACAAGCTGCAGCCATCAGCACAGTATTTATTTAGTATCATAAGATGTGTCTAAGAAAGCATAGACTATAAGTTCTTCATAACAGAGGAAAATATTAATCTGTTACTGTCCATGGCTGGTTTGGTTAATTACAGCATAGGCAGTGGGATGGGTCAAGGTATTAATTCAGTTCTATATGGTATTTGCATAGGAATCTTTCCTTCTTTAGTGTTTTGAAGTGCTTCAGAAGAATGTTTCTAGAGAGTTTCTAAAAAGCAGTATGCCTCCTTGCCCCCCACCCCTCTTTCCTTTTTTCCCTTTCTTTCCTTTTCTCTCTCTTCTTGTGTGTGTGTGCATGTGCACACAAATTGTTGATGAATGGTTCACCTGCCCATGTGTTTGGAAGGCTTTCAAAAATCACTTTTCAAAAATCACTTAGGATTGATTTTGCCTCTTGGTTTAAGAAAAAATAGCAAAAATCAGAAAGCTCATCCTGACAGTGGATGATGCAGTAGGACATGGCATTTAGAAATCTGGGTTTGAAACACTTACAGAAATACACATCAAAACATATATTAGTAATTCCAAAGCTATAACTAAAAGCATTTTTTTTTTCCTGCAGTACAGACCAATTTTTAGGGTCTGTAAGGAACGTTATTTGTTTATTGTGGTCCGTAAATGAATGTGTGGAAAGTCATTTGAAATCTCCACACAGAAATGTTTATTCAAAGAAAACAGACATCCATCAAAAATAAGAGGAAGCTTTATAGTCTGTGCCAAATGCTTAGATCATGTTTTACTGAAGGTGGGTGCACAATGCCTAATTATTTGCTTTCCAGGATTTGTACAATCCTGTATTCACAGAAGAAAGTCTTATCCTTGAATCTGTCTGAGCCTTTTCTCAGCCTGGACCTCTTGAGAACCAGCTTTGATTACCTGGGAAGAGCAGATAAAGAACTAGCTATAGAAACATTCATCCTCATCCTCTGCTCTACACATAGTTCTTCTGGTTCAGGTGTGTATGATTTTGCTTGTTGTCTAGCCCACAGACTTACTGCTAATATTTTTAACAGAGATCCTTTTGTTTTCTAGAATCCAGTCTGGAAGCCTTCTGCCACAACTACATTGGTGTAGTTTCTTGTCTGGTTATGTAGATATTTTAAACTCTAAATTTATCCTATTGTCTATTCTTAAGATGCAATTGACCACTTTTCTTGCAACAGTCCCTTTCTTCCCCCTCAAATGAGTGTGTTTTTCACACTCATCCCTATGCCCCTCAAGCATGCTTGCTCTGATCCTGATGCTTACAGGGAAGGAGAAAGCAAGAACAGTGCTCTCTCTGGGCATGGCCCAGAGATCCTCTACATTAGAAAACATAGCAGGTTTGGGCTTAAAAATCCCTGATGACTGCTCTCACTGTTTTCTTTATCTTTATTCTGTACTCACACATAGCCCCCAGATACTCAGAACTGACTGTCTGGATGTACAGAAGAGGATAATGAATCAAAACCCTCCCTAAATAAATCTGTAAACTTTTGACCAATAACCTGAAGCAAAGCCTGTACTAGCAATGTTACCAGCCCTGAGTTTCTATTATGCTTGACAGTGCATTTCATTAAACATCAGGAAAACTCGTGAAATATTTCAATAATGCTGTTTATTGCAACATATAATTGCATATTAAACTGCTTTATATTCTAGTTGATAAAGCACTTATTCACGTATGACTGTAAAAGCCGCTGGTAAATTTACAGAAAAACCCGTAAGCATCAACATGGTGCTAAACTCTAATAAAAGAGGAAGGAGGCTGGAAGCTGATAAGAGAGGTGGTGACTCAGAGAAGAAAGATAGTTCAAGCAAGAGTAAGCAAAAAGCACTCAGTCGTGAAGGAAGAACCTAAACATTTTCAGAAAGTCTAATGCAAATATTAAAACTGTGGATGAAAGCTTTAAATAACACAGCTGGAACATGAGTAGTACTAAGAATACCACAGATCTGGCTTCAGTTAGGGGGATTAATCTTTATATAACCAGATGTATTAACCCCTATATTTATGTAAGGATGAAATTTTGTGATTGAAAGTCTCCAATGTGTTATGTGTAAGATTCTATGTTTTTCCTTCTGTGGGTTTTACCACAGCTGTGACAAAAATTAAAACACTGTAAAATTAAACAAGAAGGGTGAATAAGCGTTCAGGGGTGAAACAGGGTAAGTTAATTCTTCCCCAAAGTGCTGAGCTGTCAAGTAATGGGTTGATTTTGGTAGTTGCAGGCGGAAGGAGTATGGTGTGAGTGTGGGAAATGTTCGTATTTGTGTAGGTGAATGAGGTACCGTGGTGGTTAGAGCCAAAAACAGCGTAGGAAAAAGTTCTGGCACTTCCTTGTCTCACCCAACTCTCAGTCTGCCCTTCCTCACCTACTGGTTTGTGCTTGAATCTCTTGAGAGTAGATGCCACCAATTATTCCAAATTATAGGATATTTTGTGATATAGAGGCCTGCTGTCTATAACAGACATTTTAACTACCGCTGTTAGCAGAAGAGATTTTTAGCACTGTCTCAAAGAAATATTCCCTTCTTCACTGAAGGTAAAGACTTCTGAAGGTAGGGGGTTCACTAGGCAAGCTAAGGTTCAGATGTGCTGGGCTGCTCTCCACCATGGAGAAGGGGAAAGCTTAGAGCTTACAGACTAGGAGAAGGAAGCCAGCACTGAGGTTTTCTTTCCTACTTGAAGGGTTGAGAGTAGGACTTTGACATATACTTGATTTGATACAGAGATAGAAGAAGAGCGAGAAAAGGTAGGTAGGTTAGTTAAATATGCTTAGCAAGAAAAGTGTGGGAAGAGTTTCCCCTCTGTGGTGAAAAAAAGCTAATTAGAGCATGGACCAGTGTGAAATGAATTAGAATTAGAAAAATTTCTTCAACATGGAGGAAGAATCCAGACAGCTTTCCTGGTCAAAAGATCCCAAGCACTACCTGTATCCAATGGCAGTTTGTGGCTAAAACAGTGAGCCTGTCCTGTCTCAAGGGGAGGAAAGCTTACTGGGGAGAACTCCAGCTTAATTTGGGGAAACAAAACAATCCATGAAGCCTCAGATTAGGATCCTCCTGCCAGAGTTTTCCAGTATGTCTTTGGATAAACTTTTGCTGTTGATGGTCTGTGCATGAGCAATCTTGCAGAACGAGTGAAAGGTCAACATCTACCTGTAGAACATAGAGAACTGGTTTTGAGGAAAAACATTTGATGTGGATGTCATACTCAGTTCACTGAATGAGGATTTCTTTCTCCTTGCTATTGTCAGTCTTGGTCATTGTCAGCCCTCTTTTAAGGTGTTCATCCATTATCTGTCCTGCAAAGTGGGATTCATTTGTCCTTTAGTTCCCTGAGCATTAGGAAACTATCTACCTCAGTTCGTTATACAGGTTCTTTACACAGGTGATGAAGAGACCAAGGCTGATCCAGCGAGTGATTCAGTCCATCCTAACAGTATTTTATTACAGGCTGGATTAGTTAACCTCCAGGTATGTCTAGGTCTCTGCACTAACTTTAAGAGAGCATAGACTCCTTGTAGAGAACTAATATTTGGTGAGCTGAACCCCATTTTCAATGTTCTCCTGTAGCATGCTCATAATTTTACACTGTTAGTGAACCCTGACTGTCCCAAAGTATGGAAAAGTAGTGACCGACTGGAGATCACTTGCCAACTCTTGAAGCAGAGGGGGCTGGCAGGCTGAAACTTGGCAATGACCTGCATCGCATTTTGCATAAGATAGAAATATGATTTTCCCTTTTTGTTAATTTCAGATAAGTGGATAGTCTTCAATCCCTTCCTTGCTCGCTTTTCTTGTGTTTTCAAACAACTGGTACCCAGGGGTTCTTTTAGGGCAGAAAGAGTGTGAGAGTTCAAGAGTACTTTTTTATTTAGACAAACCTACAATTATAGAATAAAGTTTGAACACATAATTAACTCAGCAAACACTATTAAAGTTGTTGGGAAGTCCTCTGTGATGTATCCTTATCTTGATGTATTTAGCACATTTTTAGAAATGGTTACCTAACAGTAGGTATTTGTAATCTGGCTTCCAAGGCTGCTGCGCAGCTTTCTGTGAGTGATTTCACAGTGCAGTGTTACTTGGAGTCTACAAATGAAGCTAGGTACAGCTCCATCCCTCTCTGTGGGTCAGCTTCCTTTGGCATTAGTTGGACTTGAAGTCAGCATAACTTTTCAGAAGAAGCTGCTCCTCTTTTTGTTCTTCTCTCGTGATCTTAATCTTACTCCTGTCAAAACTTCCTTGTCTGAATCCTTTTTCTCTCCTTTGTGCTGTTTCAGGTACTTCATTTTTCTTATTACCCTGTCAGAGGGATTTTGCATCCTTCAAGCCTCAGCTCTTACAGAAAAACATGGCTGGGCTGGTTTCTGATGGCTTCGGGAAAATCTGTTGCAATCTGCTTCCACTTGAATGGAAACTGTCAAAGTTTAATTGCTCTCTTTTGTCCCTGAGCTAAGATATAACCCTGGCAGCAGAACACTGGGAGTCACATATAGGTTAGTCTTTATGGTACGGCAACCCCACTACATCAACAAGAATTAAGCTGTGCATAGACAGATTCTCCAAATTGTCACAGAGGTCATATTTAAATTATTTTCCTTCTGATTTAGCCTCCTTAAGAATCACAGATGAACTAGTAGTGCTTTCTTTAATCAAGTGAAAAAAGTTATGACAGCAAATGAAATAAATGTCATTTGTAATGAACCAGCTTATATAAATATCAAGAGGAATATGGTATCGTACTTGTAGTCCCCATTACCATTACAGTGTCAGATGAAACTTTTTTAAACCATTACTGAATTTTTCTCAAGCTGAAGGATCCTTGATTTATGAGCTCTATATGTAAAAAGAGTCACAGAGAATTTCATACCAGTGAAAAAATGTAATAACCAGGGTTCCCTGGTTTTATTTGTTCAGTGGGAGATTTTTTTATAGGAAATCTCGAGTTCTTACTTGAGTCAATGTGCTATCAAAGTACTGAGGTTCAGCTGTTACCTTGATACGTGCTGACAATATTACAGTGGTGTGCACTTATGGTACCTTTATGGCAAAGTGTCTTTTAAATAGAAATATTCAAAATTTACTGTGAACATCATGTCTAAAAAGCTTGGTAGAGACATACCTTGGTATTTAAATTTGTGCGTGTTAGCCGTTTTGTAAAAAATCTGAAGGAGCAAAAAATGAGATATTAATGAAATATTAACTATTTTAAAGTTTAATTAGATATGCAGTATTTTTAGTCATATTTTTATGACAGAAAGAAACTTATTTCTGAGTAGGAGTGAATGTCGACTGGTTCCCACATGGATACAAGAAGAGATAATAGCTAATGTGTAGTACTAGCAATTGGTGTATTTCAACATGAGCTAACAAAATAAATGAGTGTTTGTGCAGGTGATAATTAGGAATTTTAACCAAAGAATGATCTGCTTTTCTAAACTAGTGCTATAGATTGGTTTTATTTGTTGCATTTCACAGAACATCATGTGTCAGGTATTCAAGAGCAAAAATACAAGACGGCATTGTCCCCATATCTTATGTTAATCTATTTTTGCCATGTATGTTAGCCCCTGCACATAAAGCACCTTACCAGTGAAATCCATACTTTCCCTGCTCAACAGGTTTACATCTAAACTGTTTTGGATGGAAAGATGGGTTTTGAGCAATTGATTATGAAAAGAAGTATCTGGGATATTTGGATTTGAAAATCTCCAGATGACACAAATTCTTAAATTCCCATCAGAGAACTGTACAGTTTTTAACCAGGGAGAGGAAAAATTCAGTTTGAATACCTGGCACTGCAAACTTAATGGAGTCAAAGCTCATTTGTTTCATATATTTCACCTTTGAAGCTCACAGGACAAATTTCCTACTGGACCCCATATTGCACGACGCACAGTACTAAAGCAACTAGCATGATGGATCACCAAGAAATGTATCTCAGTCTATCTAGGAGAATGAGAACAGGAGACATCTGAACTACATGATGTAAACTTGAGATTTTGCCAAAAAAAATATTCCAGCCTGAAATGAGGCTAAAGATAAGATCAAAGGTACAAAAGTTTTTCTTACATACTTTATCATGACAGTCTTGATTTTTAAAATGATTTCAAAATACTTCAGATTTATACTGAGGCTATGTATTTTTTTAATCACGCATTAGTCAGAATTTAATAACATTTCTAAATCAAATAATTACGAATAAACTGAAATGTTAGACAATTCATTTGACAAATGATTTGACAATTTCTGATTTTATCTTCCTGTCCGCACTTCTTCCACTACTCCTACCCCTTCCTACCTTCCCCTTTTCACAAACATATTGTTTTACTAAATCTGTCTCTTTTTCAGTTTAAAAATAATTTCTTAAACAAAAATCCTTGTAAAGATACACTGTAGCCATCAGCAATGTTGTTAGTGCACATTAATTAACACTTTTACTGATATTCGCGCACAGTCTGCTACCTGATACGGAATGTTTGACATTAGCTTCACAAAATGTTTACCTTTTATTTCTGAAGAATATGATTTTTTTTTTTTTGGACATTGGCACCTATTAAGTACATTTTGAAAGACTTCAAATTCTTTCGTAGTGATGTGATAATAAGTTGCGATCCTGCATCTGAAATTCTTCCATTCATAGAACTTCCCTGAGTTTAATGGAATTTCTTCTGCAGAAAGGATTCAACTCAATAAGGACATATGTAGAAAAAAATAATCCTGTAGCTGATGCTGAACTGAAGGTGATCGTCCAAATTACTCATGCTAATAGGAAAACACAGACCCAGTGAAGCAAAAGGTTGAACATATTAACTTCATTTTTGGGTAGGAAAATGAACTTAATAAATGCAAGTAGACATGCATAAACAAAGTTGCAATCCTTATCTTGCTTTAGAATTCTCATTTGTTGCACCAGTTTCCACTTTTATTTCTAACAGTCAATTTGCCCGAATTACCATTGCACTCCCTGAAAATTCTACTGGCAGATCCTCAAGTAGGGTGAAGAGACCTATACGTTTATGCATATATTTCTGATGAGGCACAATTATCCTGAATTACTTCAGTCCTACACAATCTTACGGAAACGAACTTAAATTGCAGTGGTGCAAGCATGAGGAGAGTCAGATGCTGCTGTTGAGGAATCTGGATTTCAGCTGGATTCCAGAACAGAAGATTAAACCTGACTACCTTCCTTTTAATTCCACATGGCCTTTCATTTTTCTCCCTGAAAATTTAGGGAGAAATGATCTCTTAGGGAAATATCCACAAGCGCTTTGGCACCCAAGTCCTTCCTCAGGTACTAAATATACAGGTAGTTCGTGCTTTGCAAGTAGCAACGTGGAAGAGTGCCTGAGACTCTTGGTTTTGCTCAGAAATATCTAATTCTAAAAGTAGTTCTGGGCATACATTCATCTTGCCTGACTAACTTTAGTTGAGTATTCACTTAAGTAAAGAGATTAGATTAGGAAGCCAGTCATTGTAGGCTCTCTCTGTAATCACTGGAGAGAGACAGACTTCACTGGGCATTTCCATACGTGGTGTTTGTGGGCTGGTGGAGTGTGAATGGTCCAGCCAACAGGTAGGTAGCCATCCACTGGGCCTCACCACTTCATATGGCACTGGTGTAATGTCACCCCAGAAACTGTGCACCCTCCTTTGCCTTAGAGTCGGGCATGCCTCAACGTGCTTGGGTATACAGTTCCTTCTTCATTTGATTACTGGGCAAGCTTAGTTTTAAAGTGTTTACAATTCACTTCTGAAACAAAAAGAAAAAAAAACAGTAAATACATAGATCATCTCAATGTAACAATAAGCAAGCCGATTTATTTCTTCACCAAGGAATAATGGAGGTACAAGCCTGGGTGTTCAACATTAAAAGCTTGGTGGAACTTAAGGTTAGAGGAGAGCGGGAGGAATTTTAGCTAACATGATGACTGCTGATCCAGGTAACAACCTTAGGGATGGAGAGAGATTAATTTTCTTCTGTTCTTTTCTTTTCCTTATTGATTTCTTGTTCAATCTATTGAAATACTGATTTTACTGATTTAATTCTGTCATACTTTCAACATCTACACCGTACCCAAATACAGACAGTATGAATATTTCTGCAGGCATGGGTAATTCCATTTACTGTGGTTTATTTTGTGCATATCCTTTCAGGTAGAAGCTGCCCTCAGTTTGTAGGAAAAGATAGTGAAAGAGGAATGCTGAGGCACACAAAGAAATGCACAATCCTGAAATTCCCCAAGTCCGTGCTAAGGTCTGGATCTTGGCCTGTGGTGCATGTGGGTGCCTAGAACCGTGCTGTTCGGCATTCAGCGAGTGGCAAGTAGCCTGGCTTCTCCTCTGCCCAGCACTGCACAACACGAGCTGCTGCACAACGCAGCAAGCAGTTCTCATTACTCCTTCCAGCCCTTCTCAGCGAGTACGGCTCACTGGAAGGACACAGAGGGGAGGCATAAAATCATCTTAATTAAAGAGATTCTGATTACTTGTTCTTGTACTTATATAGTGGGAAAGAGGCAGAAAAAAAATATCTGGGTAGATGCCTGATTTCAATGGGCATTTCATGTTGGAGGATATTTTTGATAAAGATTGCGTCTTGTTCTCCTATTGCAGTTCATGTCTTTGAGCAATGGAAACACAGGAAACTGAGGATGTTCAGGTGTTGCCCTCCTGTTCCCGAACGGTCTAGGCAGAAACACAGATGCTGTTTGCTATATTTTTGAGGGTGAGGTATTATTAGTTGGCTGTCAGTAGTCATAGTAACACTTTCCCATGGCTGCTGAATGCTTGGTGCTGAAGGTTTCTTTAGTTCTGGCAATCTGTTTTTCTGTTTGTTTATTTTTCTTGTCAGAATTTGTTCCCCTGAGACTTTAAAACTAATTTGACAAGTTAGCCTATAATTTAACATGTCAAAAACTGGAGGTGCTTCCACAGTTTTCCTACTTTGTATTTGTTGGTGCCTCATAGGTTAAGTTACTCTGCCAAATTGTTTTAATGCCCTAAAT
Source organism: Anseranas semipalmata (assembly GCA_013399115.1). Taxonomy (NCBI): domain Eukaryota; kingdom Metazoa; phylum Chordata; class Aves; order Anseriformes; family Anseranatidae; genus Anseranas; species Anseranas semipalmata. The sequence continues at coordinate 381,294 of VXAA01005831.1, forward strand.
TTAGGACAGGCTTCTCAGCTGGTATTGATGGGCAAAGCTTCAGCAGGGCTCTTAGGGCATGTCTACACAGATGGGTGCAGACAGCTGTGAGCTTCTCTGTCCACTCCATGAGCCAGCCAAAAGCAAGCCAGTTCTGCTCTGGAAGTTGCAGAGCTGCATTAGTGAGATACTGTGCCCAAGCGTTTATCTAGCACTTCTTTGGCAGAGTTTCCAGGTCTGAGCTGGCTCTTGTCTGTCCTGCCTGGAAGGTGAACAGGAGTGTTCATGCCTGGCTCCATCCTTCATTTGAGAAGGCATATTCCTGGCTGCTGCTCAGACCTTAGCTCCTGTTACATTTTTGTTCCAGCACCTTCAATGAGTTTCACTTACATCTGTTCAGATACTGTGTTATTTTATTTTTTGGTGCCTGGGATCCTTTTTTGCTTCTTTCAGTTATTGTCCTCACAGGCCAGGTTAAGTGTGTCCCCCAGCACACTCCTGAAAGTAGTTTACGTCACCTGTGAGCCCCTTGCTATCACCAGCGTGCCTCCCCGCCCGGGTGGGGTACAATCATGTGTGCGTGGAGGGACCAAATCCTGGTCCATGCAGAACGTGTGACTGAAGAGGATTCCCAAAAGTCCTAGCAGGAGAAAGGTGCCACCTGTGTCCTCTGTATATCAGAAGGCACTATGTTTACATGACGTGTTCCGTGGGAGGCGTTGTGAGATGCCACCAGCCCACGTGCCCAGAAGGCTCACGGGGAGGGTAGGTAGGTAAGCTGGATGGGACGTTGTGCCAGGAGATAGTGCCACTTCTGACATCTTTCACTCTTTGGGGCAGAGGGACAGTGGGAGCTGATAGGCATGGATCCAGCTTTCTGTTTTGGGTGGTGTGAAGACATTGGTTAAAAGAACTGACTAAGTAGGTGACCACTGTGAGAAAGATTTCAAATACGCAAATCAGATTGTGGAGCAAGATTTTATTTTATCCTGGGAAGACATAGGCAGCTGCAATGGGGACAGACAGCTTACCCAGAGGAAGAAAATTGCACACCAAAGGAAAGAAAGAATTGCAAAAAGAAAAAGATGATTTACATGGTTAAGTTAATAGAAATGGCTGTATCTGGAGATAAGGTGATAGATAAATCAAAGTCCAAGGCAGTTTAATAACCAACATATAAGGAAAATGTTAAAGCAGCAGTGATGAAGAAAGAGTGTACAGAGAAACCATATGAAAGTAGTTAAGAAAAGAAGATTTGGCACGGTTTCCAGATTTTATCATTTTATTACATTTCTAAGGTAGTTGGTGCTTTCAGAGTCTCTTGGGACAGCATCCTCAGCTGCAGGGAAAAAACAGTGCTCTTGGCATCGCAACTACGTGGGGAGAAGATGACCAGTCTTCTCAAGTTGCTGACTACGTTGTCTGGAAAAGGGAAAGGAAAAAAAATCCTAATTAGTATTTTGCCACACAAAGTATGTATTCTTAATTGAGAGAGCTTTGCCATGCGCGTGTTGTGCATTTAGAAGAGGCCTGTGACTTTAGTGTAAAAGAATTCCCCCGAAAGCTGCGTCGGGAGTCACCACGGCACCTCCCCAACAGTGTGAGTCTGAAACTGAGGACATTGATTCTAGTTTTTGTTTCTAAAAATTGATTCTGATCCCTAGAAGGGATGGGATTTCTGAGATTCATGTTTAGTGTTTTTTTGGTTTCACAGCAAATTTGGATGGTCAACATGTGTGTAAGGAATGTTTTTCTTAGTGGAGAAAGTAGCAAGCCCAGTCTGCAACCAATAAATTAAATTGGACTTTTTTTCTGGCTTTTGGTCACCAGCTAATTCTCAACCTGCTGAAATTGGAATGAGGAAGAAAAGAAAAAGAATTCAACTCGGTCTCAATCTCTGCATTAATCACTGTTAGGAAGACTGCAAAGCAGAGAAAAGAGTTTTTTTTTTTTTTTTTTTTTCCTTTCAACCAAGGTCTTCCTTCCATTTGAAAAAACAGCTGAGCAATCATTTTTAACTGGGGACACAGCTTGGAAATGCAATTTGGAAACACACAGGAGTCAAAAAAAGATGCACGTCAGTGCAACTCTATTGAGTGCAGTAGCATTATGCCAGTTTGTGCTAGAATAAGATCCAATTTATATGTTGAGTGTGATTAAAAATGATGACATTACATTTATGGTCACTTTTTACTTACAGTTGCAGTGACAAAAGAGAAACAAAAAAGCCTCACGTATATGTGTGTGACAGGATCATTCGCAGTCTCTTCCCGTTTTCCACATCTTTGTGTGCCTGCCATCTGCTGATGTGCTTTCTCTAATTTAGATGATAAGGTCCCTGGGATATCAATCTAACTTTTAATATCTTCTCTCGAAAGTATGGTTGGTAGTTATAATAATGATAGCTAATTAGAAGAAATAGAACATTGACAAAAATTTTCTTCAGTTATCTGATATTTATAGTTTGATTAGGTAGGTGGGTGCAAAGCTTAAGCCGAGAGATTTTCCGCTTCAAGTGTAACTTGTGGATACATGGTACTTTTGGGACCTCTCACAGAGGGCATGTTGACACACTCACATGGCTATAATACTCTCAGTTGAAGGTATTTAGCGCTGCACAGCAGAAAATGCTGCTGAGGGAAACGAAGAAAATAACATTCATTGCTGATACAAAGAATTTGGTGCTGCTGCTGCTGTTTTTGCTATTACAGTTCCAGATGTTCAAAATGAAGCTGTTGACTGTCAGCTCTGGGGAAATATTCAAAGGAGAGAAGAGCAGCTAACTATATAACTCCCACTGAGAGCCAGCGTGTGTGAGAATGCTAAACCATAGCATTACCTAAGAGCAGTAAAAACAAAATGTCCAAACTACTTTCCAGGCTCCTGACTTCTGAATTGTTGCAGTGGGGTGTAAAAGAAAGACACAAATTAAGTTCTGCTTAAGAGATGAGGATCACATATAGGCACTTATCTCCGGCTGGCTTCAGGAGGAGTTGTACATGCCATATATAACGGCAGACTGTGGACTATCCAAATAGGAGAGGACAGAATGGAGGATCCTTCAGGATGTTTAGTCTTGGCTAGCAGGAAGCAGTACTTTAAATGATCTCCTTGCAGTTCAGCATCATGTTCCTGAGGACAGAATTGATGCAACTCTACAGTTTGTTGGGAATCAGTGTTGGAAAATAAAGAAGCCAGGCAGATAGGCACTCTAGAAACACTTTCCTCTGTTAATATTGGTTTCTATTTGTTTCCATGTAAACTGGAAAATTTCATTTTTTTCTTTGCATTGTTTATATCTGAAGAAAAAGGAAGTAAGGGCTGTCATCAGGGTTGGTTTACACAGAGAAAAAGGTCCCCCAGATGAGCATCAGACCTAGTGAAGTGTGTCCAATGTGACATAACCATCCGCTCTTCTCCTTTCTTCAGCAGACTGTCTTTCTGCTTCCTCGGGATGTTAGATTTAATTCATCAGGCTATACAGGCACTGGGCATTTTGTCTGTGATGGTTTTGATATCAGCTTCTCATGGACATTGCAACAGCAGATCAGTGCAGGAGGCAAAACACTCAGCTGTGCTTTTACCCCAAGTGGGTCTGATAGAGAACTGAAGGGCCAAGGAAAGCCGAAGTGACATTATGGCCTAAAAAGAAAGAAAACCCATTTTGTCATATGGCACAGCTTTATAAACTTTGCAATATTTTATGAGAACACTGTTCAGGCATCTTTTTACCATGCGGATTCTTTATCACTTATCTGAAGTTATCTGTACCCCGCAGTCCTTGATCCCAACACTTCTACAAAAGACTTTTGCATCTGTCCTCCACTAGTCTCCTTCAACAATTGTCTGCAGGCTTTTTGTTTTGTGCCAGTTGGTTTGCTGCAATTTTTCAGGCTGACAGGCTTTGTGCATGTTCAGAAAGATTTGCTCTCAAATATGAAGTAGCCAAGTCTGTATTTACTGAACTTGTGCATGAAAAAATGGTTCACTTAACCATACAAAATTGCAAGCAAGCATTTGCTTTCAAAACTATGTCCTTTTGTGGCTTTTTCTCATATGCTCATTAAGCACTCTAAAGTGCCTAGGAATAGAAAAAGGGGCTTAAGATGCTTTAAGAAAAAAGAGTGTTCTTGTTTTGTTGCTATTCATTTGTACTTGTTAGTATGTAGAGATCTCATTCAGTCCCACTGGAACCACTACCATGCAAACGTGCCATAATAGACAACCCTTGTCCCAGAGATTTGCCAGGCTAAAGAAATCATGGGCAGCAGTCCAGAGAAAGGGACAGCAGAGGAATGGAATCATTTGGCTGAAGGTTCCTATGATTTACTGTGATCTGGAGAAGAGGGAAATATGTGCCTGTGCCATGGTTCTGTATAATGCTGTAAGTCTGTCTTATTGTTTTAGTGCAGAACTGCATCCCCTTGCTCTCATTAACTGATCACCAGTGGGGGACATCAGTCACAGAAATTAATTTGAGTTCTATATGTACCTCTTATTACTTAATTTTATTATTTTAATGTTGAGTCTCCTCCCAGGACTGATATTGTAAAAGCTAGTTGTTAACTCCTAGGCTGCTTGGTTCACCATGGGGAACTGAGGGGTTTGCAAAAGACATTTGTGCTAGTAGATTTTTGTGACTGGGTCAAATAAGGGCACATTTTGTATTGTGCTATGACTAGACTCTGGCTATAAAGCCACAAACTTTGTCAGAAGCAACTGCCCCAGTGTGCAGGAAATGCCTTTCACCATGGAGGAGCACAGTTCTCCATCCGGCTGCAGAAGGTTGCCATCTCCCATACAACTCACCAACACTTGGAAATGTATTGCAGCATGGAGTGATGAGAAAGAAAAAGTTATTTCCTACTTATTTCTTGTTATTGCAGGAGCACTTTTTCCTTTGGCTGTCTGATTCCAGGGAGTGTAGGAATCATGATGGCAAGCTTTGGACAGCTATGCAAACTATTTGCATTTGAGTTTGTGTGTGTGCGCATGCATACACAAGTGTATGTTTGAGTATGTGTTAGAAATGGCAGCAGGAAGGAATTTCTTCGCCCCTACTCAAAGGCTGCTGAAAATCCAGGCACAACAAGATACTTCTACGCTCACTTTAATGAAATTCGTGTGTTAAGGTGTATCCCTAAAAAGATAGGATTAAAAGACACTATGCTCGTGATAGTGGAGAACTGATACTTATTTATACTCAAATACTGCTGTATCTTGAAGACCCGGAACATCAGAAACACACAGAGATCAAATTCCCTTTCATATCAAGGGGAATATTTTAAGTTTTGTTGGTCTAATCTGTTAAGGATGCTCAGTTACCTGTTCATATTATTTCTTACTCCACAAATCAAGGGTGGCAGGCAACACAGCTATTGGAAATACCATTGCCTATCACTTTGCAAGCACACAATCACTGAACAAACATACAGATAACCCCCCTAAAAACACAGGCTCTCAGTGAGCTCAGACAGTGGAGGAAGATGGGTGAATTACAGGGCTTTCTGGGACCCATAAATAACAGAAATGCTGACACTACATCAGCACTTCTAGTACTCAGCAGCTCTGCTCTGCTCTGTTCTTACTAGGAATAACGCTCCTCTGTAACAGGCACAGAGTATATTAGCCTTGTTATGACCTCTGAAAAATAAAGCAGGCCAAAAAGATTTTGTTTGCACACATCTACACATACATCTGTACAGGTGTACAACTCCAGTGGCAAACTTTCTATCTCCTATCCTCTTTGAAGTTATAATGAAATAAATTATAAGTGTGAGGGAATGACTGCATTCATTTCTATATCTTACCCGAAATAGTTATGACTGAGATGCCATGTACATTTTGCAAATAAAACTTACTTAGGTGTCCTTATTCTTGGAGGAATGTGGGAATTGTTGCATTAAATGCATCTAGTGTAATTGTATTCTGATTAGTGTCAATAATTCAAAGTGAAATAACGTAAAAGATAACTGTACTGAAGTAATTGATTTTTGATTGTGTGACAAATCTAAAAAAAAAATAATTGAATTTTTTGAGGTTTATCTGCAAAAACACATCAAAATCCAAGAAAAGATGTTGTTTTTTTTTTTATCACTTTCAAAGAAGGTGGCATTCTGAAAATATGAGAATGAAATGCTTTAATTGTTTTCAAAATGATATTTTTCCTTCCAATTGGAAAAAATATCCATTGCACTTGAATTTGTGAATATCAATTCACATCAACTGATCAGTTCAGGTCAGATAAGGTATGGGCTTTATGAAGAAGTTTTTTGCATGAAAAAATTCACTAAACCTTGAAAAAAACAAACCCCAAGAATTTCACCCCTAACCTTGTGCTTGTGGCTAGTTTCTGACCTGAGCCATGACAATAGTTTATTTAGTTTTTCTATCACTTGTCTCTAGGACAAAACATTCTGTGTTTTTTCCTAACTAAAGGTGGAGGTAGTAATTTTATTATGCGTGTTGAATGCTTTATATAGTTCTCCTAGATTCGCTGACATAATGATGTCTTGTGGCAATATGTTTCCTAGATTAGTATTGTAGAATGCAAAAAATTATGTCCTTTTAGTAGATTTTCTTGTTTCTGTAAGCAATGCTTTAGAGATTTAAAAAAATGTTTTTGGATTTACCTATAAAGATAACGAGTTTGGTTTCTGTGGCACCATCTGTGAGAGTATATTCATTATTTATACACAGACAGTAGAGATAAAAATGATAACTGTGAAGTGTTGACAAAAGCAAACATTTGCTCTCTATATATTTGTACTTTCCCAGACAAATGAGGGCATATTAATAAGTTTCTACTTAATCTCGGTGTACTATATATGTGTGTATAAGTATTCTCCGAGTCTTGCACAGGAGCTGTTGTATCAATCATTAGAACAAATTCCTTTCCCTGGATAAATTCATTTACACCTTATTTCAGTCATATTACAGGATCATTCCACACAGGAGAGTAGTTACTTGCAGTCAGAAATGATTAGTGGCTCTCTGGTTTCTTAAGTAAAGGTCAGCTGCATTTTATTTCTGAAAGCAAAGGCCAACCATTCTCTCTCACGTTCCCTTGCATTTGTCAAAAAGCGTTATCCAGCACAAGGAAAGCTTTGACTTTCCTGCTCGCTGGTCCTGTCAGACACAGGGAAGAACGTTACCATGTCTCACTGTATCAGGCGAGTTGCTCTGTGCCTTTTCTTTTGGAGCACCTAATCAGGAGGAAGAGCATTTGAAATCAAGCCTGAGTCAATGCAGCTCGGGACTTTCTCTGTCGGTCCATGGGCAGGACACAGCTAAAAGAGCAGTGTGACTGGAGGGCAGCAATGCTGATAGAGGGACCAGCTGCTAGAGCAGAATTAAATTTGGGGTCAGGAATTAGGCTCGGCAGAAGATTAGTAATGTACCTCAGAAACAGCAGAGGAGAAAAATGGCGTCAGAGCTTTTGCTTGGCAGCTGTGGGGTCTGGGAGGAGGAATTGCAAACCCCATCATATGTGGGGCCACGTGTGGCGAAGCGGGATAAGAGCCCTCGGACATGGCCCTGGGGTGGCAGCGTCCCCGTGGCTGGCTGCGCTCCCTGGGACCTGCTGGTGCTGACTGATCACGCTGTCACAGCCCTGATGCGTTGGATCAGGGGGAGGCCCGCCAGGAAAATTTTTAATGGTGCCTGTCATCAAAGAAAAATGTTGTGCGTCTCACTTCAGCGGCCGCGCTGACACCCTCAACGTGGCGCCTGAACTCATCCTGTCTGGGATCGCGGCAGGCTTCATCTTGTCGGCCTAATCTTTTCTTAGGCTTCGCATCGCTCACATCGACTGGATGCATCTCTTCTGTGCAATTAAAGGCAGCGAAGGGGCTCCAGCTGCTTGGAGAGACGAGGCCTAACAGCTCAAGACTGCTCCAGCAAGGTACCAACATCATGAATATGTACAGTTCAAGTAAATATAATCTTGCTTGCGGGATGAGAGGACTAAGGAATGAAGTGTTTACGTTATGTAGCGGGTTTTGCTGTTGCTGGTTTGGTTTTGTTAATGTACATTTTCAGGATTTGTAGTTTTTCTGAATGCACGGGGCAGTGTGGTATGGGTTTGCAGCCACAGGCCAGGGCCTGGCAGGGCTGCCCTGACAGAAGAGCTGGTGGGGCTCAGCTGCAGGCCAGGGACATGGCAGCGCTTGCTGGGCATGGCCCGGCTGGCAAAAGCGTTTGTGGGGGCCGCAGTGGCCACAGCTCGTACATGGGTCAGCCAGGAGAAAGGGGTGAGGGCTGAAAAGGCAGCGTGGAGTTTTTTGCCATGGGTCCTGCTTCCTTCCCGTGACCCTGGAAACACAGGGGATAAGGAGGGAGTGGAGTAGGTGATGGTAGAGACCTTGTGACAGGCACCTCAGGAGCGCTAGGCAAAATATTTATACAAAACTCCTCTCCTGGGTAGGAAAAATACCTGACAGGGTGTGATATACGTGGTCTAGGAAAACAGTAAAAATTTGAAAAGACAAAGATTTTTTTTTCTTTCTTTTGTGTCATGAGGCCTTTGGTAAATGCTTGAAGTGGAAGCAGAGCCTGTACCCAGGGACATGCGCCCAGGCCCCGGTGCCACGGAGGCACCTGTGGGCAGAGGGGAGGCTCAGCACCTTGGCACGGGGAGGCTGCTGGGGCCTGTGCCCACCGTGCTGAAATGGCTGGGCAGGTCCTGCCGTGGCACTTCCAGTGCCAGCCTGAGGCATTTTAGTGACCTCAAACACCCTGCGGAGCAGGAACCCAGAGGGGAAGGGGGATGTTCAGAAACAAGGCAAAGCCTTCCTTGTCAGGGGAAAGGAACATGTCAGGGAAATATCTGCATCCAAGGAAATGTACAGCTTCCTATTGCGTGGACGCAGGTGGAGGAAGCCATGCCAAGGCCTCTTTCATCTTGTGAGGGATGTCGCTTGCAGATTGTGGGTCTGTTTGACCCTCCTGAGTCAGAGGAGGAAGCAGGTGTAAGTCCTACTGAAAATAAACCAAGTCACAGTAGCAAGAAAGATTCGCAGTGGGTAATTAAATAATTGGAGCTCTTTGCCTACCATGATAAGGGGATATTTATCATTATTGTGAAAAATAGTGTCTTCATAAAAGTGCTGTGGTTGTTGTTGGGATTGTTTCACTTACTCTTCCTCTTCATCATGACGGTGACACTTATGAAATGTTGGAGCGCTCTATTAATTTATGAGTAACTATCATTATTACATCAGTGTAAATTGCAGAGTTTCCTTTCATATTGCCAAAGACTCTATGAAAATCAATATATATTTTTTTAATATGTAGGCACTGGGGAGTCTATTATTCCACAGTGAAAGTGGATAACTAGCTAATGAGGAAAACCCTTCATAAGGACAAAGATTTTCATACCATGAAGTGTTTTGGTCTGAGGGAGACAAGTGTCCTCTCCCAGTGTGTTCCTTCTTAAAAATTTCACACAAGCAAACTGTGGAGCAAACTCAAAAGTCGGAGACAAAATGGTGGAAGCAAGCCTCTAAAACTGGCATTCAAGTTTAAATATATATATATATACACACATATATACATATATGTATATATATATATATTTTTTCTAGTAAAGCTTATGCTGCTTTTTAAAAACTTGGTTCTCTATTTACCACCTTTCCCTTCCAAATGAGTTTTTTAACATGATACAGACTGTGATAGGATGTTTCCTTCAACTTTTTGAAGTTTCAATGTTAAAACATAGCACAAGTGTATCAGGGGATCTGTCTTACTGTCAGTTTTTTGGATTAACTCCATTTTGAAGTCAGTGGGGATATCTGCTTAACAAGGAGTGGCATACAATGGCCTAGGGCTACTAAGTTCCTTACTTGATAAATGTTATAGGAAATGTGTTCTGATTATTGCACTTTCTCTTTTTGCTAAGTACCTTACTACCAGGGATACTATCCATTAACTTCTTCTAGTTAATGGCTTCGCCATGAATGTATTTCTTCTGCTGGAAGAGTATCAGTTGAGAAGAAGGGAATGTGGTCTGACATTTGTCCCTCTTGTAGAACAGCTGGTACTTCTTCAGCAATTGCAGAAAAGTAAAAAGATGGGACAAGACTCCATAAAGAGGTAGTTCATCACACTTGTCATGCTACGCCAGATGCTCAGGGGGTTATATTAGTGTTGTGTGACTGACTTTGAAAGAAATCAGATAATTTACTGTGAGTTCTTTGATCTTTGTAGATACTCTTGACATGGTGATGTGTTGTTTGTTAAGGTTGATAGCAAAGCACTAAGAACTCCTGCCGGTCTGAGGCCTTCCAGGGAAGTCCTGGAAGACTGAAGCTGCTTATAGAATATATTTACCTTTAGCCTCAGCAAAATGGCCCATGTCAGCATCCATGTTCTGCTCTTCCTGGTAGTCCTGCCAAGTAGTTTTAGCAAACACACTGCTGAATTACAACTTGAGCAGTACGAGGATGAAGATGATCCTTAATATTTTTGCCAACTTCAGGAAATGGGTGTAGATTCAATATCTTTTTTACTGCTAATTGGGAACACTTATTAGCAAAAGTTGCACATTCTTCCTAGTGAAGGTCAGAGGAGATGGAAGAGAGTTCACTGAAGTTATTTACTATGTTCTAGACCAAGAAACCCCGAGATGAAAATTGATGGAAGCCAGAAGGGTATTCAGGTAAAGCAATACAGTGCAAATTTCCCCTTTCTTGCCTTTTCCAAGGCATCCATTTCTAAAAACTGTTGGAAAAAGGCAAATCTCGTCTCAGCATTCTGACATCTTTAAGAGATCTACTCCTTCTACTGCAATTGTTAATCTTTCCCCCATGGCTCAGCACACCACAGCTAAGTAGAGTGTTAGCTAAGATGGGTTTGCTATTATAATCCCAGTTCTGTGCAGATACTGGGACTTTTCAAGTGTAATGAGTAAGGGAAATGGAGCTGAATGCTATCTCCATAGATTAAAACTGATACACACGATCTCACTTCCACACAGGCAGGCCATAAGCCTGACATAAAGACAAGAGGAAAGGAAAGAGAAGGATCAAGCTTCAAAGTATGTTTGGTTCTCCTATTCCAATACACGTGGTTATGGAGAGAAATTCAGCCTTGCAGTTCTGTACCAGAAGTGGCTCTGAACTGTCCTCAGACTGAGGCGTAGGCAGACGCAGCACTGCAGGAAACAATCCTGACAACGACTGCGTGTGCTCACCTTGCTGGGGCCTATGGGTATCGGCGGCACGTGGGCCTCAAAGGATTGGTCTTTGCAGCAAGTCTTACTTTGAGCTAGTTGTAAAAACTACAAATTGCCTTTTTTTTTTTTTTTTTTGGTAGATTTGCGTAATTTTTGAGGTGCTGTCGGGTCTAAGAGAGATTTCTGATCAAAACACGTGTGAACAGGACAGCTTAAAATTACTTTGTGTCCTGAGTCACCACGTAAGATGCAGACAGTTCAAGTCACTGCTGTGGTTGATGTGAAGTAGTGTTGCACGTCTCCCTCACCCAGAAGGGCAGCCTCACCCTTTGCTATAAAAGCTCATATTTTTCTTAAAAGCAAATACATTTTGAATTTTGTTCTGATTCAGGACACACACCCTGCAACAACCTTACTCCTCTGTCTATCTCCACTCTTGCCATTTTCCATGAAATGTATGATTTGCTTTCGGACCAGGTGTGGCTAGTCGCAGCATTCATTAGAGATTCACATAGCTTACGATGACAAAAACTGGGTTGGCAGGCTTCGTAACTTCTCCCTGACACCTGAATGACTGCTCTCTCTTTTTTTTTTTTTTTTTTAAGGTGATCAACATAGGTAGACAACAGCTTTCATGTGTGTTCATTCTTGTGCCCACCAGTGCAGCCTCATGTTTCTGTTTCTTTATTTATCTGTTAAGTGTCAGTTCATATTTAGTTGTTTCAGCTCCTTTCGACAAGAATATCTTTTGTTTCTCAGTCACCTTTCCAGTGCCAGCAACAACAGGATTTCCATCTTTCATTGGGCTTCTATGTGCTACTGCATTCCAGTAATAAACATAATCTGTTCTCTCTGCCCTTGACACTTGTTTAACAAAGGGATGCACAAGAAGTAACCAGAGCCAGCTGTTCTTCTGATGTAAATAGGCAGAGCTTTATTGCCACCAGCAGAGTTATGCCCAGCTTTACAATCTCATGGCATGCCATAAATGTTTTGTCCTCTGTACTAATATATTTGAAAGCATTTTCTTGCATTCTAATCCTTGCTGTAGGAAGATAATGTTTCCAAGTGTTACCCTCTAAGCAGCTAATCATTTGCTCAGCTTCCCACACATTTGTTTTTAACCTGTTCTTCATGACTGATAACGATAGTTTTAGTTTTGAAGATACGGTTTTTCTACTGTGGTGTATATGGGGAAAACAGCTTTTAAAAAATCCAAGCAGACTGGGACCTATAGGTGTTTCACTGTACAAAAACATCAGATGAGGAAGGATAATTATGAGTGCAAACTTGAGTAACTCATTTAATGGACTGAAAATATGAAAGTAGTCTCTTGATTTGACTTTAAGTTGAGATTAGTTAAAAAATAAAAGCAGCTGCTTTGCCATCATAAACAAAGAATTCAGCACTTTCCCTTATCCTCTTGCCAAGCTGCTGCTTAGTCTTATCTTTTAATTAAACCTGAACTTTAAAATAAATGTGTGTAGCATGCCAGTTTATTAAATGAAATATCAGTAGGCACACGGTGTACTTGGCAATTAGCATTCTCTATAGAGGTTTCTGTCTTTTTTTTCCACCTTATGGAACGGAGACATTAAAGAGCCTGGTTTCATTGCATCTCAGAATTTAAAGTCATTGATTAGAAAGAAAGAGAAATTAAAGTCTTGTCCTGAAATATTTTTTAGTTTCCACTAACTTTATTTCCTACCACCAGCCACACCCACCCACTTCAATTTTGTGGTACAGAGACACTGCTCACAAGCAATGAAAAACAAAATAACAATCTGTACTTCTGCTCAGCCCTCAATAAGCAGCTCATAGGATGAAACCCTAACTGCAGTGAAGCCAGTGGGAGCTTCACCATTCACTGAAGGCCAATTTTCATACAGAGGGGACTAAACAAAATCACAAATCAGCCCCATAATTACTGTGCAAGCACATGGTTTTGATCTCGATTTAGTCATCCATTCAGGGAATGGAAACAAGCCCTGTGGGTTAGATGGCCAGGCCCACTGTACTAGAACACAGTTCAAAGTCCTGATAGTCAAAAAGAGCAATTTCTGAATAAAATGGCTAAAATCTACATCATTCAGGCAGATTCCAGCCCAGCAAAGCACTTGACTCTGTTTTAAATTAAGAAATGGTGATGGGGCCACTGATATTCCTGAAGTTAAACATATACTTTGCTAGGTTAAACCTCAAGTACTTATTAGTACTTAATAGACAAATTAACAAACAGTCAGGATTAGCTCCCCAAATAACTGGGTGGCCAAAGAAGGACCTGACTATATAAATGAATTGGAATCAGTGTCCCGCCACCTATGTTACCTATACAAAAAGCATGTATTCAGAATTCCAGTGACATAAAATGTTTTCACCACCTCAAAAATGTTAACAATAAAGGCCATCCTTTTTACTGGAATATACATGATGACTGCGCTTTCATTTCTGTTCAGCGCAGCACTACATTGCAGTTTAGCACACATGAATAATACAGCGCAGTTGTAATGCTATAACACCTTATAACCCAGAGTAAACAGTATATTGATCTAAGGCAGAACCATGTGGTAAGCAATGAGGCTAAAACAAGCATCTAAGAAGGAATTCATGATGGAAGCAAACAAGACTGTTTCCAGTACCTCTGTGCAAACATTAGGGAGGCAGTTAATTGGCAAAATGAATTGGAATTAATTATGCATGAATCTTGTAGCAAGTACAGAAGCACTCAACTCATCGAGAAATCATAGCGTGGAACAGGGGACTTCATTGGATCTTGAATGTGCTTATGGCCACATTTTGGAGGATTGCAAGGTTCATAGCTAGGTTTACAGAGTACACTGTCGTTAGGAGAAATATCTGGGATTTCTGAGTCACTGATGATGCTTTTCAAGAACCCTTGGGAACTGGTGAAGTCCCTGAGTGATGGGCAAGGACAATACGTTATTTTTAAAAAGGGAAAAGGTCTAAAAGTCAAAAAATGAGATCCATGGGAAGATTTAGAAACAAATAACTGATCAATCGGCATTTTAAAAAATCAGGAGATGATAAAAGGATAAAAAAAGCGCCATCGTAAGTTTGTCAAAAAGAGATTGTGTCAAACCAATTTAATCTCCTTTCTTGAGAAGGTAACTAGCTGAGTATCTAGCAGAACAGGAAGCAGTAAAAGTGAGATATCTGAATTTTGGTACAGCTTTTTTACACGGTTCAACATGATGTTCTCATAAGCAAGTTAAAGAAATGTGGTCTAGATGTGATCACTGTAAAGAGGATGGACAAGTGAATGAAAGTTTTCCCATTTTAATTTGTGTGAAGTACTGGGCCTCACTTGGGATAACACTTTTTGGCGGGGCAGATAAACAGTAGAATAGGCCAACAAGAATGATAAAAGTTCAGAAAGAAAAGTTAAAGAAAAATCTAAAAGATTTGTTATATAGAAGGATGTGACACGAAGTTTGCATCATTAATTGAAGATGGAAAAGCAAAAAGTGCATAAACCTACATCAGATCAGATTTAAATTGCCTATTAAGAAAATCTTCCAAAATGTTATGGGGGGTGAAGTATTGGGATGAGATATGTGGTAGTGTTCAGAGATTCACAGAGTCACAGGATAATTCAGGTGGGAAGAGACCTTAGGAGTCTGTTTGTTCCAACTCCCCTCTCAAATCAGATCCAACAAGAGCAAGTTGCCCAGGACCGTGCCCAGTGAGGTTCTGGTGATCTCCAGTGATCTGCAGCCTCTCTGGAAACCTGTTCAGGTGTTTTGCTACCCATCAAGTGAAATTTTGTTTTCCTTATATCACTTTTTTTTTTTCCTCTCTCTCTCTTTTTTTTTTCTCTCCAGTGTTGCAACTTGTTTCCAATGATCTGGTTCTACTGTTGTGCATCTCCAAGGTCTGGTTATGTCTTCCTAATGGCGTACCATTAGGTAGCTGAACTGGGGAATTTCCACCACTGCAAGTATTATGAACACATTTGATAAACATCTTCTGGAAAGTGCTGAAATTTCCCTCAGTACAGGGGTTTAATGAGATGAGAATAAGTCCTTTATCATTGTGTTTCTGTGAGTTCCTGCCTTTCTATAATTCTTTTGCATATGCAGAAACATAGCATTTAGAGAATTATGATATCTATCTATACAGATATTCTGTGTAACAGAAAGCTCTGGATCAAGGGGACATGAATGCATTTCATTGGTTTTGACCACTCTTTTCTTATGGTTAAATATTTAGATCCCAAATCTATTGAGTGATTTTTGTTTTCTTTTTTTTTTTTGTCCACAAAGTTTCAAGACGCAGTTGCGGCAGGGGAAGAGTTTGTGGATAGTTTTATCTGGAGTGGAGGTCTTTTTAATGAATTGTTTTTACTGTGAGGAAAAAGAAATGTGCCCACTTTTATTTCCAGGAAACAGATTGAAGAATTCTTGGC
The DNA here is from genome assembly GCA_013399115.1 of Anseranas semipalmata. NCBI lineage: Eukaryota > Metazoa > Chordata > Aves > Anseriformes > Anseranatidae > Anseranas > Anseranas semipalmata. The sequence continues at coordinate 396,872 of VXAA01005831.1, forward strand.
TCCAGAGACTAGAAGTGACTTATATAGAGGCTATTACAAGGTGTAGATAGATTGAGTCCCTTTATTTTTGGCCAACTTTAGCCAAATAAAGTTCAGCTTTGTTTTTGGGATATGAATGTTGCAAACTACAAAGCCCTGGTTTGTGTTATATGCAGAGTTTATGAAAGGAAGGATATTTTAGAAATACATTATTTTTCAAGCAGGATTTCTCAGACATGAAAGAAAGTGTCAGAAAGCGTGGGAGATGATATAGAAGAAAATGTTACAACTTAAAATTACCAGAGCAATGTTTAAAAACCACACGGTTTAAAGAAGGATTAAAAAAAGGTGACTCATCTCTAATTGTAGGTTTGGAAAAGATCTGAGATGAAAATTTAAACAATCAAGTATTTAAGATGGAGGGAAAAAAAAACAACAAAAGGCAGTAGGAAAGCTCTGTAGATGTTTGCAGAAAAAATAAAACTTAAAGGAAAAATCTGGGCTCTCTGAAATAAGAAAGAAAAGTGATAATGAGAAAGCAAATGAAGATTCCAAATGGTGGAAGAAGTTTTAATCAGCTGTATGTGTTCATTTTCAATAAAAATGTCTAATGAGGGCATAGAAATCAAATGAGAAGAGTTCTGCTGGAAGCAAGAAAATAGCTATCAACACGAATTAGATGAGAAAGAGCAAAGGGTAAACAAAGTGATATTTAATGAGAATGTTACAAAACAAATGAAAAACCTGCAGCTTCATACAATATACATGGAGAACATGAAAATGATGAGAAGTCTGAAATTCTGGAAATGATATTTTTAAAATTCATGGGACCCAAGAGAGTCACTTAATGCTCTGGGAAAAGTACATTTGATAGCTACATAAAAGAAGAGCTGGAAAATTGTTGCATAACTGCTGTAATGGTGATCATTCTGGAAAATATTCAAACAGAGAAAGAGCTGAAAGTATATTGTGTGGTATTCATCATACAAAATATATAAAATATATAAAATATAAATATAAATATATAACATATATAAAGCTGAAATGAAAAGCATGTTTCATGAAGCAGTTGTTTCATGAAGTGACACCAATCAAATGCTACTCCATTCTTCAATAAAGTTTGTGCATATCTTTAATGTTATTGATGGTTCAGACAGAAGAGTCAGTAGAGTTGTCATTTTTGGTCATAGGAAGGAATTATTGCCTTCTTAAGACAGCCCTGCTGGCTTACTGCTGGCCAAGTCACTCACCAGTTTTATTATTCAAGAATGTGCAGCCTGTCATTGAAGTGCCTTTCCATGTTAAGGATTGGTGAACTGTGATAGCGATACCTTTTCACGACATTGAACGCAACATGGCATGTTGACACATCAGGACGTGAATGTCTTTAATAACCCTGAAGTACTTTGCCTTCGAGCCAGAGCATGAAACTTTGGTGCAATACTGAGGAAAGAAGTAAATGTCTTGTAGGCAGAATTAAGATATTACACAGTGCTTACAATATCATTTTCTATCTGTTCTTTTCTACTTAGACTGTCCTGCTTAATTTCTCTTTGTAAAGAAATCTGCTCAGTCCCATTTTCAAGATAACATTTTGGAATACAACACTTACCATGATTATGCCAAAATGAATTTGTAGTTCAAGGAAATATATTATCTTTCTGTTCCAGGGTTGGATTACCTTTCTTGGGAAAAGAACAAATAGCTGCAAATGTGATGTCTGTTAATCATGATAATATATAAATTGAACAGCTTGCCAGGATTACATTTATTATTTTGCTCTGCAGCCACAGTAGGTATCTCCTTTAGCTTTCCTTCACAGATTTTCATTTCCTCAGCCAGCTTCAAAATAAAAATTATAACTTATTCCTATAAACAGTGACATGTCTGCAACCCTGACAAGACACTCGTGATCTGTTGTATGAGAAATGAGGAAGCAGAAAATATTTAGCCATGTTTGACAGAATAGTCCCACCATATCCCTAGAAGCATTAGGTCCTGTGCTCAGTAAGATGGACACACCGCATAAAATATAGACTTTTTTTTTTTTTTAACGTCACTGACTCTGTGGCCACCTTTGTACTGAGCTTCACCATTAGTTTTTGGAGAAGACTTGAGCTAAAATGTACAGTGTTTTAAATGCTACTCCTTGCAATCCTCCTTTCAAAACATGCCTGTAGGAGAAGGTAGTACTAGCAGCAGCCAGTCACTCTCTAACTGTAATGCTCAGCCTGCAGCAAATCTAATTTTGGTTCTCCCCTCTGCATGATGATGTGTCTTTTTGAGAGGAGGAGGAAATTCACCTTTCCTCTTGTTGATATTGTTACAATTAAATATTAATTGGGCCAGAGAGTATTCCCAGAGGCAATCAAAATTAATGGTTAAAGCACCCATAAGCAAAAATTTCCATTTGGGTCATGCTGAATATTTGGAATTAAGAACTGAGTGGAGCCAAAACTAGACCTGCATTCACTAAGATAATGCACTCTTTCTTGTGCTTATTTCTTTCTCTATATTCTCTCTCTCTCTCTCCCTCTCCTGGTAGTTATTGAGACAGGGCACGATAAAGGGAACAGCTTCAGCAGGGGCTGGAGGAGAGCTTGTCCCCTTACAGCCTGCTAGCTGGAAAGCTCTCATGGTAGGTGTCAGTTCAAATCCACTGTGTTTTTTTGTTTGTTTTTTTTTTTTTTAATTTGTTTATTTGCCTTTGGAGTCCATGTGCACTCTTCACATCCACAGCAAGCCAGTTACACTGGAGGCATGCAACAAGCATGACAGAATTATCTATGAATAGCTTAAAATAGAGATGTAAACCAACACACAATGAATTACTTCCTTGTCAAAAAGTAATACACACTATTGGTCCTGGCACTCAGTACTGTTCAAGAAGGGGAAGAAGAAACTAAGCATGGTTTATCTTTACAAAGAGAAGGATGATTGTTTACATTAAAACAAAACAAAACGAAACAACAACAAAAATCACAAAAACACTGTGACACGAATAATATGAGTTGCTTTATCCCAGGGGACAGCTTTCTCATTTTTGTCAAATCTTGTTCAACCTGTTCTCTATATCACATTATCTGTAACACCAGGAGACTCAGTCCAAACCTGGCGCTTGTGCTCATGCAGCCAGCATCGCCAGCTAGAGGCCAAGTCAGGTGTGTCTCCCCTGTTTTTGAAGCAATTAAACAATTCAAACATACTGGGACTTCACACACACTGCATTAAATCTCATATTTTGTACAGTCTCAAATAAATAAAAAAATCATTCTGCTTGCAAATGTGACTTTTTCAACCTTCTGCCTTCTCTGGAGGCAACAGGAAAAGCACAGGTATCTTCAATACAGCGCCCATGTGGCAGGAATAACTTCTCTGTAGTATTTTAATAAGTTCACCAAAACAAGATCTGTAACGTAGGCTAAGAACAAAAACCATGTCTGTGTAAAGCTCTTAGAGCTGTGTGAGCCAAGGTAAAGCTGAATGCATGCAAAGCAATCTTGATGGAGGGTTTTTTTTTGTTGTTGTTAATAGTAGTTTGAGTTTGCTAGGCTTGAAAGCCTGAAGTAATAAATCAGCTTTAAAGTGGTTTTATTGAATCGCACAAATTTTAAATAAGTTCAGATATGGAAGAGAGTGAAGAATTATTCCTCAAATAACAGGGTAGAAACGCTATAATCCTAGGGAGGAGTTGTGAGAAGTCATTTCTTATCATAAAAGGGAGGTCATTTTTAACAGATGTCAAGAGTCCATGGGTTTTAATTATTTATGAGATTTGTTTGGTGAATACTATGTTGCTAAACTGTTTCTATATCACTTTCTGTTCCTCATGGGTTTTCAGTTACTTCTATACTCTCTAAAATTCTGTTAATGTTTCACGTGCCCATGCTTGCTTTCCTCCTTTTGCTGTGCTGTAAGTACTCTCCAGCTTCTGGCCAACAGAGGCCTGAGAGACTAAACGGGAGAGGACTGAGTGATGCCTTAAGGATCTGCATTTGACTGGGAATGCAAACTGCTGTGATTATAGTTGAGGTGAATGTCGAGGAAAGAAATGCGGGTCCATCCTTGAGTTAATGTGGTGTGTCCAGGGGTGGGTTGATACAAATTCTCCTGTAGTAGGATGATCCTGGTTTTGTTGGGAAAAATGAAAACGATGATTGATCAGACCTGTAGCCTCATCGTTGATTTTTTTCATTTTGCATTCAAAAAAAACAATAACCCTTTTATCACCACACTCCTGTCTGTTAAGATTTACCGCACTGTTTTCTAAGAGGAAAACAAAGAATTGTCCTAGCATCCCAGGAGCAAAAATTATGAATCTAGTATGCCATGTGCAAGTGGCTTCCCCAACACAGTAGCTCCCTCCTTCTGTGCCATTACAAGCGTCATCTGCCTGTGACCATGTAGAGCATTCATGTGAATGGGAATTACAGTGGTTCTGTGCTCTCTTACCCTGCCCCAAAGTCCATTGAGTGTAATGGGAGACTATCTGAAGACTTCAGTGCTATTTTGAACACATTTTTCTGCAGTTTGGATGTATGTAGGTGCTCATGAATATCCATTCCCTAGAGACATTCTGGCAGACATTTCCTTCAGACTCTAATACCAGAGAATCTTGGATGTGATTTTAGGTTCTTTACTCAGCCAAAAATTCATGAGGTCTCAGGGGTTTGTTCCTCCAATTTTCACAAATGTTGGTAGTTCTATCACGGGCTGCATACTGCAATTTACTGATTATATCAAAGGAACTGAAGTGCTAATCCCAGGTGAACCACTGACTGTGTAATGAGAGGTTTCTGAAGTCTTTCAAAGTTACTGAAACAGGTGTTGTGAAGGATAAGAACATCAGACTAAAGCAAGGAAAAATCATATCACAGAAGCTTTGCTTCAGCAGTCGTTTGTGCTGAGCAGATTTCCTTGTGCCATGCAAGTTAGCATGTGGCTTCACATCATTTTGTGTTTTTTAAAGCCAATCTCCTGCTCACGCAAGGTACCAGACTAACAAATCCAGAAAGTGAAAAGACACAGACTGAGCAATTACAATAGCAGTGGCAGAGCAGTTATCAGCGTCTCTGTTGAAACTCCTAACCAGGGCACTAACCCTGGTGTTTGCTTTTACGAAACAGACAAATAACTACTAGGAACTAGATGGAGGTCATCCACACATTTCATATGGGTCACTGAATAATGATCACAGAGTAGCAGCTTTCGTTTTGAATCAGTAATGCAGAGGTGAAAAGATCCATATTTCATTATTAATGCCACATGCACTCCAGGTCTCTGCTTTCATTTCTTCATCCTGCCAGTTCTGTGAACCCTTAAGAACCTGGTCACTTTTAGGACTGAGCAGGCTGCTTTTTCTGGTCTTCCAAAATGGATTTCAAACTTTAAAAATTGTCTGTTCACAGTAACAAAAGTGATGCATCTAAAGAGGAGTTTTTTTATTATGTACGAAAAATACTTCTCCAGGAGCAAAGGAAACAAGCGTATAACAAAGAGAATAAGCAGTATTCTTCTTTATATGTTAAGAAACTATGTAGTAGTGAAAACAAGTAAATAAAACTGCTGTGGAAATCAGAATAATAATAATAAAAAGCCTCTTTCCAAACAGATGGTTTGTTTTTATTCCAAGAGATGCATAAAGTATTTTATTATTATCTAAATTCACCTTTTGTCTCCATTTTATGACATGAGAGAGAGGAAGAAAGAAAGAAAGGAAAAAGGAAATGAAGGGCCATTTGAAAGCACAGTGATGGAATATGCCATTTCGAAGAGTCAACAAAATGCCAAGGGCTGGATATCGTTGTGTGATATGCACTCCAGAGTGTTCACTGTCTGGCAGGCTTAACTCTCCAGTGGCGATCCAGTGAACCAGAAATCAGGCTCCAATAACTGAATTCTCATGTGATCCTCATGAACTTTTAAAGATTGACGCTTAGACAGAAATATAGGCATCAAATTATAACTGAGCAACAACCAGACTTTATTGTTGCTATTTTGTTATCAGGTTGGATTAGTTTTCAGTTCCGGAGACCCCACCTATCCTTATGTTGCCTTCAAATATGACAGTGTATGCATTCAGTGCTCAGTGTTGGTGCTATAAAGTGAGGCAATGTGCTTATTGTAATTCATGGGATTTTTCCCAAGAGAACGTCCATCCAAATTTTAAGTTTCTCAGCAGGAAAACTGGATTAAAGAGTGTAATTCCTGGGATGTTATTTCTTGAACCTGAAACCATCTCCCTGTTGGCTGAAACCAGCTGCTGAACTTCACACAGTTTTAACAGTTTTGAGGCAACCAGAAGATCTTTTATGTTGGTGTTTGAGAGTCATGCTTGGAATCATACATTTCTGTCTGACATTTAAATAGACTGTGAGACTTAATCTGTCTTCATTAAATCTGATTTTTGAATATCTTCCTGCCATAATGGTTAGCCAGATGTGGTGCTTCATCATATTTACTAACTAATTTTATAAAGGTAGCTGAATAGGATTGATTTTTCTAACCAGAATCTATTCCTGCTGTGCAAGGTGCTTGTAGTCTTGCTTTATTAGGCCCATGTCGTTACTGACTCTTGCACTGTGAGGTCCTCCAGGTGCTCAGAAGCCTTCAGAGCTGAGGCTCTAACGAGTTTCAAGGCTTCCCTAGAATTGTCCTAAGGGATATTTTTTACGTGCATCAAGTCATCAGGCAAAATGACTCTGGCTGCTTCCTCTGAGGTAACAGAGCTCTGCAGCTCTAAAGCTGTGTCTCTCAGGAGCAACCGAGCCCATGGGCATTCAGTAGTGGCGAGGCAAAGATCACTCAGCCATCAGTGGATTGGGCTGGCCTCAAAGTTTTGTGCTGGTCTCAGTTTGCTGCCAGAGTTCAATGAAGGCTTTTCAGTGCTAGGCCATGCACATTTCCAGCCGGCTGCCCTCTGCACGGAGGTCAGTGTGCATGCAGCGGTCCCTGGAGCACCACAACAAGTTAACCTACTGCAAAAACTGCTGCTCTGACAAGCTTCCAGGGCCAGCGGAGTTGCACGTTTCTTGTTATTGACTCTTAATCCTCATCCAAAATCTGTTATCTAAAAAAAAAATTTCTACAGACTTTCTTTCATAATATAACCAGAAACAAAAAGCCCTTTTCTAAGGTCTCTTCTCAGAAGAGTGAATACATCCCTTTATATTTTAGTAAATAAGTATAAACAGTATCTGACTAGGGCAAATGAATGAATTTTATATAACCTAATAACTGAGCCAATGTCTCAAATACAGAGTTTTTTTGACCCACGGAGGAAAAGAAGTTTCGCTACAGCAATAACAATAAAAACAAAACACCACCTCCACCAATAACAACAGAAAATAACACTGGTAATAACTTTTTCCTAAAACATATTAAAGATCATAAATATATTTTTAACATTTTGTGCTCAATTTAATATTTAGTCTTACACAAAAACATAAATTTCACTAGCTGGAATACACACCTTAGCAATATACTTTACCAAGGCCATACGTTTGTTTTTCCACTCCTTGACATTTTTATTTGAAAGGTGGGTTTCTACTATTAGACTGTAAATACAGGCGAGCAATTTGTCTACCCCACACACCTCAGTAATCGGTCAGCGTGGGATCAGCACAGGATTTTCTGGTTTGCAGAATCACCTGGAGGTATTATCAATCAAGCATGATCAATCAATCATCAGGCAATACTTTCAAATTTTTAGGCAGCCTCACTTTGTTCCTGTCTTCCACCAGTGCTCACAGCAAAGCACAGTCTTTGAGGGCCTTTCTGCAGAATAAACTGGAAGAAGAAAACTTTGTTTCTTAAAATCTTTCTAATCAGTGCAGTACAGTATTTTTATTAATAGCTACTGACTTTCAAAGATTAAGAGCATAGAACTTTTTTTTTTTTGGTCCATCTCTTGTTATTATTAAAGCTTCAAGAACTTCTAAAAAGCAACCTGGCTTACAAGTGTGCTTTTAAAATTTAAAAGAGAAGGTTGTTTAACTTGGAAACACACTCAGCAGAGCCAGACTGGCTCCCCCAGTGTGCCTTGGCTGTTTTTCTCCTGTTCCTTTGTATTTTATAGCAGAATGACAAAAATTCTGCTCTTCCCAGGACTCTCATTAGTTCTATATACAGCCTGGGTCCATTCACCACATCCCTGGGTTTTGCATGGGGTGACTTATGGGCCAGCCCATGCCGTGTGCTTGGCAGCATGTGTTCGTGACCGCTCCTGAGTGCAAAGGTTTGCCTCCTTTCCCCTCTCCAGGAGCTGGATCCAATGCTGAGGCTGGCCATGGCAGTGGCTGTCGCATGTAGGAGGGAGGGAGTGCTCCTGGCTCAAAATGGGGATGTTTTTAGATGTAAAATAAATGACATGTATAACACAAGGCAATATTTAGCCTTTCCTGGATTTTCACTGCCTCTTTTGGCTACTCTGATGTTTCTCCATAGACCTTTGTTGTCCTTAGATTTCAGACCTTTTACTTTTTACTGTGTACAAAACTTGAAAGTGGTAGTCCGTTGTCCCCTGCCCCTGTGCTGGTTGGAGGCCTTCCTGAGGCAGGGCGGCGGAGGAGATGGGGGTATGGTCAGCCCCCTCAGAGACGTGTCTCTGATTTCCTCGTCAGGAGTTAGGGTAGGGATATCGTCATGCAGAAATGTGTGTATGTGTGCATGAGCAGAGGAGGGAGGGAAAAGATTTGCTGCTGCTGTCATCCTCTTTTTTCTTTTTCTGTAAGACAAGCTAGCACTCCTCCATTTAATGCCTGTACAGAGAAGAGCTTTGAGCAGACTGGATACCAACTGTATTATGTTACAAGAGACTGTCCCTCACATCTTTGATTTGTAAGCCATCATTTATTTTAAGAGTTTTCCATTATTTCATTCACATGAATAAGTGGAAAGCTCAATCAACTCCTTTGCAGAGCAACACAAAGCAATGTTACTGCTAATTAAACTTGCTTCAGAATTCAGGCTGTGGAAGCTTAGCCACAAAAGCTAACGGCAAAGCTGAGGAAAGGAAAGTTAACCTACTGCTCTAAACCTCACACATGAAATAGAAGCTGTGGCTGTGCCTGCGAGCTTATGTCTATACTTATTGAAAAGTGATGTTATACCATATTTCTACTTTTTGCACTTTTAACACAAGTATGGAAATGGCTCTCAAGGAAGCTTTGGAAAGGCTCTATAATTTGAACAGAAAAGGCTTCCAGTATATTGACATTGCTATGTTTTATTGCAAAGGCTGAGTGAGTACTGTGTTCATGTTGGTCTTAAAGCCAGCTCCTGCTGGTTGGACTAAGAAGCTTGTTCTTGCTCAAAATTTCACCCAGGCTCAGCGATCTATAAATAGAGGGAGATGTTGGTCACAAGGGAGCTTTGGTGTGCTCTGAGCTCTGAACTGATGAGCAAATTATATGAGGGAAGCTTAGAGGTGTGTGATGGACCTAGAAGGAATAAGATAGGTTTCCAGTCAGGTTATGACAAGGGCTGGGTAAGAGCTTCAGAGAAGTAATGAGGTGGAAAGATATCTAAAACTAGGGAGATGAGAGGTGAAGATTTCATCTGTCTTCCTTGGAAAATTCCCTACACCAGTGCTTGCAGACAGAAGAAGCCAGCTTACAGCCAGATACTGTGGACAGTCTCGTGTGCACTCACCTTCCCAGGAGAGACTTCTGAGTAATGAAGTTGGAAATACTTTTAGGGAAATCTGTTTCAGTTTTCATCACCTTCCTATCTGCATTTGAATGCTATGTGTACAAATAAGTATGTTACACTTGTGCAGTGCCTTCAAAACCAAAGGACCGTACATTTATTTGCAAACTGCATATAGAGCGACTTTTAACTACCACTTAAAAAAAACTGTATCTGAAGTGTATTTTCAGTGAAGCTTTTCTGTATCCAAAAGAAATGCAGCCAGGCTTGCTGTATATAGTCAATGATCTGTGTATTTAAGGATGATAATATCCCATAAATCTGTACTTGGCTACATACTGATTGCATTATGTGTGATATCTAGAATTTACTGGCCAGTAGCAGGGGCTATGAAACACAGTTATCATGGTCTCAAGCTGAATCTAACTATTAATGTATTTTTAGTGTTTCAAATTACATCCCTGCAGGGACTACGAGCATGACAGTGACTGTGATGGTAACATTCCATCAACAAGTTAGGTACATGCCCTAAAGAGAAGAAAAAGCTTTGCACTTTCTGTCATGAGTGCAGAAACGATTTTACATGGACCAGTAAAGATAGCAATAGTTGCCATAGGGCTTACAGTAATTTATGCAGAAGATTCCCAACTGCTTATGTTGGACTGTCAGGTGGGAGACAGCATGTAAAAATAATTCTAGCTCAGCTTCTAAGAACAAAACTGCTGAAACTTTTTAGTCAATAACAAATGCACGAATACAGAAAATGACAAGGTGACTGTTGAAGTAGCAGAAAAAGTGCAGTAAAGGTAGTCACTGAAATAGATAACTTGATTTTATCAGCTGTAGGCCGTGAAATAGATTACTTGATTGTATCATCAAATTGAATACTATTTTCTTCCAAGATTCACCATTAAGTAAAATAATATATCCTACTGTTTCAGAAGCTTCATGCATTGTAAAAAATATATTGGCTAGTCTAGTAGCAAGGAAAGAAGTTACAACTTTGGTTCCCTGATGATTGGTTACATTTATACATCGGATGGGAACTGCCTGGTGGCAGTTTTTAAGTTCTTCAAAGATGATAAAGATGGAGATGATGGAGTCGCTTTCGTTGTCTGAATACTATTTACATTTCTTCCACAGTCTGCTTTACAGCACAGACTTAAAATTAGAATAGTCTCATTTTGTATGACCTGAAATTTATTAAAGAATACATTCATTGAAGGGTCAGGTACGATAATAATAATAAACTGTTGACAAATCCATAAAAGTAATTCTTATCTGTCTAAAAAGATATCATGGCAAAGAAGAAAAGGTGGAAATAGATTTCTCAGTGGTATACATCAGCTTTAATGATTTGACCTCATGTTTTTGTCTTAACTGAAGAAGATTACCTTTACCCGATTCAGCCACTTTGTTTGAAAAATGTTGACTTTTCAGGAAATTGCAAGCATTTTCAATGATCAACAAGCTGGATATGGTGTTCCTCAGTAAGAATTATTGTTTACTAAAAGACTCAGTACAGCATCTGTACTTGCTTCAGAAGCACTAATAGTCTAATAGTCTATCTTCAAATCTTAGTTCTTACAGTCCTTTTAAAACTCACAGAATTTATTAAGTCCTTTCCTACCTTGTAATGAGCAGTGGGAAACATGTCTTCCTTGTCTAAACACAGGACAATTCGCCAAGCCTTCCAAGTATTGATTTTGTTAAAGATAAGCTTCAAATTAAAGTTTTTCTATTGTACACATAAAGAGTTTTTAAAATAGATTTCAAAAGAAAGACTGCCACCTTTATCCTATTATGTTCTGTACTCTGTACTTTCAGAAGATTCTCACCTCCCTTTGGGTGAATAAGTGTTGACAGTGTCAAAATCTTTACAAAAGTGAGCCCTTAATGAGCTTCAAGCTTTTTTTTCAGGACCCAGATGACATTTGCAGAACCTACAGCATAGTGAAGACAGAATGACTTCTAGTGCTCTCTCTGAGGTGAAATAGCTTCGCAACTCAAAATAGTACTTTGTAGGCTCAGTTGAGGTGACAGTCCTTGAGATACTGGTAAACTGCTTGCTCAGAAGAGCTGACTTGCCTCCAAAGTTTATTCTGACCCCAAGTTCCTGGACGAGGTCACTAAGGGCTTTTCCATCTTTCCAGCGCACAGTGAGGAGCAGCTTCCATCTACGCGGATACTGCTGTGTGCGTCCCAGACTCACAGTGCGCAGGAAGTGGTCCACAGCTTCCCGCAGCATCTCATTGCACCACACAGATAAAAAATTCATAATGGTAAGCTTAATCTTTTCTGGTTTTCTACTGGTCAGTGTATCACTGCCAATTGTTTGTTATGCCTTTCTTCATTACAGTTACTGCAGTCAAAGTGTCAGATGCAGCTGGCTCTTGGGAAAGGGGGGTTCTGTTTAAAAAAAAACAGAAACATTCCTTTTCAGTCCATATTGTTCTAACCAGAATTCTCCCCTGTGTTTTTCAAAATCCCCATGTTTCTCTTCTATGGTTGTGTTTTGGATAGTGCTTTGGAAAACGATTGTAAAGCAGATTAAAAAAAATCCCAGGCAAGAAAAGCTCAGACCCCTTTGGACCCGCTCTGCCAAACAGAACAAATCTTGACATTCCCTGAACAACTGCTTTGTACCTCTCTGATGCACACGCTTTGCATTCCAAAGCAGATGCATTGCACATTTATTTAAATAACATTTTATTCTCTACGAAACTAGGGAAGAAATGCTATCTAAGATGTTACCACACACCTCCTTTCTTCCCTGATTCAGTTTTGTTGTGCTATAGCAGCTAAAGCAGATCTTTTGTGAATTTTTTGGAGGGTCTCGTAAACGCTTCTCTTTCTCTTTCCATCTCTGGTTACCATTAATCGGAATAAAATCCTGGCCCCAGTGGCTACATCCGTGCTGCTAAGTAACATTATGCCAGAAACCATTTTTTTGGCTGTGAGACCAAGTGACACAAGCGATGTCCAAACTCCAACGCACTTGACTTTGTGTCTCCTCTGGGCCCCATGTGGTAGTAAGGCAAAATTGTTATTTTGTTTGTGTTTCCTTCCAATTTAAAGTGCTTGAAATAATGTGGGGATTATGTAGCAGCCACTCAGAACAATGTTTTTGTAGCAGGAACCTGAAATTATGCTGCATACCTTTGGGTGTTGCATGAAGGAAGCAGGGGAGTTTGAGGATACAAAATCAAACGGAGCGGCATTGGGATAGTGCTGTGCTGGGATTTCACTCTGGTTGACACAAAGACTGTTCGGAGGGAAGTGGCAGCTGGCCAGGTGTCCTGGAGATATTTTCAATAAACCTCTACTTTGGTGATAAATCCTACCAGTTTCACAGAAGCAAAAAAGACTAGTCATCATGTATTGAGCACAGGCAAGCAAATGCACTGAAATTCAGTGATTTCAGATCCCAGTCAATGCAAGGCACAAAGGGATGTCAAACAACTATGAGGAAGAAATTTTAGGAATTGGAAGATATGTCCTGGATGTGATTGTATTTTTTTTTTTTTCTGCAGCCTAATTAAAACACTCGGCCCTCACAGTTTCCAAGGGCTTAGAGATGCATTTGTCCTTTCAACAAGTATCATCAATAGATGCAGTTGACTCATTCACTTTTTCTGCCTTAGGCAAGGTACAGCCTTTCTTAATAAACTGATGTCTTTAGTCTTCGCCTTAGACTATCTCCAGTCTGAGCTATAAGGTCATAATTCTGATGATCCTTCATGTATATTAGTCATATTTGATTTTAGTAGGAGATGTAAAACTTAATCAGAGATAGAGCGGAATCTAAAACATTTGGACTGCCTCTGTACAACATGTTGGAATTCCTTTTTACTGTCTTCCTGAAGTTGAAAAGTCATTGTCTTTTTCTAGCCTTCAAAAAGTGAATTATAACCTCAATCACGTCCATGTGGCCTGGTTAATTTCAGTAGAGTTGCAAGGATTTTTACATAGTTAATTTTGCCTGCTTTCCTCTCTTTTGCTGCTTAGTACTACAGAAAAATCTGACCCGTAGCCCTCAGCTATAGGCTGGTCTGAAACAAAAAAATGCAGAACACAACAAAAGAGAATGTCAGCCTGGAATGACACTAATTACATTCTTTTCACTGGACTGCATTTGCAGTCCTTTTAAACAACAACAAAAGTTTCTGTATTCAAGATACTGAGCCTGATCCCTGTCTCTTACAGTATACTAATGACAATCAAGAGGAATTCTATTGATTCCAGAGCAGTTAAATCAGTGTAAGAGAAATTCAAATTGGGCCCATTGTAGGTAGGATATAAGGCTGCAACCTGTCAGGCATTTACACAGTCCAATAGCAGTAACAGAATAAACAAATGCAAAAAGATCCCTATCTCAGCCTATGTAGAGGCATTCGCTCAGAAATAAGTGTCTAAAGCATTCCTCATAGCATGACATCACTCAGAAACTACACTGGAGTAAGGAAGAGATTATATGGATTGTTAACCCAGAGTATTTTACTTCACATGGAAATTCAAGAGTATTTGTTATATTAGTCTGGATAAATGTGGTTTAAATTGAGCAATGAAATTCATAAGAAGGCATATAGTTGAGATGAAGGAGAGACTATGACTTTTATCTGTTCCCCTTGCAACCACTCACTTTTCCAGGTCAGTGAATTCTCATCATCTCTTACTAGCAGGTGGAAATTAGATTAACATCTGGAAGGAAGACAATCTTGAAGGTGTTTCCTTCTATCTGATACTGCTAATGAGACTCCCGGACTCTGCCAGATTGCTAGGGACTGCATGTCTGTGGTAGATGCTCTCTGTTATTTTCACTGTAGGTTGTCTGTTGTCTTCTGAGCTCTAGCTTGCGGTATGCTTTATGTAGCAATAGCTATTACATAGGCCACAAAATGGCCTCCTAGGACATGTCATGAGTTTGTAAATAAAGAGTCAGTTTGTTCAATACCCACATTTTTTTTATGAGTATTTAAGGGACCAGAAATAAAAAATGTGTCATTGAGTACCAAATAGTGAGAAATTTGTCCCACTTTTTTTTTTTCCTTTTTTTTTGCCGAAAGAAAGATACTTTTTGTGACATGGGGATACTTTTGAAATTCTTTTGTTAACAAATCTTTCATATCAGCGTAAGAATCTGAAACCATTCCCCAAACAGTCTGAAGCCTAACAAAGGGACTTGTTGCCAACAAGTGCTCTACTTTTCCAAATATATCAGACGATATGTCAAGAAATACTACTTCTGCCCACCAAAATAATCTCTTTAAAAAAGGGGAAGCATTTCATTTAATCAATTTGCAATGAAATATTTTTAATTTTTTTATTAAAAATGAGTTTTCATTTGGAAAGTTAGTTCAGGTTTTAAAACATTCAGAAACATTTCAAATGAGTGAAATTGGAAAGAATTTTATTGAAATAAAAGTTTTAGTTTTTATCACATTAACAATATGTATTTACTTGCCAGTTTACATGTAGTTTTGAAAATCTCCATTTTTGAGTCACAGCTCTTTTTTTTTCACAATTTCCCAATAAACAGAAAAATCCATTATTTCCTCAAGCATTATTTTTAATGTTCTTTCCTAAGTCTCTCTGTAGCCCTTCTTCTGTGTTCAGAGACTAGGAATTAAAGCTGTTTTCTGCAGGCTGTTTTCAAATCCCTGTATAATGTAGTCTATCATTTAGCTTTGCAGCATTCAATCACTGGCACATGCAGAAGAGCTTTTTGTGAGACACTTCTTTCTCTACTTTTCTATGTCTCTGCTATGCTCACCTTTTCCATTAACCCACCCTGATGGTCCATTAAACTTAATGCCAAAGCTGCCTTTGATTTCAAAAGGATTAGGGTTTGGCTCACCATTAACATGATCTGATCCGCCTGATGCTGTGGAGCAATATGGTGCTAAATGTAGAGGCTGGAAAGAAAGTGCTTTTCAGAGGGATGACATTGTACACTGTCAGTTCCATATCATCAATCAAAACTGATTAAGAAGGGAGTGAATTTGGCAGCATTTCTTCTTTTGCTACCACTGCTCAGTCTGCTGTCAGTAGTGGCCTGTCTAGCAGCTGAATAAATGGTGAAAAATGAGATGCAATGAAACTGTGAAGTCAGATGTGGATTTTCAGCCACAGCACTTGTGTTGATATCAATGGGGACTGGACAGTTGAATACCCATTATACCAGGCTATAATGTAAGCCTCGTGGAATATTTCCTTTTGCTTCAGCCACTTTAGCTAAAAAAAGAATCACAGCAACAACGTTGGATCAGGCCATAGGACTTTGTGCAAGAACTGAAGCAGCAGAGGCTGGCCACTTCAACAGAAGGCTGAGGATAAAAAGGCAAAGGTTTTACATCTAACTAAGCCATGGCTCTGCATGAGGTCTTAGGCAACACTTGCACATCTCTGTGGACCCCAGATTTTATATCTAAACATGTGTATTTGCAAAATGCTTTGAGACATGTGAGGCTTCATGGTATAAGGAGTCTGGATAGCACAGGGTGTCCCACTGTGGTTAGTTATCAAAATAGAATGTGAAAATTGGTGGAAGAAAATATTACAAAACAGAGAAGCACAAAGAAACTAATGGGACAACAAGAAGAGATAAAGAAGGTAGTTGAGAATAAAAAAAAAAAGTGTGTTTAGGAGACAGTGTAAGGTTTGCAGACTTGAATTTGGCTTAGAATTCAACTGTCTTCAAAGAGAAACTCCCATTCAGCCTAAAAAGCACCTTTTCTGATTCAAGGTCTTCCTATTCACAACTTTTTTAGTAAACCATGTCTTAGATTACCTAGTAAGTGCAATTTCTCTTTTTCTCAAGTAACGTTATGTTTCAAAAGAGATCCTGACCTGGAACTGAATGAAGTTACCTCCATTTATAGGTACCGGGGATCCAAAGAGCCTGGTCTTTTCCTTTTAATTTTGTAAATGTTCTTCCAGCATCTCCACCATTGCTTGCAACAATGCTTAGTGACAGTATCATAGCAGCAACATAAATGTCTGTTATTTAATCCTAAAATCAAAAATTCTGTTTAATGTGACAATATTTTCCCCTCTGAAAAAATACTTCTGTAGCATGGTTTTACAAGTGCATATAATGTGGAAATATTATTAAAATATTAGAATGAAATTATTTGAAGCTTTAGCAAAATCTTGACTTCTTAATTCAAGCCTTTGTGTATTTCAGTAAAATAAGAGCATTACTGTTTTTTTTTTGTTTGTTTGTTTGTTTGTTTTTGTATTGAATCTTAAAGGGTTTAACATGATCTAATCCATACCATCTAGAGAAAGTCAATCAATAATTTTCCTTTTAGAGTTCAGAATCATAAATCCATACTTTAGCCCTGGATGGAAGATTGATGAAGTTAACTGGACAAAATCCAGAAAATGAAATAATCTACCAGGCCTGTAGGCTATAGAGAAGCTTGGTGGAGTCACTGAAATCAGAAAGAAAACTGCATATAGTTCACAAAGTGTGTTAAGAAGTTGGTTAAAATGGTGCTAACGTGGTAGTGGTATCATGGCCTATCATTTAACCCCTCTAAGAGATTTCTGTGTCTGTGGAGTTTTTTTCACTGAAATCTAAACCTAAGGAAACATGTACTGATAAATATAGTTTTATTGCTGCTGGCAACATTAGTATGAGATTATTGCATAGCGGGATAGTTTCTAGCTTGTTGCTTAAGTTGTTTCAGCAGAAGAGTGTGCTCATCTGGGGCCAGTCTTCCAGCTTGTACCTAGCGAGGCAGGGACGTGAGGAAATGTTCTTGCTGTCTTAGTAGCATTTACGCTGAATCTTGTGTTCAGGTTTGGAGAGAGGGAACAGGTGGGTTATGAGATACCTCTCTTGGTGATCAGGTGTTGAGAAATGGGCTCAGAGAGGCTGGGAAGGGAAAAGAACCATTAGTACATCAGATGCAGATGCTTTTACAGAGCAAACCCCAAATCCTCATACTTGAGAATGTAGGTATCTAAAAAGGGAAATATTCTTATACCTTTATGTTTAACTGAACTGCAATAGTAATTTTTGAAGTGGTAAAGACATTTCTTTCTTTCCATTAAATGAAATAAAATCTCATATATCTGCACCTTCTGCAAAGGATTCTAGTGTTATTTGGAGTAATCAGATTCCTTTCAATCAAGTCTTTGTTTCAGGGAGGCTCTGGGAAACAAGGATTAAACAGGGAATTTCAGGTGAAATCTTAGTGGAATCTTCTCATTTTAGGGATGATGAGGAAAGTCCAATGCTAAGCTCAAGACCAAAGAAGTAGCAACAGAGTAGCAGCTAACCTACTCAATGTTTTTATGTCTATCTAAGTCATGTAAGATGGTAATGCCTGGTGTCTATTAGCTCTGAGTTTTATTTTGGGGGAATTCTCTAAAACATCAATGAATTCTGATGATGACAGTCTTGGTATTATACTCTAAATGCCGCTGCAAATGCCGCTGCAAATACAAAAAAAAAAAAAAAGGAATCTGGAGGACATTAATTAGCTCTCAGTAGTCCCTTCAAAGAAAATAAAAGCATGGGTTGTCATGAGTAAGGACAATAATTTTCATCACCTCTATTATTAGTATTATTTTCATCTTTAAGAATATTATTAATGAGTAATCATATTAGTTTTTACATTAGATTAACCAGTGTTTAGCTAACAATAACACTTCCCCAGTTTTAAAACTAAAATCTTTATCAATATTGTATGACCTTTGCAGCATCTTAAGCAATAGACTCTAAAATTCTTTGAATTTGTTTTCTTAAGAAAAGAGTTTAAGAGCTGTTTCTGTATAATTTATTTAACATCTCTTTAGAGTACTTTCTGTTCTTCTCTTATCCTCTGAAGTTATATCCAGCGTATTCTTCTCTGCTGACATGCTTCTCTGGAATCTTTCACTCTCAAACCAGATAAGATGTATTGATTTCTCTTCTTCTAAAATAAATAATACAGTAATTCACGGTGATACATACTTTGGCTTTGTCAATATGAATAACAAGTTCTTAGCTCTATTCATGATTAAAGCATTTATTTATGATAGGATAATATATTCCTGTAGGAGCAGGAAACTGTTTTGAAGATCTGAAGTATTTAGTTTTGACAGAAAGTCATACCTTGAAATATCAGGGTGATACCAAATTAATGTAAACTATTACATAGCAAGCATTTGCTGTTCAATAAATTGAACATTCACTTTATTTAACTAGCTGTCAACCAGCTTAAACATTTTCAAGGATACAGTGGACTCGGTAGGCCAGGTTGATGGTCGGTGGTGGCTGGACTTGATGATCTTGAAAATCTTTTCCAACTGCACCTTGAATATTGTGTTCAGTTTTGGGCCCGTCGCTACCAGAGGGATACTGAGTTGCTCGAGCGTGGGCAGAGCAGAGCGACCGAGCTGGTGAAGGGCCTGGCAAACAAGAGTCATGAGGAGCGGCTGAGGGAGCTGGGGCTGCTCAGTCTGGAGAGGAGGAGGCTGAGGGGAGACCTCGTCGCTCTCTACAGCTGCCTGAGAGGAGCTAGCAGCGAGGAGGGGTCGGTCTCTTTTCTCGGGTGGGAAGTGATGGGATGCGAGGCAATGGCCTCACGTTGTGCCAGGGGAGGTTTAGGTTGGACACTAGGAAGAATTTTTTCACAGAGAAGGTGGTCAAGTGTTGGAATGGACTGCCCAGGGAGGTGGTGGCATTGTCATCCCTGGAGGTATTTAAGAGACGTGGACATGGCACTAAGGGACATGGTTTAGTGATGGGACTCAGTAGGTCAGATTGATGCTTGTACTTGATAATCTTGAAGATCTTTTCCAACCTAGATAGTTCTACAATTCTATGACTTTTATTAAGAATTTGAAATTTAGCACATCACACAAGTTCTGACCTTGTGGCTTTCCAAACAACGTGGATACATTCATATTCCTGAATGAAGTCTACATTCACAGGAGCAGCATGTGAGCCTGTAACAATGGTATGCATGAGGAAATGATTACTTGTCTCTATTTCATGCCCGAAGGTAACAGTGGCCTTTCAGATCCATACTACCTCTTAAACTACTACACAGTCTGCTCATTGCAGAATTACATAAAGTAACAGAGAGTTCAGTCAAACCATCTTGTTTCGTAGCTTTTGGGGCAACTTATTAAAAATAACCAGCAATATCAAGTAAATATGCTTTTTTCTCAGTTCACTGAAGAAACACTGTTATTTTCTTATTTTCATGTGAAAATGTTTTTTTTTAAAACGTAATTGGTTAGATGCCATGCATCTGTCCTCTTAATTTTTATTCTAGTTTGACTCATGGGCATGACTACAGGGGACTTGATGCTTCTAGCTGAACTATCTTCTTCAGGGAAGCGATTATGGATGAACTCCATGCCCACTCTGTCTGTAGCAGTAGATCTTCCTGGTAAGTCCTCTTGTCCCACATTCTGTTTTTCACTGCAAACTTTACTCACTTCCAATGTGAATAACCTGTCCTAGTTTTATGAACTGCAACTCTTCTCTTTCCCTGTCCCCCCCTTACCTTGCAAACACACTTATCCATATTTGTTTTAAGAACAACTGTGGTTATAGTTTTGATGATCTTCAGTGGCAATAGTTTTCTAAATAGATGTCAAGAAGAACCCCAGAAAAATAGAATAAAATTTTTTATTTTTGAAGTTTATCTTCTAAATGGGGAAAAATCCTTACATTTATTAGCACGTGTTAGAATTTATCAATAAAATTTCACCCCACCGTCTAACTTATTTTAACACATTTCATACAAATTTTTGGTCACAAAATCAGGTAGGTGAACTCTTTGGGAGAATGGCTATGCCATCCTCAAAAAACATGCTGTGACACAGAAAAAATGTGGAAGGAAAACAATCTTTGTTATGATCACCACCTTTTTTTTTATTCATTACCCACATCCTTCAAGTTATGTAACTAGTCAAAGAAAGTGGAAAAGAGTTACAGAAAATTTCTGTTTACAGAGCATTGAGGGAAGAGAGATCTCTGCAGTGCTAGAAGCCCAGACAATGGGAAAAAGCAAAAATGAACTGCAAAACTCAGAGAACTTTCCTAAGATACCTATTTTGCATTTTTGCAAATGTTGAATTTCTAAATAGTCAGTCGGCAGTTAAACTATGCCTTGGTAGAAGAAATTTCCTTTCTTGGTTAGCCCCAGATTATCCAACTGGACTCACCAAGGACTAGGAAATCAACTTTCTATGTATGTGTTGATAGAAAGACTTTGTTATTTTCATAACTAAAAAAAAAAGAAAAAGTTATATTCATGTTGCTTGGTGTAAGCTGTTGCTTGGTTAAGATGTTGAAGGTATAAAGTTTGCAATGCCCTTTTATTGTTATACATTACATGTAAAGGCCAGTGGAAATTATCATCATCATCACTGTCCTCTTTGCCGTTAGCAGCATTATCATTTTTGTCATTGTCCAGTTGTTTCTAGATAAACTATCTGAGACAAAATCCCATCATAACAGGCAGTGTGTAGGCTTACCATAATAGGAAAATTTGCCTCCACAGGTTATATGATATTGTATTATGTTACCATGGCTTAAAGGATGCTGTAAAAACAAGACAAAAAACATTTGAAAAGAATTCCCCATACAAAAATCAAGTTTTTTGTCATTCCAGCTTCTGTAAAGGTCCTCAGATCATCACAGACATATTTAAAATAATGGAAACTTACTCTCAAGAGAACTTCTCAGGCCATTGAAGTTAAGCACGCCCAAAAAGCTGTGTAGCAAGATGTTGAGGATGGATAAAATGAAGAAAGGTGAAGGATACATGCAATGGGCTGGTTCTTGTAGAGAACAGTTATTTCCACAGTTCATATTTATAATATGTAGATGAACCACACATTACTTATTTGACACCAAAGTTTGCATGCAGTCTGTTTCTTTTCTGTAGAAGAGGGGCACTATGTACAGTTCCACTAACCTGAATTTTGACACACACAAACATTGATGGACAGGGATTTATCAAATGTATGAAAAATCTTCAGGCTATCCTGAAGAATGTGAATTTCGTAGAATTTTTCTGAATTTTTGAATAAATACATTTAATAATTTAGGTTAAACATAAACCTGTTAGGTTTAGGGTTATTTCATGTTTTTCAATAAAAATGACAGACGATCTAATCTAGCCAGGAAGAATTTTAGCAAGCTAGAAGACTACTGCGTTGGCAGCTTGAAGTCCTTTGAGTTCAGAGCCTGTGTGCATTCAGCAGTGCAGAAACGCTCCTTATGTGTTAAGTAGGAAGATGAATTCATCATGCCTGAATTACTCCTGGAAGCAGATGAGTGAACCACAGTGCTCAACAGTGTCTAACTGCCAGCAAAGGCACATTTACATCACTGCTGAAAGCTCCTAGGACCCTTTTTGATACCAAGTATCCCAAAACAGAAGTAAAATGGTACAATGCCCAGGACATCATTTCAGGGAGCCATGCGAGTTCCTTGGGCAACTCTGAACAATAGGGCAGAACAGACCTGGCATCTCCACTGCCCAGTCGCTGTGTATGCTTGGTGTAACAGTTAAAAGCGAGATGGCTGATAGGGATGTATGTCTGAACGATATTAACCCAGAATTTCCCACCGGTGCAGGATCATGGCTGTCTGGGATGACTGTCTCGCAGGAGACCAGTACCAGTGAGACTGGTGGAGGCTTTCCACCAGTCAGAAGCTGCCTGTAGCACGGTTTAAAGTTACTCCCTTACTATTGTTTGGCTTATCTTTTCTATTAGAAAATGCCATGTTCATGCACATACAGCATAGGAGCTGCTGATGGGAGCAGCAGACCTCAGATCAAAACAAGACTTGAAACAAACGGGTACGGAGCTCTCTCTCTGGGTCCATTTGTCATAGTTTGTTTTTTTATCACTGTACTTGCTTTCAGTTCCTGAGTGCCAAGTGCCTATAATTTTTCTACCTCTGCCAGATGTAAATAGTGTCTGTGGTTTAGTAAATGTCTACGAGGAATTTGGTAGAATGTTTTCATTTTCGCTGTGGTGTACAGTCTGCAGATGTGCAGTAATGCTAAGGATTTTGGGAGATCCACATCAACAGATACGGGATAAAGCAATGCTCTCTTTGTACGCTCAGTGATGTACTCTAAATGAGCTAGGAGCTCTCAGGAAAGAGATTCAGGAGTTCCTGAGGACAGGTGAGGTCAGACTGAAAATACAAACCCACTCAGAAGGGCTGTTGCCAGCAGTATTCTGCCTGCGTCACGAATACTGTGCACAGCACTGATAATCCCTTTTGAATTAAAAAAAAAAAAAAAAAAGGAAAAAAAAGACTAAGAAGGTACAGGGAAGGACAGCAAGTGGTCAGAGGTAAAGAATGGCGAAAGGACGGTTGGAATAATTGAACAGATGCCTGGAAAAGACATTACTGACAGAGTGCAGCATCATAGTGGTCTGTAAAATCATGAACAGTTATTGAAGAAGGAGGAGAGGGAACAAATAGGGTAGAGGTGTTCAGTGCTTCTCATAAAACAAGAATTAGGAGGCAGTCAATAATACGGCTCATGCAGCAAATGGATTATTGAGCTCCCTGCCTGCTATGGGAAGCTTAGGATGCCAGAAATTTGAATAGGGGCAGACAGAGAGGGAGCAGACTGATCTGTGGGCAAGAGGTCCATTAGACAACACTCAGGATGCAATATTCAGGATGCTGAATTGGGAATTTCTCAGTTTGTTGATGGCTGGGGACCACCAGGATTACCTGCTTTTTTGTACTTCGTGAGCGCTCACTACTGCCCATTATCAGGCATAAGACACCATCTGAGTGGTCTGACTGGATGCTGCTGTTTCTTATATTCTTATATAAATGCTGGGGCAATTTAAATCTGAATGTCAATTTTCTAGCTAGCCTGTGAATCTCTAGTGCATCAGATAAAAATCCTGTGTTTTAGTTGCTTCACATATGGATCTTTATTCAAAGAACAGAAATCACAGTATCTGACTGACTGAAGTACATAGCCCAGCTTGAATTTTGAATCCAGTATCGCGTGTATATGTAGAATATTGACATTGAACTCCTCATATTCAGTCCATAGATCTTGGGGGAAAAAAACAAAGGAAAATCTTCTCAATTAAACATGAGTCCAAAAGTAAAGAAAATTACAAACTTGCCCCACATGAAACCAGCGGTGAGATTTGCTGAATGTTGTTTGCTGTGACTTACTCAGCTTTAGTTGATATGTAGTTTAGCTTACCAATACAGGTTAGTTTTTGTAGCAGAAGTGATAAGGACACAGGAGTGGTACTCAGGCAGACAGTGTCTGCAGTGTGAAATGATGAAGTCCACCACACCTAGTGCTGGTGTAAATGTCACTGAAATATCCGCTACTGAGTTTATTCTGCTGTTTCATGTGAACAAGTAGAAAAAAGGATGCTTGCGTGAGAAAAACTTTTTCGTAAGAAAGCTGATGGGGAAGCTGACGATTCTTATTCTGAAAAAAGATGTTAGTGTGTTCCATTGATAACGGTCTTACAAGCTTTATGCCGAGACTAATCGTGCTGCTGCGACACAGAGTGGAGTTTGGGAATGCGATTAAAGGGAGAACACAAAGACTCCATGAGGGTCAGAAGAGCTCTGATAGATGGAGGAACACTTGTAACCTAACCAAGGAAAAGCGGGTACCACCAGTTGTGATTATCCGTCGCGCCTTGGCTTTAGTTTTGCATGTACGGTGTTTCCTCTCAGGGCAAGGAGGGAGTGAACTAGGGACTAAATAGCTTTCAATAAGCACTGTATTCATGGTCTAGGACAGAGCATTACAGATCGAACATTAAACAGGAAAAGCCTTGCAAGCAGTCTTCCTAGCTTCTGGGTCAATCAGAGATTACCTGGCAGCTGTGTGGAATCCTGGGAACTGCAGAAGCAGGTTTGCTGGATTTCCAGTTTTGGGCTGAATGTATGTACTTTGAACAGAGGTGTTTCTTTCCCTTGCCTTCTTCGTTGGTACAAAAGTAAGCCAGTAGAAACATATTTTGTCCAGAGAATGAGGCTTTCCCCAGATTTCTTTGGTTTTCTTGCTGTTTTGCATCAGGGAAGCAGGAACGTATGTGCACGTAATGTTTATAATGTTGATCCCAAAGACTTTCTGAATATTCTGTATGTCCACAGTGCCTGCCACATCTCCCTGCATAATAAACTTAGAAGTTCACATGGTTCCAACAACTCACATCTGTCACATTGCACACTGAGCTTATTTTTCTCATCTCCTGCATGACCGGAGTAAAAACTTTCAATCACTTGCTACACATTTGGGGCTGGCAACTGCACTTCAGCATCACAAATGTGATATCTGTACACACCAGATGGCAAAATCTTTGAACATTCAATTTTATATCCTGGCCATTTGGGAACATTAAGGACTCTCATGGGGAAAGAAATTGTTGTACACTGAAAGAAACATATAAAATAAGGGCAAATGCTTAAATGATTTCTTAATTAAATCAAAACAAACATTTACGTACTACATGTCATGGGAAAAGCACTTTCCAATTAAGACGAGCTTTTAAAACACAAGGTGGCATGTTTAATTCAAAGCAATACTGCATGTTTTATTTTTCAGAATGTTCACTTCTTATAAAGGGAATACACAGGAAAAGAGGTGGCTTGCTTGTACTTGGAGGCAAAAAGAAGCCACCTAGTCTTGCTGGCATAACACATAAAAAAGTGCACTTGGTATCACCAGGATGAGGTCGCCTTTACACATCTGTATAAAGGAGGCATAATATGCAGAGTACTATCTGAGGAAGGAAAACTAGAAACAAGCTGGGGTATGTCAAGCAGTGGTAGAAGGTGAACCAGTACACATGACTTTCAGGGTGGTCTCTTTCTGAGTTGCCACCATTATTTGATATTTTTGATTTTGGAGAGAGAGTATATATATTTTCCAGTGCTTGATAAAATGATGAAAAGCAGTAACTATCACTGAGCACAGATTCTGCTTTGAATCCAGGTTCATGTTGCATTTACCTGCACAAAGAATATTTAAACAGTAAACTAAGGCAGCTGTGAGCATTTTTTAGCATAAATAATTTGACAGATAACTCATGAGGATGAGAGAGACTGTGGCTCTGTATCTTCACAAGACCAGGGAAAGTTTGCAACCTTGAAGTTTTGTCTGATACCCAAAGACTCGGTGTGAAGTCCTGACCTCGCACAGAATTCAGTGGAGTTTTTCCTGTTGACTTCAACAGGCCTTGGATTTTTATTTTCCTGGGGACTTAATACACGACTCCAATATGTGAAACAAGCAGATATTTCCTGCTTTGAAAAAGTAAAATAAAATGGCAGTGATTACAGACCTGAACGCAACTGGCACACATTGAAAAAAATGATTCATATGACATGTTTATGGATGTGTTGAGGAGGGAAGGATTTTGTATTTTCGATCTTGTCTTGGTTATTGCTGTGTAAAGAGAAAGAGTGAATAAAAAACCACCAGCACTCACATCCCAACACTATTATTTTGTGCTCTGTTCCCTTGAAATGACTATGATACAGTGACTATGATCCTTCAAATAATTGAAATGGTGTCTTTCCATAATGTCTTTGAATGGCACAGGTATTTGTGAGCCTCTGACAAACACATATGAGTAGAAGATAATTAGACAAATCTGTGGCTTTGGAGTGCTGCAGACATTACTTCCTTAGTGGGGACTAGTTCTGAATACAGAAGGAAAAAAAAAGAGATCTCCAAGTATGTTTATTTTAAATATGTGGTGATATACTTGGACCTTCAAAAAGATTTCTGTTTTCACAACTGATTTACTTATGAGGGCCGATAGGATGATGTCAGGAGGCCTGAAGGAGCTGTTTCCATTTGTTCTGCTTTGCTATCTATCTCTTTTCACTGCAGTCCCCAGAAGGGTAGTTTAACTTTGGTGACCAGGCTGCCTTCAAGTTAGCCAGAGTCAGCAGAGTGCCTTTCCGTAAAAATTCAGATTGCTGTGCTCGGCAGGGCTGAGAATCTCTGGGATGTGGTGAGGCATTTGTATTTGGTTTACTATACCAGAGGGCACCAACATAACTCTTCTGGGCCAATGCCGCCTTTTCCAAGAATATCAGTGCCCAGAGGAAAGACTGACAAGCCAAGTAAACAGAGGAAGGAAGCATCCTCAAATCCACATGTATCATGGCAGAGCTCAAACCCGCATGTGTCTCACGACCCTTGTCCCTGTGGAGATCACAGTAAGGAAGAAGCAGTTTGGGGGCAGAATCAGCTTCTCACACAACAACAGGGGCTCTGTTTTATCACTAGTTTTAAAGCAACTCTGTAAATTAATGCAGCGTGAGGAATGTCCAGAGCTGGACCTAACGCCTGTATCCATGTGGCTTTCAGTGATACTTTTGTCCCACCGCTGTCTGTGGTACTATGGGACAGCAGGAGTACTGGTACCCACTGCTGTCTCACTGCTTCCTGATCTGAATATCTACTGAATGCATGAGGCGGCTGCTGGAGGAAGGTGGCACCCTAAGATGACAGGCTTCTGATTGTAGTACCTGCAAGAGACACAGCTAATGGTTTAGCAAGGGATTTTCTGAGTCTACCATTGCAGCAGCTCCTCATTACTAGAAGTGCAGCAGTGGTAGCGCTCGTGAGGTCCCTCACTGCCAGACAAAAGCTGTCATATAGCAGACTAAGGAAGGCAGGGGCAGCTGTCACCATTGCTTTCTTTGTTCTCCCCACACCTGAATGTCCACGTGGGAGCTGGAGGCTAAAGGTATGCTCCTACTGTGATTCCTAATTCTCAGTGATTTCAAAATATGGGCCTGTCAATAAAGGTAGATTTCCAGATGGCACTGAAAATCTACTTTGTCTGCAACCCTTGCATCCGGTCAGATCAAGACTGTCTCACTTTACAAGAATCAGCATCAGTCTGACATTCATCTCCATGTGGGTGACTGCCTACATTAGCTGCCATCAGGTCTTTTTAAGCACTTTTATAATAAGATTCACCTGCTACTTTAGACACCCTTTTCAAGAAGAAATTCTATCCAAAAGTCCACTTTGGATACAAAAGTCACTCTGGTAATTATAAGAGGATTTGGGGTGACTAACTTGGAAACAGGCATCTCTCTCACCAGATGCGTTCCTCCCAGTGTTGATGTTATGCTGTGCAACAGCAAGGATCAATGAGATTCCAGTGGGACAGTGGCGGGGATCAGAAGTTTTCCTCATGACTTATTATTGATGCAAAAATGCCCAGGAGAAATATTTGGATTCCCATCTCTCTCCCCTCTGCAATAACCCCCAGCTGTTCTCATGCAGAAACCTGATGTCTTGGTTTCCTGTTATACTTGGAATCAGGGGAGGGCATACCTAATAACAAAAGCAGAAGAGAAAATGAAAATGTCATGGTACTAAATAAATGAAGGATGGTATTTCTCATTTATGTTAGCATCTTTTGAAGCACTCCCCCTATCTTTGACCCCAGAAGAGGCCTCCAGAGGAGGGTTGTCTCTGTGAATTCATTGCTGATGCAAGGTTGATGTGCTGGGCTTTCCCCCGCATTTCTCTGTGTGACTGTTCTGAGAGAACCGCGGTGATCCCTTCTGCCTTTGCTGTCATTTGACTGTGGAGGGAAGCAGGGGATTCAGAGGTGCTAGTCCTGTCATTCCTCAAATGAGCATATGCAGCATCAAGTTTGACCACAGAAATGGGCAGATCAAGAGCTAATCATTTTTGTCATAGGATGATAGAATCACAGAAGGCTTGAGGTTGGAAGGGACCTCTGGAGGTCATCTAGTCCAAACCCCTGCTCAAGCAGGGTCACCTGGAGGTGGCTGCCCAGGACCATGTCCAGGCGGCTTTTGAAGATCTCCAAGGACGCAGACTCCACAGCCTCCCTGGGCAGCCTGTGCCAGTGCTCCGTCACCTGCACAGTAAAGAAGTGCTTCCTGATGTTCAGGCAGAACCTCCTATGTTTCACTTTGTGCCCATTGCCTCTTGTCCTGTCCCCTGGGCACCACTGAAAAGAGCCTGGCTCTGACCTCTTTGCACCTTCCCTTCAGGTATTTATAGACATTGATGAGATCCCCTCTGAGCCTTCTCTTCTCCAGGCTGAACAGTCCCAGCTCTCTCAGCCTCTCCTCATAGGAGAAATCTTCCAGCCCCTTCATCATCTTTGTGGCCATTTGTTGGACCCTCTCCAGTATGCCCATGCCTTCTTTGTATTGGGGGCCCAGAACCACTCGATGTCCTCAAGCTTGAATTGTCATACTTTGATAACAACCTTTGGTCATTTGCACTTAAGCCGGTGACAGTTTAATTGCATATTTCTATTATTATTATGCCATTATTATTTCATATTATAATTATGAGGGCTCCAGTGGGAGCACAGTGGGATCCACTCAGTGCAAAGCAGCTATATAAGTAGCAGACACCCAACGGGTTGTCATCAGCATTGTTCAAAGCATCTTCAGTGAGGAAACTGGATGTGATGGCTGCATTCAGTGTTTAACATGTTGTCAGAAGAATGTAAGAGATCTGCATTAGGTGCTAAGAGCAATGTGCCCAGGTTTGAAATGCTGAGTAAGCAGAGAAGTACAGAAGAAAAAAAGTACTTACCAAACTTATCATGTGCATTAGAATTATGTTTGGGTGCTTTGCTGATTAAAAGTCTCCAGAAAAATAGCCTAGACTGTAGCAAGCGTCATATAGTTAAACTTAAGTGCAACACATGGAGACATTTTAAGGGTGGAAGGTGAGTGGGAGTTAAAAGCCTGACCATTTGGCTTTTTACGATCACTTTGTACCTGACCGATAAAAAAGGAGCTGCAGCTACTGTTGGCTCTGGCACTCTGACAGTGCCCTTTTGGTCTGTGAAATGGCTCGGGAGGGAGGGAAATAAAATAAGCTTCCAGGGGCTGCTGCATCCGTGACCTCTGTCACTTTACTCATGGACCTCTGCTAACATTTCTAACAAGTCTTGTGCTTGAGAGAACTGACCCTTCTTTGGGCGCCCAGACATTTTAGGCACACACACACAAAAGCATTTGTCTTCTTTCTTTTTCACAGAATCACAGAATCACAGAATCACAGAATTGTTCAGGTTGGAAGAGACCTCCAAGATCACCTAGTCCAACCTCTGACCTAACTCTAACAAGGCCCACACTAAACCATATCTCTAAGCTCAACATCTAAACGTCTTTTAAAGACCTCCAGGGATGGTGACTCAACCACTTCCCTGGGCAGCCCATTCCAATGCCTAACTACCCTTTCGGTAAAGAAGTTTTTCCTAACATTCAACCTAAACCTCCCCTGACGCAACTTTAGCCCATTCCCCCTCGTCCTGTCACCAGGCACGTGGGAGAAGAGACCAATCCCTACCTCACTACAGCCTCCTTTAAGGTACCTGTAGAGAGTGATAAGGTCACCCCTGAGCCTCCTCTTCTCCAGGCTGAACAGCCCCAGCTCCCTCAGCCGCTCCTCGTAAGGCTTGTTCTCGAGACCCCTCACCAGCTTTGTTGCCCTTCTCTGGACTCTCTCGAGCACCTCCATGTCCTTCTTGTAGTGAGGGGCCCAAAACTGAACACAGTACTCGAGGTGCGGCCTCACCAGAGCCGAGTACAGGGGGACAATCACCTCCCTAGTCCTGCTGGCCACACTGTTCCTGATACAAGCCAGGATGCCGTTGGCCTTCTTGGCCACCTGAGCACACTGCTGGCTCATATTCAGCCGACTGTCAACCAGCACACCCAGGTCCTTCTCTGCCAGGCAGCTTTCCAGCCACTCATCCCCCAGCCTGTAGCTCTGCCTGGGGTTGTTGTGCCCCAGGTGCAGGACCCGGCACTTGGCCTTGTTAAACTTCATACAGTTGGCCTCAGCCCATCGGTCCAGCCTATCCAGATCCTCCTGCAGAGCCTTCCTACCCTCGAGCAGATCGACACACGCACCTAACTTGGTGTCGTCTGCAAACTTACTGAGGGTGCACTCGATCCCCTCGTCCAGATCATCTATAAAGATATTAAAGAGGACCGGCCCCAGTACTGAGCCCTGGGGGACGCCACTAGTGACCGGCCTCCAACTGGACTTGACTCCATTCACCACGACTCTTTGGGCCCGGCCACCCAGCCAGTTTCTAACCCAACGAAGGGTACGCCAGTCCAAGCCACGAGCAGCCAGTTTCTTGAGGAGAATGCTGTGGGAAACGGTGTCAAAAGCCTTACTGAAATCGAGGTAGACCACATCCACAGCCTTTCCCTCGTCCACTAAGCGCGTCACCTGGTCATAGAAGGAGATCAGGTTCGTCAAGCAGGACCTGCCTTTCATAAACCCATGCTGACTGGGCCCGATCGCCTGGTTGTCCCGCAAGTGCCGCGTGATGACACTCAAGATAATCTGCTCCATGAGCTTCCCTGGCACTGAGGTCAAAATATCTTTTTCTCAGATAGACTGGGATTTTTCTTTTCTTATATATAGGAATGCGTATGTATTTTCTGACACACTGTGGAGCTCAAGGTGCTTTTTAACATCTCCAACTTGTTAGCTCTCCTGATGACACCTTTAATGTAAAGAACGGTGCAATGGCAGTATTTTATACATTGTAATTATTTACAAGTGTATTGTTATGTACAAGAGTATTTCATAACTCTTGCAGGAGTTTTCATATCCATTAATCTGACGGTTTTTGTATGGTATTATTACAATACTATTAACATGGTACTTGACCAAAAAGTCTGCTTTCCTGGGGATTTTAACCGCTTCTTGTTTACAAACAACTTAGGACACTGCTTTCTAATTAGCTAGCAACATTTGGAGGGTCATCAACAATGAGATTATCTGTGGCTGGTGTACTTCTGCTATTATATAAGACCGTCACATGAACACAAATTAATTTGTATTCCTCTGTGACTCAGATACTACTTTCTCCATTTGTAAAAAAAATATTCAGGAAAATGGTTTGCAATCTTCTTGTATAAGCTCTTAGATATCCTGAGCTCCAATACTGTCTGCTCTAAAGGCTAGTAACATAAAAAGATCTCTGTGCCTTCTTTTTTGGTACTTTTAATGATAATCATATGAGCTGCTTGGAGGCAGGCACAAAGCACCCTTAATGGTTGGGTCTGCTTCCATTAGGTATTAGTGACTGATCTATTGAAGGCATTTGGGATTACTATTTTAAAATTCTCTTTCAAAATTTCAGAAGACATACCCTGTCTCTTAGATCTTCCTAAAAATGTTTTTGAGAAAGTGATGTCTCCACTTGTCCTTGATCAACTGACTCAGGGAACGACAAACTTGAAGTTTCAGTAGATAGATATCTTGACCTATGAAATCGTAATTAGATTTTGTGGTTATTGCTCCCTCCTGCACGGACTTGGCACAGTCAGCTTAGACAAGGGATATGAAAAAGTGAAAGAAGAGAAAATGTAAAATCCTTCTTAAACTTACAAACATTTGTGCCTGAGTAACTCTACTTTGTCAGCAGCAATATAGTTGCTTAGACTGTCCACACGAAAACAAAATATACCTTGTAATCATTTACTTTTAAATAAATATCTGTAACATTTAACCATAGGGAAAGGTTAACATCGATCTTAGGTTGCAGTAAAATGAGAAATAGTATCTGCATAATAGCAGATAATAAGGCACAATAGTCATTTCCCTTCAGGGTCATTCAGGTCTGCCTTGCCATTTATGCCTCCATACTTTTGAATTTATTGAAAAGGAATTTGAACTGTGGACAAGGAATTGCTTTAGGTTGTAGACCTCATATAGGATATGTCAGGTGGACCTGGGGACATTTTCATGGAAAGCTGTGTCTTTTTCAGTGATACAACAGAGATTTTCAAACTTCTTAGCAAATCATTAAGTTAATGTAGTTTGGACATATCCAGATTTTTTTTTTTGAGCAAAGCATTTTTTTTTTTTTTTTTGTGGGGAGGGGAGTGGTATTATTAAATCTAATCTCCTTGGGAGAAAAACACCCTTCTGTTTGCAGAACATCAGAATTCAGTTTTCAGCCTTCTTTAACATTTGTTAAGTGGAATTGAAAAAAAGTTGGCTTTATTACCTGTTGGCAAATTGGAGCTTGCTTTAAGACAAATAACTACTGCTATGTAGACTGGGGGCCCAGTTCTGTAAAACAGTAAAGCTTATGAATAAAATTACTTATATGGATAAAATTATTTACATGCTTTCTACCAGAACCTGGGGCTAGGAATGACAAATCTGTCAATTTTATGATAGGCCCTCAGATAGGATTTCAAGCTACAGATGGACTGTCATGTCTGTTTATATACTCATTTTTTGACAGCAAATATAAGCTTAATGGTTATGGTGCTCATAGTTTGGCCAGTTGCAAGGCAATATTATTTGGTATTATATATGGTGATTTGTGGTTCGACAGGTGGTAGGTGGATATGATCTTCATATGCATAGCCATGTTCATTGCCTCACTCTTCCCCTTGGCTGTTTCATGCATTTATTATGCATGGTCAGATGTGAGGTTTCAGTAATACCTCTGTGTCATGACAGAAAAATGATGTTAAATATCCAAACTTGCAAAGGTCTTCCTTATGAGGGATCTCAGAAACAAGGAACAGTTGTGATTGAAAGGCACCTCCAGACATCATCTAGTCCAAGCTCCCTTGTTTAAGGAGTGTCAGTGACAGCATGTGGCTTGAGGCCATGTCCAGTTGGGTTTTGAATATCTCCAAGAATGGAGACTCCACAATCTGTCTGGGCAACCTCATGATAAAAACATTTTCTTATGTATGGACCTAATTTCTTGTTTTTCAAGCTCTGCCCATTGCCTCTTCTCAGTCACTGGGCACCACTGAAAAGAGCAGTGGCTCCATCGTCTTTACAGCCTCCCAGAAGGTATTTACACACATTGGTAAGAGCTCCCTGAGCCTTCCCTTCTCCGATCTCCCAGCTCTCTCAGCCTCTCCCTGTATGAGACGTGCTGTAGCTGTTTAATCATTTCTTTGTGGCCCTTCATTGGACTCGCTGCATGAATCCGTATTTTAAATACAGTGGGGAAACTGTACAAAATACAAAACTGACCCAGCACTCCAGATGTGTCTCACCAGGGGTGAACAGAGAGGGAAGATGACCTACCTTGACCTGCTGGCAATGCTTTTCATCACACAATCCAAGATGCTGCTGGCCTCCTTTGCTGCAAGGGCACGTTGCTGGCACATGGTCAGCTCATTTTCCACCAAGACCCTCAGGTCCTTTTCTGCAAAGCTGCTTTCCAGCCAGTCAGCCTGAAATCAGGGAGGATTAACCTCTTAATGCCAAATTGGCTTTGGTAACTGTGATTTAAACCCTAAGGCTGGGATCTGTATTAGGACTTAAATGTATGAATGCTGAATGTCACAGAACAAAACCTTTAGTCACTGAGCTGCAGAAGCTGGGATCTATAGCTGGGAGGCCTGCAGTGGGCATATGGAAGATTAAATGCCTTGGAATAGGACCAGCGTGCTTAGTGAGAGCTCACCCAAATTAGCTCTTTAAGCGGAAGCTGCCTACTCCAGCCAAAAGTGAAATACTGAGACCGGCATGTGTCCTAAATCCCACTCTCCATCAACTCAAATTTCTTCCCCAGAGCCTGCTAAAGGAGGCAGGTGCCTACAACAACTTTCTGAAAAACCTGAACAATGGTCATTTTCTCTCCCTCCCTCTCTCTGTCTCTCTCTCTCTCTCTTTTTTTTTTTTCCATCAGAACCACGGTTAGAGCCCTTATTCAGTGTTTTGAAGTGTCAGTTTTAGTTCTGCCATTTGTCTGAGGGGGACCACTTCTCAGGAGAGTGCTCTAATGTCAGGCTATGTGCTGAAGCTCTCGCACTTCACATAACAGAATTAAATATTCACTGGGTATGAAAGAACTGATGAATTTTTAGCTTTGCGAGTCATCAGGGAGGCAGAAGCCCGAACCTTTCCCTCCCTTCTCATTCCCTTGTCTTTAGTTGTTTTATACCAAATGTGACAACTTCAAGAGAAAAGGTAGAGAACACCCTTTCATCTTTTGAAAATTATAATGCTTTACCCAGCTAATGGATGTAGGTCACAGATGCTCTGCTAATTTCATCCATAAATCTGTTTGAAGAGACTGTTTTTTACCACACATTTGTTCAGTACATAGACATATGAGTCCAAATTACTTTAATTAGGAGCCCAAACTCTGCAGATTGCTGCAGCAATGCAAGTTGTGACAACTTATGAAATATCTTGATTATTTTCACTTGAGTTGTGATGGTGGATCTTTTTCCACTAAATGGTAAGGTGGACCACTTGTCTCCTGGTCAGGAGAAGAGAGAAAGGTTAGGAAAGTAGTCTCCTCTTTTTAAAACGTTATCATGTTTAGGTGAAAAGAGCAAGATGTCAGAAAGATTGTCTGTAAAAGATCAGAAACATGAATAAATATAGACAAGTTAGGTGTACCATAGTGCAGAGAGAAACAGTTAGCAATTGTCCTTGAAAGCACACAGTTAAAAAAAAAAACATTACATACCATATTACTCTCATCACTAGTTTGAAGTTAGGCTGGTATAAAATGTTAATTCTTGGTGAGTTTGTTTATTTTTGTGTGGAATTGCACCACTTTGATATAGCTGTTCAGGGTAAAATTCCGGGGTTAATCACATCATGCCTGCTCTAAGCTATCCATCACTTCCTAAATGCTTTTAATTTTCCTGGAATGAAGATGTGTTGTCTGGGGTACAGTGTGAGGGTGACTTCCAGGGCAAAGCCTGCGCTGTGCAGAGCTGAAGGGATGTGCACCACTGCGCAGGTCTCTGCAGACTGCCAGTGCCTGGGGCGGCATTGCAACACCTGGGAAATCAGCTCTGTAGCTCAACTTCCCTAACCTTAAGCATTTCTTGAAGAACATCTGAGTAACATTGGTACTGTGTTTACTGTGACTAAGGTTTAATATGTCTACTGTAGTTGTTCCATTCTTATTTCATTTCTCTTTATGTTTTCTTTTTGTCTGGATCTTTTATTCTGCCGTGTGTCAGATGGATTCTTTATTTTTGGCAGATCACATCCAACAATTAAAATTCTCCCCAGCCTCCATTTTTCCATAGTGAATTCAGTGTCCTTCAGTTTTATATGTGCAAATCCACTGTCTTCAAAATACAGCTGCAGTGCCATCTGGGTGACCCTACAAGGAATGTGAATACTGTAATTGCTGTCAATTGAGGGACTAAAACCACACTCTCTACGTCCCGAAATACCTGTTTGTTCTGACAGGCAATTTAGGCACAGAATAACGTAAAGTTAGAGCCAGATTTGTCTGTTTTGTTCCCATGGACCTCTGGATTTCCTTCTTTCTGTCCTGACTATGTTCCAGATGGTTCAAGAATGGGATATTCTACTCAGAATGAGAACACCAAAAGAAAGAAGTCAGGAAAAAAAAAAAAAAAAAAGAGAAAAAGAGATGGCACTTAGTAGTTATATGCATTTAACTTCTAAGTTACTGGTTTGCAATGTGATTCACTGCAATTCATATGCACACGTAGGCAAAACAGCAGAGAACTTTTCCCAAGCCCTCCCTTTGATGCTAGTCCTGCCCCGGTGCTCTCCACAGCTTGCTCTCACTCCCACTCGCCTCGGAGCCCTGCTTCCTCTCATCTCTGAGTGCTCTGTCTTTGTGAAGGTTATGTGAAATCTGAGCACAGACTGTGAGAAACCCTACAAGTATTTGGACTAGTCTGATAATAACTGAAAACAGCCTTTTTAGGTCTTAAGAATGAAATGAGAAAGTTATAATCATATATATATATATGTTCTCAATAACAAGTCTATAGGAGCTGATGCAGGAATTTCAGAATGAAACTTTATAGCTTGTAAGGTGCAGGGGGACAGATGAGATGACCATAACTATTCCTTCTGGTCTTCAGATCTATTATCTCAGTATATTAACTAAGCTCTGTATAAAAGAGTGGGTTTGCACAAAATAATTTATCTGAAGACAGATGGCTGTATGTTTGACACCTAGATGCCTTGGCCATGCAGCAGACCTCTACTCTACCTCCTCCACAAGCTCAGAATAAACAGATGAACCCAACCAACACAGAAAGCATTTCAGCAAGTGTGAACTGGAGTAGTCCCATTGATTTTTGTGGATGTATATCAGTTTACAGCAGTGGAGGACCATGGTCACAATGGCTATGAAGAAAAAGAAGTCAAAAATAAATGCTTATACAAAGCAATCCTCTGGAAGAAGCCCTCCAGTGCAGAATTGCTTTGCACCATCACCAGAAATATCTTTGAATGTGACCCGACTAGCCTGGAGAGCGCAGCCTTACTCAAAGCACTCCTCTCTGTTGCTGACAGCCTAGGCAAGGAGGAGTGCTTAGAGGGAAGGTCAGAGCTGCTGCTTCTTGTGTTTTTTGTTGGCCTGTTGGGCCTGTTGCAGCCCTATATAAATTGTGTAGGTCTTTCTGCTACTCTGAGAAGAGCATACCTGCAAGGAGGCGTTGCACCAGGATGAGAGCGGGCAAGCAAATCTCTCAGGCCACCCTTGCAGCCTGGTCACTGTCTCTGTTCAGCTTCACCATTTCTAAGTTCTTTGATGCACTTTAATGATCCCATCAAGGGGTGCTTCATCAGAAAAGGCAAGACAAATCTTGTTCTTTGAGGTATATGAATATATTTGTATAATGTTTTTGTAAAATGTAGGTCATCAGTAAGACTTGAGAGGAAATGTGACTAAGATTATTCTTAAATATCTTTGAAAACATTACCAGGGCAAATGTGATCCCCAGTCACCAAAGCTGCAAACCAAATATTAAATTGTTGATCATATCTATAATCACTTTTATAAAGGCTGTACCACACTAACAATGCACTACTTAAAATTAGGATTAGAGCTCAAGATCAGTTCACTAAAAGGACATCTATGTAGCAAGTCCTCAAGTGAAAACATTTTGGAAATTAGCTTTCATATGCAGAGAACTAATTTGGAGACTGAAGCAGTGCTTGGGTGTGCATAAGCCCTGAGGCAATAGAAACCACTGTCCTGGAAATACAAGTGCCTTCCTATTTTACTGTTCTTAGCTGCATGGATGGTTACACAGCCTCAGCCACAGCTGTCCTTTATTATACAGATGGCTAACAAAAGCCTGGGATGCTTTCCATTGAGAGAGTGACAGTAAATGAACTGAAGCTGTGCTGAAGATCTGGTCCTTAGTTAGCAAGGGAGGTTACACAGATGGTAACTTTTGCCTTTGTAGTCTTAAGGGTTGTTTTTCCAAAATCAATTATTTAATTGTGCATCTCCAGTTTTTTTGAGTTGTCGTATTTGAGAAACTCCAGAGAAACATGAATTTAAGAGAGGACCACAGCAGGCCCTGTTGAATTATTGCAAGTGCAAATCCAGAAGTGGATCAACCTGAATCTTCGTTATTTCTGAAAATTTTAGCCACTAGTTGTTTGGCCTCTTCATTAATGTGAAGCCCTGGGGGTGAAAGAAATATGTGGAGTGCATGTGATTATAGACCAACTGAGACTTTAACCTGGCTCATTGTATTCTGGTCAGCTGGTGAAGCAGCCCTACATTTACTCAGACTCTACTTTTTCAGACAGAAAGTGCTTTGAAAAAGTGCCAGCCTTGGCACTGAAACTCTCTGAGACACAGCGCAAGTGCACCAGGGAAACTTCTTGAGCACTCCTGCTCTGCTAACTGGCTAGGATCTTGTGCTTTATTTACAGCTTTCCTTTAAATCTAATCCGAAATGCAGCTCATCTCTGATTCTCTCTTCTGTAGGCCAGAGCTGATAGTATAAGTAGTAGAAGTTTAATTCATCACACATATACATCCTATTTAGTCTTAGCGCTGCTTTGTTGTGAAATTCCGTGTTGATTTTTTTTTCTGTGTGCTTCTTAAGGCATGAATTGATTGTGATTCACTGTCTCTGGTATCTGGTCTCTAGTTTCACAGTTGTTCACAAATGTGTGAATTATCAGCTGTACTGTTAACATGCTCATTGCAGGGAGATCCACACTGAAGAAGGTGGGAGGAGTTTAAACTGATTTTTCCACTGGTTTGTGGCACTCCTGAGCTCCTTTTTGAACTACCTGATCTTTCATGACTCCTTAATCAAATCTTGAAGAATATTTGCATCTCTTTTTGCTTTTATCCATTTTTAAACACATGATGATACATACAATTATATCCACCTGGAAAGTTCAGCACTCCATTAGGGACGAGGAACAAATATCATTTTCTGCTATTTGTAGCACAAACATGAAGTTTGGAGCTCAAAGACAATTTTCTGACAGAACATTTGTATGTCAGAAAATTGTGTTTTGATGGATTGAAACATTTTGTGAGGACCTGTCAATTTCTTCAACATTTGTGAAAGATGCTGCCAGCAATGCTGCTTACTAGGATTTTTGTTTTGTTTTCCATTCTCCTGCTCATTCTCTAGACAGCCTCTCTCTCTGCCTACCAGGAATGTAGGACAACTGTCTCCAAACTTCCTGACTTACCATATCCATACCTCTGGACTCCTCTGCTCCTTGGCAAGTCCTTATGCCCAAATGGCTCATGAGATAGGCTGCCTAATTGCCCTGATTTTTTAATTTAATTTTATTTTTTTAATTTGAACAAAGATGTTTATACATACACCTAGTGTCAGATTTCCCTGCAAGTGACAAGTCTTGTTGGGTACCTTTACTACACTACCAGCAGCAAAGTGGGAAAGAGAATTTCTCTTGAAGATCTGCAAGAACACAAATGAGAAATGCATCTTCAAATAGGAACGCTTTAGATGAAAATCACTGAAAATATGAATCATGTTGATTTTGTTCCTTGAAGAAATGCAAAACATAGAAATAATCTAAAATACAGTCCCTATGCCAAGCTGTAAAATATATTTATAGGAATCAGTATATTTAAAAATTGTTCTTAAAACACCTAGACTGCCTGGTGATACTGATTTGAAAGCTTCTAGAATCAGAAGAGGAAAGCTTTCCTCTCAACTTCACCTTTACCTTCTTATTGGACACACAGAGGTTATAGTAACAATTCAAATTTTTTACTACAAAAAATAAACATTGAAGAATTATTCATTAAACTCCTGAAGATGAAAGGGAATGATGAAAAGAAAAGCAAAATCAAGACAGAAAGAACTAGGATAAGTGTATGTGTGTAGGTTGTAGCCTCAAAACAAAAAGAACCACCACCACCACCGTGAACAAAAAAAATAATAACATTCAGGAACAAGTCAGGAAACACAAAATTTTCTGTAAAAACTGTTACAGAAACAATAGAATAAATTATAACTGTGCCATAAGATGAAAAAGGCCAGTAAGCATGTGAGAACTCTCAAGTGGGAGAAATTTAGAGTGGGTTATTTTTCCTCAGTTTTCAATATATAAGAAAAGAGATCATCAGTAAACCACAGTAATCAGAAAAAAAAATTAATGATAACAGTTAGAAAAGCCAAGACCAAAGGCCTGTTAAAGAGCTTATAAAAGAACATTTGTCACCCTAAATAAACATTGACCTGCAAATTTGAATATACTGCAGTTGAGGGGTGAATAGGAAATACAGCAGCTTTGAAAAAAATCAGGAATAAAATAATTTCCTACCAGAAAATAGGGAAAATAAATGTATTGCTTTACTCTAAGAAAGTAAAAAATTGCTAATCAATGGCTCATGAATCTACCTAGAATGGGGCTTTGCAACATCTAGTAAAAGAATCAATGCTCCAGGCCTGAGACCAGTGTAAATTACCACAGCTCTATTGACTTAATTCAAGCCACATTGATTTACACCAGGTAAGAATCAGACCCACAAAGCAGGCTTTTGATAGAAAATGTGTAATATCTACAGCTGAGTGAATACGTGAAAAAAAACTAAAGATATGTACCCATCTAAGTGCCTTGTCCCTTGCCCTGTTTGTATGAACGGCAGTGTCACCCAGTAAGAGTGCATCAGAAACTCTTTTCATTAATTTGCAAATAGATGTCTAGTGGAAGACCTGCTTGTTTTATCCAAAGTTTTTGTAAGGATTTGACTGGGAGCAAAGCAAAAATCTCTTGATGTGCTTTTTTTTTTTTTTTTTACTTATTGGTAAAATTGTTTTCCCCTTCCTTTGAACTACAAGTGCAGGTGACTGACAAAGAAAAGATGCAAGGCTACCCCTACGTGGTATTTCCTGCATTACTGCAGTGCATGCAGCAGTGACCTTTGCCGTAACAATTGAAACATATCTGATCCTGGAGGCTAAAAACTTCTTGTTCACTGGAGAAGAGACAATTTAGAAAAACCTTCATGTCTGAGCCAAGGCACATGGTGAATGAAGGTTATTAACTAGGAAAAACTAAACAAGCTAAGAGACTGCTTGTCTCAAGAAATAAGATTATTATTACGGATATATAAGATATTCAATAAACATGATTATGTTGGTCAGCTGTACAAAGAAGCTCTACAGAAACAGTGGTGAATGAATAATATTTCCTTGTGGAGATGCTCATACCTGAGACAGGTTTACCTATGTGCCTGGCAGATTGGTTACCTACAGAAGAAGTGGTAGACTTGATGTTCACATTTTTACAAGTTCCTTTCATTCTTGATGACCTGGTGGCCTTTGAATTTAGGTTGTAGAGGTCTCCTCTAATGATAATTATTTTGCTTCAGGCATACCAAATGCATTTGTTGGCTACATAACAGCATCTTACTTTGATTAATTTATCTTCAAACTCCATAGTGTCACCTTAATTGAGAATGGGGGACTTATCTTGTAGATCCTACTTAGACTCATACAAGAAAAAAATGTACCGATTTGACTTGCATTGTATTGACATTGATATGTAGAAAAGGAAGGGTCAACGTTCAATTATTCCATTGTCGTCATTCAAATGGGTAATCTAACATGTTTGGCTTTGTTTAAAATGTACTCGAATGTTTCTTTTTTAAATAAAAGGAAATTTTCACTTCTCTTCAAGCAAAATCAATTCTCAGATGAAATTGCAGTTAATTGAAGCTTTAATTGCTTTAAATGAACATCACTACAGTGCTTAGAAAGTAGTTTTGAGGGGTTTGTTTAAATAGGCTTTGAAAGAAAACCTGCAACATTTTTTATGCTACGTTTTAAAAAAGTTCAAGATACCAGATTTAATTTGGGTGAAATAATTTAAAAGAATTCTAAGAATTTACGCAGTTTATTAAAACTTTGAAGTCCTGAATGAAAGAAGGAAAGTTAGGAGTGTAACCAACTGTTTGAATGCTATACTAGTATGTTACCATTAAATATGCATCAATAATAGTTTCTTGACACATTTTTTGTCAATGCGAAAACATTTTTTCTGCACCATACTTGAGATCTAAGATGATGCTAATGATATTACGTCAGCTGCAGATGTAATTAATAACTTCCATAACACAGTTTTTACAAAAAGAGCGATTTCCACAGAGCTTCTGTAACCAACACATGCACATAGGGTGCTCAGTGTTTTACTGACAGATCAAAGGAAAATGGAGTGCATGTACACGTGTCTGAGGTTTGTACATCTCAAATGGTTGCCAGGGATATCAATGGAGTTGTGAAAGGAAAGATACAACGTGTTCCTGGTAAATTCCAAAAACACAGAGTCAGAATCGTGCTGGTAAAGCCTGTTCTTAGAGTTTTGTATTGTGGAACAGCTACTCTTCTGTTTATATGTCAATATGCCTGTTGTTTTCGGTCTTTTTCAAGGCGCAATAAACAAAAAGCAGTTCTGCGAAAGGAGCAGCAATAGCTGCTTGATCCAACAGTGGCTTCTAGAAGAATGTCTGTCCCAGGAGCACAGTACAACTGACAACGTTATCATCTCCATGACTGCTAATCCAGCTGCTGGCTGAAGTGGGGATGCTGTCGTCAGTTTACGTGGGGCTGGTACATGGAGGGATTTCCTGGAGTCTTCAACCACAGCCAGTCTGGAGTCCAGGTAAGACCAGCTCCTCCATGAGAGCCTGGGGGCATCTTCCAAGTTATGAGCAGAGGGATGGTGTGAACTACCGGGTGACAATGCTAATCTTTATTTTGAATAAATGCCTGACTGGGCATTTATTCAACTCAGTGGGCCTGAGTGGTGGGACCTGGTGGATCTTGATTTCACAACATGTGGATACGCTGCTAGCTCTTTCTCCATCTCTATCTCTTGCTTAGTTTGGCAACCCCTTCTCTTCCCTTCCCCACACATGGCATTTATGCACTGCCAGCCAAAATCTATCATACTTTGTGTTGGCATATAATGTGCCAGCAGCCTGATTCAAACAATCAGCATACTGTCTG
Source organism: Anseranas semipalmata (assembly GCA_013399115.1). Lineage (NCBI taxonomy): Eukaryota > Metazoa > Chordata > Aves > Anseriformes > Anseranatidae > Anseranas > Anseranas semipalmata. The sequence continues at coordinate 439,743 of VXAA01005831.1, forward strand.
AAGCATACTGATGTCAAAATTTGGTTGGTAATCAAATCAAAATGCATCTGTTCATACCATTTCCTATACTTTTTTGGAGGAAGGAAAGTAAAACATTCTTGGACTTGTGATATGTCTACTTTTGGTATGAGTTCATTATCTGAAATGCAGAAAGCTATTTATTTTAAAAAGGAAAAAAAAAAGGAAAAATAAGAACCTCACTAATGTTCTTCCTATTCCCTTAACATAATCAAAATAGCTCTTGGTGCTCCTATGCTAAAAGATGTAAATATACATCACCAAGAGTCAAGCAGCAAATGCAGACACTCTCTAAGCTAGGCATGACTGGCTGGAGTTCTTACATCTGGAAGCTTTCCTGTAAGAGATACAAAACATATCAAAGAGGGATATTGATTTTCCTAGTATAAGTCATAATAATTCCACAAATGAAAGGTATATTAATGGAAGATTTATTTTCTAGTATTAATGCATCTGTATTTCTGATATACAAATGTAAATAAATCATGCTTTTTGCCCACTTTGCTGGCAAAAGTTCTAAATACTGACCTGAGCTTAGGCACCAGCCCTATTTTTATCAGCTCTTATTTCAGTGATTAATAGAAAAACTGTACTCAATACAGCTGTCAAAATATAAAGGTCTAAGTGGTGTGATATTTGGCAATACTTATGGGAAGATGACAGTAAAAAGTAAATAAACTCGAGAATAAATCTCTGCTGTAGGAATATCGTAAGGACTTTTTGGTCAAAACAGTGCAGCAAAGAGTTTTTGAAGATAAGAACTGGTCTTATGGTTAATAACTTTTAGACACAGCTGCTCTTGGCAGATGTTATACTGAATGGAGCTAAAGAAGAAAGAGTAGCCTTTTACTAGATACTGTTCTGTGTCATCTTTATTATATGTTAGTTTATTGTAGGGCATGGCTTTTAGTTAAAGGGTGTATTTACAATAGGTTCATGAGGTGTGACTAAGAAATCAGGATCACAAATATAAGGAGCAGTCCACACCTGTGAAGTCAGCCTGCATGGAAAATGTTTAGACTGACACAATATAAAAATAAAAAATAAAAAAATAAAAGCCTTCCTCTCCAGGAAAATCCTTTGGTTTATATAGTCTAGGTTACATCTTTCCTTGCCATGATACAGCGTCAGGAAGGAAACAGGGTGCACACCTGTCTGTGAAGATCCTTCTAGAGAGCTTCTGAAAGAAATTCTCCCTCTAGAGGGAGTCTGGTGTAATGATGAACAAACGTGTGTCTGAGGTCCTTATGGATACATGTATAGACTGAAGACTGGGACTGATGTCCTGCTTTGTTGTTCTGTCTGCTTTGATTCTTTTGCCCCCACTGCTGTTATGTCAGGGTGGAGGGCAGGCTGGAAGCTGAAACAGAGGCTGTGCTCATTACCTTGTGAGTAACCTGCTGGGATGTCCTGCTGGTCAAGAGGGCTCCTGCTGCAGAGACGGTACTTCCCATACTCACCTAATTTGACACTGAAGGGATTTTGTGGCTTAAATAATTTGCTTTTTGTGCTGCTTTTGGGGTAATACCACCTGCTTTACTTTCGTTTTTCTGCCCTTCATTCTTCACCACAGAGGCGATCAGAGAGAATAAACATCTAAGACATTTTGTTTTTTAGTTTTCAGAATTGTAATTTGTTGCTCTGCCAGCTACTGAAAATGGAAACTATAATACAAAAGAGGTTACAAATTGTCTCAAATAAGCATTTAACTTAGCTTTAATGAGCTAGTTACTGTATATTAATTAAATCTAAATAGCTTATTGAAAGACTCTTTCTGAGATTTTTCCTTGCCATCTGGTTAGCTTGTTTTAAATGACAAAAGCAATAAGTACTTAATTATGTTCCTATTAATATATTCTAATTTTTGAATCTTCTGAGATTTTTAATGGGCATTTCTCAAGGTACAGTGAAAGAATAGAGATTTTATCATCTAAGAGTAATTACCTGCATTAACAGCTTTGCTACAGACTGCTGCTGTAACCTGCCTTTGGAACAGTGTCATGCAAACAGGAACAAAATGTCAGCTTTTTGCATGTCGTGGCAGACTTAGAATGAAGAATGGAGACCTAGAGAATATCTTCTGAAACAGATTTCACATTTCTTTCTCCTGATGCTTCTTCTCAGTAAAACTAAGTCTGCCTCGCAAGGTTACAGCCTGTAAATTTCTTGCATTTCCCTGTCTCATCAAGCTCTGCAGTAGTGGCATATTAGAATAGCATAGCCCTCAAGCAGCGTAGACTAACTTGCTGTTTCAACCATTGCCGCTTCTAGTAGTCCTATTCACTGCTGTCATCTCTCCCTAGACGTGGGACATCTACATCTCCCAGCATGCAGAAAGAACAGGGGCCCACAGGAAAAGGAAAGCTTTTCTTTCTCTTTCTTTCTTTCTTTCTTTCTTTCTTTCTTTCTTTCTTTCTTTCTTTCTTTCTTTCTTTCTTTCTTTCTTTCTTTCTTTCTTTCTTTTTCTAAATTAGGTGGTACAAGTGCAGCTGGTAAGCAAATAACTGGAATTGTCAGATTATTGAGAGCAATGTTCTCAACTGTTTAGTGCTCTGTGGAGTCTAGTGGAAAAGGAAAACTTTTCCTATATTTGTTGAGAAAGAAGTCTTCTTGAAGGCATACTGCTGCTTTTGTCACAGCAGTGATCTGGTTGCCATTAGATATGGGTACTGTCATTTCTACAAAATCATCTTTTCAGCTTGCATTTAAACACTAATAGCCGTATCAACTCTCATTCAGTGACATGCTGAGTGACTGAAAGTAAATGGCTGCCAGCTGTACCTGGTAAATAGGAAAAATGCCATTATCACTCCTTCAGGGCCATCTTGGTCTGGAGCCATGGATATTATGGTCAAGTGTCCACCAGCTTTACAGGGAATGACACAAATGACAAAAGATAGGCCTCGTCCCTAGAGGACATTTTATTCCCTGCTCAAGCCATGAGGGTGCCGTAGGCAAAGCTCAGAGTTGATGTGTAATCTGCTGCTTACTGTGGCCAAGTGGGAGCTGAGGACAGCTTCTATGATAACTGCCACTCTTCATTAGTGAAGAGATAATGGTCACACAGCACCTAAAGGGATTTGCCTTTTATACTGTTCAGAAAGTAAAGTAGGAGAGCAAAAAACTTCACAAAAGAACAAAACAAAGCAAAATAGAAAAACAAAAATAAGAAAACAAGGGTGAGAGAATTTCCTACAGATTGCAGGATTAAGACTGGCCAAAGAGTAAGGCTCTCCATTTGCAAGGAACACTAAGGTGTTGTGTTAGGTTTGGTTCACAGTAGATCTACTTTGCTTTTTAGATCCTTGTGCTGCTTATAAAGCTAACTTGGATTTGAAGAGCTGTAGTTTCAATGCCATTTATTAAAAATCAAAACTGCACAAAAGTCCACTGGCAACTCCATAATATGGCTAGATATTTTAACAGCCAAGAAGCAACTTCAGGTAAAAGCAGGCAGAAAACAGTGAAAATCATCAAAGCCCACCATCATTTAGCAACTGCCTAATGACATAATTACAGATTTAACAGCAGAATGCTTAGCAGCCAGCATGATCATCTCTCAAAGTCTTCATGCACTTGGGGCTTCGCTTAACAGAATGTGCTTTCTCAAATCCATTTGAATACCCTTCTTTGCTTTTCATTTTGTTGCATCCAGAATAGATTGCTTCAGTATGAATGGATGACTTTAACACCAGTTTCTTAATGCACAATTTGAATAGTCGTGAGTTAATACCAGAATCATAAGCTATAGCTTGAATACCATTGTAAGGAAATAACAGTGCTGAAAACAATGCATTAACTGCAAAGGTGCCAAAACACATAATGAAATAATTAACTTTATAATGGGAAATATATAATGTAAACTACTAAATCCATTTCTATTTTTTGTCTTCTTTGCCCCATTCCTTCTCATTTTTTCCTCTGGAGCACTGTTTCTTTTCTGCTTATCTTTCAGTTTTATGATCCCTATTTTCAGAGTGCTAAAGGCAACAGAACTACTGCAGGTAAAGCAAAGTAGCAAACCATCTATCAAATAATCTTATCCTACCCTGGCATCCTAAAATTCATTCTTCTGTCTGACCTCCCACTCTTTTTTTCCTGTTAAGGGGGGAACAGAAAGCATCAGAGCTCTCACTTCATTTGCACCAGTTCCCTCTATTCTGCCTACTAGTTTCAGGAAGAGTTTCTAAATTTCTACCAATGAATCAGACTTCCTGGCTTTGCTTTAACCATAGTTATGCATCTGTCACTTATACTATAACTGCAAAAACCTTAGACTGAAGAGAAGACAGGAAAACTGGATACTTCTTCTGCAAGGATACTTCTTCACAGGACAAGAAAAAAGTGTGTTTTACTTTTGTGTTAACCAAGTGACGACCATAAAGTATGCAAGGTCAGGTTAAGAAGGAGAAAGCATGGACAGAAAGGAAATCTCTCTAACCCTTAGGAAGGAACAATTACCCGAGGCCTCATCTACGGCATAAATTAGCCACAAAAGCAGCTGAATGACCTATTTGAGGACTTTCAATCTGTTGGTAAATTTGGGGGTTGCGTAGATGTGTATCTACGCATCTTCTCCCAGGGGAGAAGGTTAGGAGGTACTCCCATGGGAACTTGCTCATGGGGCAAGCCTCTGAGGACTCTGGTCCAAAACAGTGTGGTCCTTTTGTTGTTTCTATTTAAGATCACACTAGCTTTTGGCCTGATTCTTCAATATCAAGGGAAAAGAATTGCTTATGGTGCCATATTCCTGCACCCGTGTTTTGCTCAGCTAAGTATGACAACAGCTGGGAATTGGGACTGATATTTTAGGTCACAGTAGCCCAGGAAAAAGCTTCCTTCCTTCCTTCCTTCCTTCCTTCCTTCCTTCCTTCCTTCCTTCCTTCCTTCCTTCCTTCCTTCCTTCCTCCCTCCCTTTCCTCCCTTTCCTCCCTTTCCTTTCTTCTTTTTCAGTTGCTGCTGGTTCCTATTAAACTGCATCTCAAAAGCCTACATTTCCCCACAGCAACCATTGCCCATGGAGAGCATGTAGATCTCAGAGCAGCAACTAACAGTGTTTGTTTCCTGTGTATCACCCTGAGGGAAGGCAGTGCTGGTATACCTCTGTTATTCCTAGGAAATGATTTTCCTGCGGCACAAAGGAGCTGTGCTAGAGAAGGAAAATGTACTTTGTAGCCCACTGAGCCAGCTTCAGTCAATCTTGTCCTAGATATGGAGATGTATCTGCAAATTCACCACTTTTTGAAACTGAAAGTTAGGTAAGATAAGGGACTAGTTCTTAGAAGAAGTCAGCAGATATGTCCCGTATATGTCAATGTGGAGGAAAATGTGCCAGGGCTAGAAAGAGTATAAGAGGGAGAATGAGTGCCGGGAAACAAAACACTTCCTGCAATCAAGCACCTTGATTATTTTGCAAACACTTCAGTGGCAGTCTTGTAAATCTGGGTGGTCAGCAGTGAGGCATTAAAGTGGGAAATTTAAGTATTGTCCCCAGAACATTAATGATTTAATAGCACACCCACTGCAATTAATGATTTGTGTTGACAAGAGAAAACCTACTCTTGCAATAATTGTTTTTTAATTCAGTGTGTAAGCTCTTGACTTAAGAACTGCCTGCAAGGGAGCCTTCTTATAGTAGTAATAATGTAAGGAAAACCAAGACCCACAGACAGTTAAATTGGAATGGACTGAAGAAATTTAAATGTTTATCAAAGACTGTCATGTCCAAATGTGGTGAACACTTTATGGGAGAAGCCTAAGACTGTAATGAAAAGGGTCCTGTGTGAGCAGGTACTTGTAGGCTGTAGTTTTTCCCCCCCATAGGTTGTAGATGGCTGCAGTCTTGAAGCTGTGGGCTGCTAGTTGATCTAGCCTCTTCGATTTGCTCTTGGCTATAGTCAATACACAACCACTGTGGTCACTTCAGTGGGCTCACAAAATGTACCAGGCACCTCTGGTACTCATTGTTCAGATATGCCTGTGGTGGAGATGCACTGAAATACCTCAAGGAGCAAGAGCTGTGAGATTTTAAGGCTAAATGCTCAAAGGCAACACTAGAGGGCTCGACCTATAAGGCAGAAGGTGATGTGGGTGTAAATGGATCTTGAAGAAGTCCATATGGAGGACAAGGAGAGACATGAAATTTAACCATACATTATTGATTTTTAATGGGAACAATCTTTAGCTGAGATATGAGGTATCCTGCAAGGGAACAGTAAGATAATTAGGTCATCACTAAGTGACTTTTAGCATTCATAATTAATAATTTATTTATATACCACTGTTGTCAAACTCAGTGTGCAATATTGAACTACTCCTGCCATCAGGATTAAGGAAAAAAACACTTCCAATGGAACTTCCTGACTGGAGAGCCTTAATTGTAGTCCATTTAAAAATCCATTTAGACACTCTATTAGAATTCTTAGTTCTAATTTAAAGACCTTTTTTGCTGGTCTGGGTACTTTTCAGTGTTACATGCCAAAGACATTTTCACTTACCTAGGTGATAATATACCTATCTTGACATAAACATTCACTCACACAGTGAATCACTTGGCACTTGGATGTTTTTTCTAGATTACTGTCAAGTCAGCTAGCATGAAGGGGCAGCAGGTTATTTTCAACATCTGGCATGCTCTGGCAATAAATAAATTGTCCCGTTTTATTTACATATTTTCATTTTGTCTTCCCTCTTACTGACTTACACATGATGGATTTTATTTAAAGCCTCTAGAGGTATTAGTACCAAATAAAAAGAGTGTGGTGCTATAAAGATAGAGAGAAGAGCTATATTACAACACCTTGAAATGTGCTTTATTCTACTGAGCATATATGAATGAGATTTGAATACAGTGAGGTGGGGGAGAAAAAGAGGCATTGCTCTTTCTGTCTGCACCTGTATATAAAGCTGCAGACACATCTATTGCTCTACATATGAAAATGCCATTGTAACAAAAGTAAGACTTTGATGTACCATATATTTCTTTTTGAATTAGAAGAGAAATATGACTTTTTTTTTTTTTTTTTTGCAAAGGGAATATTTGATAAAAGATGTGGAAAGACTTTGGGAGAGTGTATTTGTGTGGTGGATAATCAAGAAAGAAAAACAGTGGGTAGAAGATCACCATACATAGATGTTTAGAAGTGGTATTTTGTGATGTATGGTTTTGTCCAGGACACTGGTAATTTGCTGTGTGTAGCCGTTTTTAAACCACTAAACTCCAGGCACTGAGTTCTGCTCACCAATCCACCAAAATAATTCTACTCCAGAACAAGATTACTTGGAGTCAGATTTAGCCCTTGAAAGGTTGGACGTATTCCTTTCTGCATTTGAAAGTAAAACTGTAAACATCGCAGTCACAAATCTGGCGATAAGAACAGTTGCTGTTTGCTTCTTAGACCAGCAATTGCATACGTATTGTTTGCAATTAAAAGCTGCCCCAAACTTTGCAAATACAGTTACAAATCCTGGCTTAGAGAAGCAGCGAGTGCATGCCCGGGACTTGAAATGACAGTATTGAGTATAAAGATGCAGTCAGCAAGCAGGTGTGTGATTGAGGTGTCAGGGGTGGGGATGGCTGAGGTGAGCTGGGCAGGGAAGGAGGAATGCAGCTCCACTGATTTTGCAAAGCTGTGCAGGACAAAGGTGCACAGTGCCATTTCTCTTGGGGGCTGCCCTCTGTAACCCCTATGAGGGGAAGGATATCAGGAAGGATGGCATTAGCTGAGATAAAAATTTGTCTGGGAGAAAACAAACAACCCCTAATCAGTGGCCGTGCTCTCTGATGTGCTGCATATGAATATGTGGAGCGGAGGAGCCATTTTTGGCTCCCTGCTCTGGAAGCAAGCTCAACATCCAGAATAATTTAAAGTATCCTGGGGCCCACAAAGTGCACCGCCTAGGGCTAGGGCCCCAGTATGCACACCAGCCAGTTAGTGGAATAGCTGCAGCTATTCTTCCAGCACGTGCCTTACCCCAGAGCTTTAGAGATGTGCTGTGTAACAGCCAGGTAGCCTTGCTTTAGCCAGCTCAGATGCTCTGTTGGACTTCCCAGTGGGGATGCACCACATGAGCAGCTCAGAGTGGCTGAAGAGGTTGCGGTCCAAACTTCTGGCCTTGTTTGCCACAGGAGAGCTGAGGCAGAGCAAGCAGAGGAGAAATGTGAAATGAACCACGTCCAGTGGAGAGGCTGTCAAACATCTACCTGCACTGCTAGCAAGGAATAGAAAAGGAAAGGAAACTTTTAGAAGGGAAGAAACATTTGGCATTCAAAGACCAACAGAATGCTAAACAAGTATCTCCGCACTTTTCGTTTAGCTTAATGACAACTAGGAAAGGCTGACAAGCTTCCTTCTTCAACTTACTGAAGCATTACGCTCATATGTGGGAGTATTAGCTCTGGTAGGCATTGTGTGCTGTTTCATTTGTGAGTGAAAGAGGCTGTCTGCATTTCAAGGAATCACAGTGAAACCTATACTCAATTTATGGCAGAATAATAAGGTGATCTATTGTACTGCTTTTGGAAGTGGAAAATGAGCTCTGCTCTAGGTGTATAATTTTCTATTGCTGAAGCAACAGAAGTATCAGTATCATACAGATGCTCTCATGTGCTGTGCCTCTCGCACGGGATGTTTGCTTGCTTAGGTGTGAGCGCACGTATATACCTGTACTGTGAGGGGAAGAATTCAGCTTCTGGCACCACGGCCTTTAGCTTGCAGGTGTCCAGCCTCTGGAGCAGAGGTTCCCATCACACGTCAGAGGTCGTGGTGAGGAGTTTATTTTGAAAGCTTGAGGAAAATTCCTCCACCCAAATTTCAGTTATGCGGCCCTCAAAAAAGTACAATACTTTTCATGGAAATGAAGCAAACAGAAAGTGTCCAAGTAGCTACATTATAAACAGCTGAAAGTTTTAATGTCTGTAGTACAGTCCTCTGAGCCTGAGCTGTAGACATTTCCCTCTGGAGATTAGGGAGCGTCATTGATCAGGCTGTGGTGCTTCCAAAGCAGTCAGTCCACATGGAGCAGAAAACTGCAGAAATGTTTTTGCTGTAACGAATTACAGGAAGGAATGGGAGAAGATACTCCTTTAAACAATAAGAAGTGACACAAAATTTCTGTGACAAAGGTAAGAAAATATGTTTCAGAGATACAGAAAAAAGGTCTGTACTTGGCAACACTTTAATGTTTTTATTCTTTAAATACATCCACCCACCAAGTTTGACTAAATATTCTGTTTAGTCTGTAGAAGGAGCTACATGGCTTTGCTCAGAACCAGTTGTGTTATTTCTGTGCCTACCCAGTAATCATGTGTTTTTGGACTAAGTGGTTTTCAGTCCAGAAAATGGCAAAAGAGGGAGATAAGAAAGCAAATAAACAAAGAACCAATGTAAAAAAAAAATGTGAGAAAGCAATGTTTGTGTCTTCCCTGTGACATAAGGTAATGGCTCTGCCTGATGTAATGGGGTAGAAGCTGCCTTCTTAAATTTGAAGTATCAGAACAGAGAAAGAAAAAAGAATCACAATATAAATAGCTAGCATATTTCTCTGCCTACATTTCCGCAGATACTTAGCAGTGTCTTAAGGATTCAATAAAGCTAATCCTGAGACAAAAGAAAATAATTCTCAGAAGTAAGAGAAAATAATCCTGTTAAATATTTGATGAAACAGCTGTACAAAATACTGAGAACCAGAACTCCCCAAAGCAATATTCAGAAGCCCAAATGAATTATTTTTTTCTGATTTGCACCAAACTACAATTCCATCTTAATGTTCCACTGTCACTGCTGCCTCAGAAGGGTCAAACTCTTTTAAGTCAGTAGTCTTTTCTCATTACAAATAAAGCAAAACATATGCTGGGCCCATTAAAGCCATAAGGGACCTGAATTTCTGATTTAAGCTCTCAAATCCAACAAGTAGTGGAAAATCCTGTCAGAAGACGTGTTGGTTTTACTTTGATGAACTTCTTGTTTAGTTCATATATAGAATATATTTAGCAAAATATCATTAATGGATATTTTTTATTTTAAAGAGCCAAATTTTAATACAAAGCCATTCCCCTAGATTTCAGCAAAAGAAAGGGAGGCACCCAGTGAGAAATCCTAAGTGAACTAATCCTGTTTCTGAGGTACTTACGGCAGAACATGTCTTGCTTGACTTTCACGGACAATGATAAACTTTAAAAAAGATTTTTAAATAATTTATTTGATTCAGTTCTATGCTATCATGCTACATGGTGAGAATTGCTTGTAATTGCTTGTAAGCAGACGGAGCTGCTGAATTTGCAATGGGCACCCATTTATTATTTACAATAGTGAAAAAGAAGAAAACTTTGCATTGTTTTTCCCTATTTCTATAATATAGGTTCACTGAGACCTAATTAAAACTCTATTTGATTAGAAAGCAAGAAACTGAATAGAAGTTTGCATGATTTTGGCGGATATAGTCCAATATTTCTTAAACAGCTACATTACAGATTTCAATGGGACATTAATTATGCAAGAAAATTAACTTCCAGAAGTAATTAGCATAATCTTTTTTTTGAAAAATTTAACCAGAAGTCTAATCATTAAATTATTTCATACAAACTATTCAGGGATTGATGAAGACCAGGGAATTCAGTGACTTGAGGGGTCCCTCCCAGTTCTGCATTACTGAGAGCTGACATTGAAATTGGTGAAGGATATGAAGGAACACCTTCATCCTGGTTGTTGTGTCTTGTCTCTTTTCTTCTACTGGCTTAGAGACTCTTGGCTGACACACTCCTGTTAAATAGCAGGAGGCCTAAACTGGCCTATAATTAGACTACATAGTAGGCAGTCTTAATGTGGTGGGAGATGGTTATGTGAATCCCCGCTACATTTACATGGATTTTAACTTGACTACTATTTTGGGACAGAAGGACCTACCTAGTCATCAAGGTTTTAAAAAACAAGGCACGCACAGTATCTTGCTCTCATCCTGTATGTTTGTATTTTCTGATATAAACTGGAGGTCTTCTGTTGGAGGAATTGCAGCAGTGGTGACCTGTTGGATCTATCCCCTCTGCTTTGCTCATATCACCATCCAACTAGAGGAATGGGGGGAATAAGTGGTGGTGTTGGGCTTGGAGCAGCTGCTGTGCCAGCTCACGTTCCTCTAATATAAAAAGGAACTAATCAAAGCAAAGGAGTTGTTTTTTTGTTGTTGTTGTTTGTTTTGCTTTTAATAATTCTCCAGCTCTGGTGGTAGCTTTTTAGAGGCTCTCACAGATGTGGCATTTCTCCGTGTAATAGTTTTATTTATAAACCATGTCACACAGAGTCACTGTACAGCTATGTTAGCTTTCTTGTCCAGATGCACTTCCCGAGTTGAATATGGGCTACTTGGGAAAAATAAAAACAAAAATAGACAAGCAGAACAGCAAGGCAGGAGCAACTGGGGTTGATAACAGTACAGAGGCTGGAGCTCTCTCTGGTTACAATGGCTTTTTGGGTAAGACTAGAGGACTGAAAGTACAAAGACTCTGACTGGGTGTAGGTAGCACTGTGATGAGAACCTGGTGTGGAGCTGCCAGTGAGTTAACTGTGAGTGGATCAAATGGAGGAGGGTTGGAGAGTGGCACCTGAGGCAGTTGGCTCCAATCTGTTTTGAGAGGGGGAGCAAACCACAGGAAAGACGGGTTTATGTGGAGATGGAGTTGTAGAGACCTTTCAGAAATGGGGAGGAAGGGTCAGATGGCTTTCTGGCCATATCTGGAGCCAGAAGTATATTGTAAGGACAGGGACAGGGATTATATTACAGGAACAATGCTAAGTAACTAACAAACTTGAACATCCACCTTCCATGTGACTCTAGATCTAAAACCTTGTTATCAAGGTAGAAAAGCCTGAATATACAGGTTTCCCATTTTGTATATTTTGTTAACAAGAATCAAATAAGCAAATAACATAAATTAAATATGCAAAACAAGATATAAGTAAGTGAATTAATATCACAACACAAAAAGAAGCTAATTAGCAAACTGTTTAAGCTGACGTGGTTAAACTAACACTTTTTAAAATGTTCTGTACCATAAGCTGGAAAAGCAGAGTCCTTGTTTATTCATCAGGCCATCAGACCCAGCATTAACTTAGCTTTGCTCATAATGATGGTATCAGATTGTTTGTATTCTGGAAGAGTATGTATATAGTCTATAGCTTTGTGAACTGGAGTCAAGATTACATTGCTGACAGTGTATAATGCAGAGTGCTTATCCTCTAAGTTGTCAAGGAAAAGTCAGTGTTTCATGCCTCAGCACAACATAGGGATACATAAAATATTCTGGTACAGCTCAAGATGACAAGGTTTCCCATACCTAACTGGTGAAGAAGAATACACACACAAATAGCAATTTAACTGCAGAATAGTCTCTAGCCTATAAGATTTGTCCCCATGCAACTCTTTAGACAAAGAAATCATGATAGGGAGGCTTGTCTGGGGAGCCCTAATGAATTCCCAGTGTTTCCTTAGAATTTAAGATTACTGAGTTTTTTAAATAACAATACTGAATGTGAAAGGCTGTTGGCCACTTCACTTATGGGCATATAATGCTGAGTTTTGGCAGAGAGTCTTTAGTCGTGTAAGTCAAAGGAATAGACAAAACCATTCACTTGAAACTGTCTTGGGAGAAAAAGATGGCCTTTTGATTATTTTTTTTTTCAATTACCTATAGAAAAAAACTAGAGAATTTGAGGGTAAAAAACAGAACACCCAGATATTGTTAGCCAGTGGAAGTTTTTAGATTCTCTAATGCCACTGAACTGCTCAGTGTGTATACTGTTGGTGAGCTTCTTGCCCTTATTTTCTTCAGTGAGCATGGTCCAGAGCTGTATTTCATCTTCTGTCTGCTCAGTGACCAAAAGAGTGTCAAGATGTACTGTCTCTCTTCACCAAAATGGAGGGTGTAATGCCTCTGGCAGAAGTATGCAATCTTAAGTGACAGCATAGAATGAATGTAGGATACATCTGGCTGCAACTCCCATCACTCAGCGTGGCAACAAGTCTAATCTGAAATATTTCAAGGGGAAAAAAGTTATGCTGAAAGCAGATATTTTTCATGGAGCATTTCAGTTATCTGGAAGACAATTTTCTGTTGGTATCTACCTGACTTTAATTGGGATAAAGCTTCCTTGAGGGAAAAGTCTAGAAGGATGCTACTTCAGCATACCTCCCGTGCAATTGCAGGAGTGATGTAAATTAATCTACGCTGGCTGGAGTACCATAGGAGCCCATTATTATGCTAAACTGCAGTCACCTCTGTGATTGCAGTGTACCCATATGCTGAACCTATTACTATGCAAAAAACCTATGTAACCCTACATAGTTTTTAGAGATTTATTTTGATCTATAGAATTTCTGTTAGATGGCCATTCAGTGTTTTAGGGGTCTATTATGCAAACTAGTATTCATAATATAAGTTATGAGGTAAGATAATGGATTTCTTAGTCTATTTCAAAGAATGGATCATTATCCAGGAGCAAGGCAGAAAATTCAAAGCTGCTGAAAGAATAGGTCAAACAGAACCTGTAATAACCGGATGTAGTAACTTTCCTCCAGGCCCTTTGAGACATGTCTGATGGGATCGTTCTATCTCTGTATATTTCTGCACAACAGGGAATATGGCTTTTAAATCCAGCTAGATGAAGCTAGCAATGTTTATTTCTGTTCTAGTTTACATTTGGTAGGAGGTTGCCTGCTCTCTGCTACTGGATCTTGGTACATAAGGACATCTCTCTCGCTATTTTAATTATTTTTTTTTCTCCTGCACCCATTCCGGTAATTATTACACCATTATGTATTATTAGCAACAGGGCTTACAAGTTATTTTCCATCCTCCTTTACTGATGGTCTTTGGCCTTCGGCAATACAAGCTGCATAGGTTCTCCCAAGTTATTATTACTTAACAGAGCATTTAGAGAAGGACTGGGCAGGCAGTAATTAAAGTCACAATGAAGATTTTCAATGTAAAAGTTTCATGTGCTGTATTGAAGAGATAATAGACACAGAAGTCTATTCATTTTAATTGTTTCAGATTTACCCGTAGAAAGGAGGAAGGTGTAGCCTTTATAATGCATTAAGCGAAGAACAGAGTTGTGTGTTAGTGGCTGTTAATTCATTCCCTTATGGAAAATTCCTGCCAGAACAGGAATTTGTTGAGTATGTAGAGTATTGCTGCATATTTCTAAAATGTGTAGTAGATCTCTGGGGTCAGTAGTTAGTTGTTTTAACTGTCAACTTTCATATATTACATAAATCTAAACGGAATGACAAGAAGCATAGAAGGACAGAACCACCTTTATTTTTATTAAAAAATAATAATGGACTCATAAAACCATAAGCAGAGACTTTATTGTGATTAGTTAGAATTTCACTGGCTGTGGGCTCAAGCAAGTGATTGCTATACAATTAGTTTTTCAGTCATCCTTTTATCAAGTCCCGTCAAATGTTTCTCTCTAATCATGGCTCCATATATCTGCATGAACAGTAGTGTTCAACTTTGCCTTGTAGTTGGAGTTTGTAGAATGCAAGGCTGTGGCAGAGGATTGCTTCCAGTCAAAATATTAAACAGAACTGACAACTTTGCTGCAGTATTTGTGATATTAGCTATACTCAGAAAGGGAAGTGCAAATGTAGCAGTAAATTTATCTGCTGCAGTTGGTACATTTCCAGTTTCTCATGGGACCCACTGTACATCTGTGAAATGTGACTATTTTTTGAAATTTGGTGTAATTATGTCATTGCCCTGTAGTTCTAAGACTGTATGTTAAAATAATAATTGTAATTTATATAAAAATATAATACAAGCTTCTTTATTTCCCCTTGGGAAAATCTGAGTCTGTAAAATCTGTCCTGTAAAATCTGAGTCTTTTGCAGGGACTGTTTCTGGAGAGAATTTTATTAAGTCTGGTACTCTGAATGATCACAGCTGCTATGTTCCCCGGAAGGATGGATATTACCTTTGTCATTTTCTTTTGCTAATAGCCCAACATTGCTGACTTATCAAGACCAAAATTTACTCCACCCCATACTTTCTTAGGAAGGTATCGTACAGCTTCCTTAATCTTCTCCTGTCTCTGGGAGCATCTCCTCTGTCAGGTCGTATGAGGGCATTAGAAGATATTTTGTGGCTGTCCACCTCGGTCTTTTTGAAAGGAATTAGTTCCTCATTGGATTAAGACTTTCATACTCCTATATCTGTGCAGAGACTAGATAAAGTATATACAGTTTACCTTTGAAGTTAGGACCCTTGTTAATTTGACATGATTAGCCAAAAATCTTCCGTGCAGTTCATTACAGAATCAAACTTAGCTTCTGAATCATCAGGGACGTCTCTGTGCATCTTAGGATCTAGGTAAGGTGTGAGCATTTAAAGAAGTGTCTCTGATTTTACATGGAGAAGAAACCTTAGCAGGTCTTTGACCTGATGAAATAAGTCACTATGATAAAAGAAAGGCAGTTACTCTTGTTACTTCTTTAAATACTCCTTATCAAAGACTCTATTTGTTTTGTGGTTAAAGAAACGGGAATATTTTTCAAGATCACAAAATTCATTGTTATCCCACTGCACTGAAAATAGCCCAGCTGAGATCATTTATGTTTAACTATCCCTTAACTCGCAGAAAAAAAGAGTTATTTGTTTCTATCTAGATAAGTTCTGAGTTAAGATATAAGAGAAAAAATATTTTATTTATTGTGACAATGTACAGTTTGATGTTATTGCAGAATAAGTGGTAAAACAGGTAAAACGGGTAGATTTTAAGTCAGAGCTCTCTTTACATAGGGTATTCTTCAAAGAAAGCTAGAAAAAACTCAGAAAGGTGTAATTCTGGGAAAAATATGTTAGAAACATTTGTAGGGTGATTACAGTGAACACACTTATACTACTTCTAAACTTCTGTTAGAAATCTGAAATCAAATAAGGTCACAGTACCTTTGCCAGGAAATGCAGTCAAAAAAACTGCAAAAGAGATTGTGTAAAAACTGGATTTTATCATCTTAACCTTTATTTCAAAGTGTGTTAAGAAAAATAATAATTATTTTCACTCTTTTTGTAGAAGAGCAGGGGAATGTCAGGAATAGAGCTGGAATACTCACAAGCTATAGGTGTGGGCAGGTGTAAAGTAGCTTCAGCTCCACTTGCTCTTGAATGTCTATACTCCTACTGTGAAAGATGCCCAGAAAAGACACTCCCTTTACTGCAGCTGCTGTATGGATTGCCCTTTCCTGCAGGAAGCCTGTTAAAATTAAATTAGGTTGGTTACTTTCAGTGCAAACTTTTCTATCTCAAATGCTGAATCCTCAAAACTAAAATGACCCACAGTGAAATGACATTTTAGGCACTACATAGAAAGCAATTATTTTAAAATGGAATAAATTTTAATATTATAGTGTATTACATTATAGTTCACCAATCATCAGTTACCAAATGTATGGGTTACTGGAATAATTAAAATGTTAATTACCAAAGCAATTTTTGTTTCTCAGCCAGTTAGCAGTTAGAATGGCAAGTCCTAAATCAGTTGCAAATCCTAGAGCAGTGGCAACTCCTAAATCAGTGGCAAATGACAAAGCCTTCGTGTAGGCTTTGTCATTATTAAATCCTGGTTTGAAATACAATAACAAACATAAAATTGAAATATATGAAAATGAAATATGAAAATCAAAACCCAATATGATTTCAATGCAAAACTCCAAGAACAATATTTCTTGTAATCCAAAGATGACTGTCTTACTGAATTTTTGTTTAACAGTTTGAAGTTTTGATTTCTCAATCTAAATTTGAACAAATAGTTTTATCAGTATCTGTCCCCTGTACACGTGTACTCATCACTTGAGGCTATGCAGACGGAGCTAATAATCTACTTTCCATCTTGGGGGCACCGGGCATCCCATACCTGTTAGAGATCTTATGAGAGATTTGGTAGCAGCACCAACTTCAGCACTCCATCCTCTCAGCCATACCACATGAGGATCCACAGCTCCCTTGTTCTTCCCACTCCCAGTCCTGGCAAGATCCTTCAGTGCTGTCCAGAGAACCACATGTCCTGTTTACAGTTTGTACGCGCTCATCTCTTTCTCTCCTAGAGCTCCTCATCCACCCACAGAAGAGGTACTCCTGCTTTCTCCCCTCTTTACCTACTCTTGCCGTGTTGGCCTGCCTGTTCCAAACATCCTACCTGTATTCCCTCCGTTATCCTCTTCTTCAGGCCCAGGTCAGATTTGTTTAAAGTTCTTGCTGCTCCCCAGCCTTCATCTTTTCAACCCATTGCAGACCTTCTTGTCTCCGAGTTTCCTACCTGCCCACAAGCTCTAGCTCATCTCCAGCTTTCTCAGTCATGTCAGACCCTCAGTTCCTGTTGCTTCTGTGCCTTGGTTTGGGTGGCGGAGTGCTTGGCTGAAAGGGCTGGGGGGTGCAGACTCAGGGGTGGAAGAGGAGTCTGGCTGCTTGGAATGACCTCCTGGGCAGCAGGGGGTTGTAGGAGCTGTAGGTTTTGATGTGTAAAGGATTGCCTGTAGATGTTGTTGCAGTTGTCTCTCATCTAACTTCCCTCTGATCTGTTGTCTGCTATTGTCCAAGATGCTGCCTCCTTCCACCCGGTCAATGGAGGTAGCTGTGACTACCTTCCACCTCCCTCTTTCTGCCTTGTTAATGACTCAGGGCCCAATTCTGCCTCCTATGGAGGTTTCAAAGGTCCGTGTGCAGGCTGTATGTATTAAAAGACCACTTGGGTTATTGAAAGCTGAAGAGTGTTGCCTCCAGGAATCGCAGTCACAATTCCATGTACTAAGAAACACAGAACCATTCATCTTGCAAGCAACAACAGTCCTATCATCATCTGTAAAGCATAGACAAGCTACTAGGGATAACTTACTCTAGCAGACAGAATGCCACTGGGTGTGAATTCACCTCCCTCCCTCTGCAAACTTCAGTCCAGCCCCTACTTGCTCTGAGAGCATGACAGAAGAGGAGGATTCAAAAACCTGTCTCTGAGTGAGCAGGATTTGCTGCAGCAATGCAGCATATGTGGAGGATAGAGGGCATTTCCTGCAATTGCTATTCCTTTACAAACATATTCAGACTACATATATAATTCTCCAAACATATTTCAGACTGCTCAGTTCCAAACATTAGGATTTAGAGCCTCTGAACAAGATTTTGCATCCATAATCTTAAAGCAATGCTTTTGCACTGGAGAGAAAAAAATACTTGTCATGGCTTAAATGAATAAATACTCATTTTGAAGCCAAAATATGGCTTTGATCAGAATTACCCTTACTGTTTTAGAACTTTGGCACCAAAGTGTGGCTGTATCACTGGGTTCATTATTAAAAATCACATTTTTGGCCCTTCTCTCCATTTCTCCACCCTCTACTCTGCTCTCACATTCACATAGTCTTGTTTAATGTATTCTGAAATGGTGTTTTCCATATGCAGGATATTACTAGAGGCAACTATGTGCTTACCTTTCACTTAAAAGGAATTGGCATTTGTGCCATTAGAAACCTTCTCCTACAGCTTTTTTGAGGGCATTTTCCCTTGACACTTCCTTCCCTCACTTAAAGTAGTGATGAATACCAGTAAACATGCCATTTTTCGTTAGTCAAGAACAGGAGAAGAAACATGCTGTGCTTATGCTCATTCATTCTGTGGGCTCATTCTTGTTCAGGGTCATGGAATATGAGTACCAAATCCCACAGGGTGCTTCTGAAGGGAATCAGGATGTCTTTGGGGAATTTGGTCTTGGGAATCTTTGCAACCAGCACCAAAGAGGACAAAAATCATTGTTCTTACCACTGTTTTGTTGTTATCAGTTCTTGGTGGTGTTGTGACATTTTACAGGCTTAATAATGAATGAGGACTTCATTGTTTAAGAAAAGGAGACCGTTCACTGGTAACTGGTAATTTCAGTTTGTGTTTGACTTCCTTCTTTGCTCCATCATTTTAAAGTTTGAACAAAAGCCTTGAGTGTCATTGATACTCCTTTTTGAAAAACATTTTTCAAATTAAAAAAAAAATCAGAAGGGCTTTTGCATGTACTATACCTTATTAAGATTCAACATTAGATTGAGTTATAGCCATAAAGATAGCTCCCTGAAGAACATCAGCTGTGGTTTGACAATATGTTGTCTCTGGCAGCAATATCAGCCTACTCTGTTCCAATGTCCTGCTACTCCACCCCTCCTCTGCCTCCTGGCTTATCACATAATATATACTAACACAGATGTTTTCTAGGGGTGGTCTAGATCCTTGGAGGGCTTTTTGAGTTAGATCACATATCTGATCTCATTTAGAGCATAGGCCCCAACTGCATTTTATTGATGTGAGGGATTTGGGAACAGCTGTGGTAAAGCAGTGGGGATAAGTGGCAGGAATCATAGAATTACACACACACACAAAAATTAGGTTGGAAAGGATCTCTGAAGGACCAAACTCTGGCTCAAGGCTGGGCTACCTTAAGATACAGGAGATCGTTCCTGGCTTTATCCAGTCAGATTTTAAATATCTCTAAGAATACAAATTTCATAACCTCAGCTCCACAATCCTTATGTCAATAGTTCTGCAGAGGGCAATACAGAGGCTGTATGCCAGCTGTGTTATATTTTGATAGCTGAACAGCTCTTTGGGCTATCGCTCCTTCTGTTCCACCTTAGCTTCGGAAATACTAGTTTTGGTCTCAGAGGAATAATAGCAGCTCTGTAAGGTGGTTGCGCTTTGGCTAATGAGCCTTGCCTCAGAATGTGGCTGATTGTTCCACGAGACATACGCTGATGGGCCTGCATTTCTTCCAGTCTGAAACCAGCTCAGGTAACTGTTCTGTATGTGTAGTGAGGTAGTGCATGTATGGATTTCCCTGATTGCTCTTGGACAATGTGCAGATGATACAGAGGAAGGGATTTGGGAATCTGAGCCAGACTTCTCTGTTCATATGTCAGCACTTAGATCTAGCTCCTAATCTGATCTCCAAAATAAAGAGAGCTGCAAAATCAACTAAAGTTACTGCAGTGCTTGTATCAGTCCATTTGCTTCTGCATTAATTCTTGTTTTAAGCACATGGAAACAGCTAGGTACATGATGCATGACAAAGCAAGTGAAAGGTTTTTGTTTGTGCAACAGGGCTGCTAAATATTTACATTTTGTTCAAGCTACTGGAAGCAGCTGAGAGGTAAGTATGCCAGGCAAAGCAGACCTGACTGCAAAACCATGATTCATTCAGTCAGCTTGTCACTTCACTGAAGTTGCATTCAATTTAAAAAAACAGGAAGGAAGAAATGGTGAACTCAGTCCATTAGCTTCTATGCATTTAGTGTTGAAGTTATCCCACATCAGGTAAAGAGGTAATATTAATAATAATAATAAAAAGAATGGAACAGCATTTATGAGATCTTTAATTAAATATTAAGTTATCTATAATCACAAACTACTGAAGGTCTTTGTGCAGGCTTAGTTTCTGAAATCCGTAAACACACACTGTGCTAAGTTGGTGTACAATCTTGCTTTTATCTATCGCTTACGAAACAAGCTGGAAAGTGACAGCTCTGGTTTTTGGTGCAAACTGGGAAAGGAGCAATGTTGATTCATACTAGATTTACAAAGGTATTTGGGATGCTGAAAGGTGGATCTAGGTTGGCTTCAGCAAGAGTTAACTAGCCTGACTTCTCTGTCCTGTTAGGCACTAATGTACCTGTGTGTGCCTGATCTTTGCTCCTTAGAAACAGCCCCTCAGGGGCCTCTGGGTTTTTTTAGGAAATCTGCCTGTCCCAAGGGACTCTGACAGGGAGCTGCCATGCTGCCCAAGGACTGGACCAGCTCGGGAAAGACCAGAAGCAGCTGGTGACAGCGCGGGAGCTTGCACCTAACTCAAGGGTGCTGTCATGAACGTTTCTGCCTCAGTCACGCTGCCCGACTCAGTGATGGGTGCGTATCGTTGCTTGATACAGCCATATAAAATGTTATTGTTGGTAAGCATTTTCTCCCCTTCAGGATTTAAGTATTTCTACCCTTTAGTTCACTGACAGAGCAAATAAGATCTAAATGCATTTCACATTTCAGTGCAGATCACTTTCTAATTAGAAGAATTTCATCTGTATCTTTTGAATTCACATTTACACAGTTTCTGTGACTGGATAGTGTGGCGCTCTGACACATCATGATACAAGTCCTTGGGAGTTCAAGATCTTCCACTGGTGTTGTTATTCCATTCCACATCTGCGGCAGTGGAAGAAACGTCCCAGGCTTTCCTGTTCCTCTGAGACAGAAGGATGATGTAGAGGTCCCTTTCCTTGCTTGGGCCACTGGCGTTAGCGTTGCTGAGGCTTACCTCCACAGCTAAAGGGTGCCTGCCTGTAAGGTGAGCAACACCCAGTCCACTTCACCTCCCCCATGGCATCACTTTCTTTGGTGAAGTGATAGTCTTGGAAGAAGTCAAATACTGACTTGGACTACAGACAGACCAGTTGCAAAAAAATGTCTCAGTTTTAATAGCCTTAGTGCTGACTACTTAGCATCAACATCCTTCTTTTTTTCTGTAGTGTTGCTATTCTTAAACATTGTATTATATACTAGGTTTTAAGATAGGGAGATAAAGATAAAAATGTTAAACAGATTAGTTCAGAGATAGAGATGCCAGACAAAAGCAGCAAGCAGAAAAGATAGAGGCAGAGACATCATAAATGGCTTTGAGAAAAATAGGCAATCCATTTAGTAGATAATCTATGCAATTTCCTTAAGGTGAGAGGACTATAGTGGTATTTTTCAGGATCTAAGCTGGCAACATAAAATTGCAATAATCTGTGAAATGAAGTGCAAGGATATTTATCAAAGCAACTTTGTGTTTTTGGTTCGTACAATGACAAATTCTTTGCGAATTATTGTGGAGTACATAACATGAAACTTATTATTTGTCTTGGAAGGAAAACTAAGTGTGCAAGCCCAGTTCCAGTGCATCCAGTGAAACCATGCATACACTAAGTTGGGGTGGGTAGCCCTGCATGATGTGCATCAGGTATCCTGGCTGTGTATAGAGGAGGTAGTACAAGAATTCTTTGTTCATATTTTTGGTCTAAGCTATCAAGGATGACACTGACTTAGCTTACAAGGCATGCCTATAAGTGTTTGTAAAGCACAAAGAAATTACTTTGCCTGTAAACTCTTGTTCAGCTCTCCTGAAATCAGTTTGCCCAGCTGCATACACAGTTTACCTGCATCATTACTATTATTGCAGTTCTTCCTTTCACCTTAATTTTACCCCTTCTCTGTATGATTTACTATGACATGCAACTTAAGCATGCAGTCAATGTCTGTAAACTAAGCTAAAAGAAATGTCCTTCCTCTTCTATCTCATACTACTGATTTTGAGATGTTTTAAGCACCAAATAAAATCACTACTACTCTCCCCCACTTTTATTTATATGGCTGACAATAATTATTAAGCTCATGTTGAAAAGAAACTACTGAACATACTTTACTGAAGAAAATGTCTGGTATGGCAAGTTTATCAGAGGAAGAAAGAAAACACAGTATAAGTGTACCCTGACATAATAGCAGTAGCTAAGTGCTTGTTCAGTCACAACATCAACTAATGGATGAGATGGCTAGAGGAAGGATTCTGCCCTTTGTGGAATATTTATTGCAATAGAAGAACCTCAGTCCCATTCTTCCTTCCAGAATACAATTATCCCTTTAAGTAAAGTTAGGCAAATCCTAAGCAGCTGTAAACTGTTCCGTGGATTTTCTTCTCTTTATTGTCTGAATTTTTGCTGTTACAGAAGAGACAAAAAAAGGTTATTTTTGAAGTGATTTAATTTTTCCTCATTAAAACCTACTTAGCATCCATGATCATAGGAGGAAAGAATATTCAATAGGTGTGTAATCCAGATACTGGTTTTAGTCTGAAAATGGTGTTTAGTGACAAATACATACGGATGTTTCAAGTCTAATTTCAAATCTAATCTAGGGCTGTTTTTTTCTTTGTGAAAGAACAAACCATTTTGGAAGTTTTGCAAAGGGTATGTGGAATTAACTGGAAACAACATTTTTAGGACTTTTGCTGTGAGGAATTATGAGGTTGAACTGATAATAAGAGTATTAGTCATGATTCTCCTGTTAACAGTGCTTCAAGTATTCACTTAGAAAGGAAAACAAAGAATGAAAATACTAGAAAAACAACACTGTATGACCTAAGTAACTATATATCATCAATATCAAATAGGGACTGCCCAAGGCCTATTTGCCATCCAGAGTAGAAATAGTACTTGTCACATTTTTCAGCTATTCCTTACAAATCATGGATGTATGCAGAAAGTTAGGATCAGTTCACAGTAGTTCACTAAACAATATGAAGATTAAATTCATCATGAGCGGTATTCATACCGCTTGGAATAGCTTGCTCAGTGCTTTTGTGCTTCAGTTTGCAAGTATATCAAAGGAATTGGATGTCCCTCCAACTCCTTTCCACACTCATGGAGAAAGAGCATTTTTAAATGCCTGCATTTTGTTAAGTCAGTGACGAAAGCTGTTTTGGTTTTACCATTGCCTATGGGAAAGACTGTTAATGACTTTCTGAAGAGCACTGTTAAGTCCTCTCTCTCTCTCTCCCTCCCTTTCTTCTTTTTGGTTAATACTTAAAACAATCTAATCCTTCTTTTCTGCCAATGTCTCTACATTTCTTTGTCATCTGTACAAGGTTTATCCTTGTAGCCTCAATACTAGCTACAGACTTCTCTAGCAAAATTAGCTGGAGTGTTTGGTACTTTCACAGGACTGTATATATCTTATAACCTTATGCTGCCACAATACATACTGAAGAGATAAGATCATCTCTGAAATCCAAAACACCTTGACACATATTAGTAAAATTCTTTTCTGATTTCCAAATGAATTTGCTCCCTTTGGATCTTAAAAAAAATATGCAGTAAACACTTGCTCAACCATAGAAAGGTGGAATGAATGCAATTAAAGCCATTTAAATATCAATCATTTAGACAAACAAAACACACAAGTGCCCAAGTGTTCTGTCGGTCAATTTTATAAACACACAGGAAAGAATAAACCAAGAGTATTTTAATGGAAAAGCAAGCTAATTTGCAGTCTGCTACAACACACTGCTAAGCCTCTTGGGTATACTGTGATTAGACATGGATGGCAGTAAAATAGTTACCAAGAAGCCACCAACTCCGACAGTCTAGCAAAAAGTCTAACTTTCCCACAGCCACATACAGGGGAAACAATGGTTGTGAAAGACGTTGGTATTAATACTGAAACTTAATGGGGCAAGACTGGCTGTTCATCAGAGAAGCTGAATTTTGGATTAGCTCCAGACCCATAAAAATCTGCCCAGAAAGATATGAAACCTGATACAGAAGATGTCTCCTTATTGCAAAAAATGTAGTGAAACCACTGCAAAGTTGTTTGAGCATTTTAATATCAAGGAGCAACTGTAAAACAAACAAACAAAAACCAGAAAATTAATTTCTTCAGAATCCTATTGAAGCCATCTGCAGCTAATGTACCAAATGTCATTTCTGAATGCTTTAGAGCCACAAGGTGACAAAATAGCTATCAATGAGATAAGGATTGTTCTGCTTAGAACTGCTCTTGTGGTTACAATAGGGAAGTGACAAATTGCAGACTTCAATGGTCTTTCTGGACGAAAGGTTTGAGACAGTTACAGCTGAGATTAGCACTTCAGATAAGAGGGTGACAGGAGATGAAAGAAGACCAGAGGCCTGCAAGAAAGATTGCAAGATGTAAAAAAAAAAAACAAACAAAAAAAACCAGACTGAAATATTCTACTCATATAAATGCAAATGATAATAGAATAACAAACAGAGCACCTGCAAGACAAAATTAAAGCAGGAAAAAAAAATTGTAAACTGGATAAATTAGCTGGTTAAAACATCACCTGAATTTTTGCTGTGGTCTGTGAATGAAACCTTTTGTTTTCAAACACCATGAGAAATGAAAAGCAAAAAGGAAGCCTGGGAAATGAGAGGCATTGTTTGATCCGGGGATCTTGAACATATTCTGAGCAAAATCCACACAGAATGAGATTTGGGAATATGTCAAAATATGCCTAATTTCCAGAAAGACGCCAGTGACAGGAATCAGCTGAAATGAATCTCAAGGAATGAGCTTCGGAAATAGCTGGGTTGTGTTTGGAAAGATGGATACAAGTTCTTGGCAGTTCTGTCTGATGGAGTCTACTTGTTCATAACAATAGTCTCAATATCTGCACTGACATTCTGGGGAGAATCCAACTGCCTTTTCCTCACATCTTTTTTTTCTTTCAATATGAAACTAACATAAGCCATAAACCAGTGTTTTGATTTTGAAGCTGTGGGAGGTTTTCAGATGTACAGCATTGGTCTGTCAATTGTTGGTGCTTGGTAACAGATCACAGTGCTTAGTGCCGTTGGTAATATGTTCAAAAGAGCATTAACACAACATTTCTTTTAATAAGATGCAGTCTATCATCAAATGATAATGTTAACTTGGAGATTTACCTGGGACCTGTGGCTAATGCACTTCTGAAATGTTTGCTAATGAAAGGATTAGTGTTTCCATCCAATAACACATCTAGTTTTCATGAGGAAAATCAGGTTTTGTAGGTGTGCTCTGGTTGGAAAGACAGAAACTTCGAAGCCATAATCTGCCTGTACTTCCAAGGGAAGCCCTTTCTGTTATAAGGACAGCAATGGTCAAAAAGAACTTACAGAAAGAGAGAAACCTGGGGACCAGCTGCTTTCCCAGCCGGCTCTACACTTTTCCCACATTAGGCATTCTTGAAGAAAGAAATACTGCCCATGCCTTGCCAAGCACCTGAGCCAAAACCCATTACAGGGAACTGCAAGATTATTAGGTTATGATTTACTAGCAGTGCATTGTCATCTCAAATGTTTATCTATATGTTCACCAAAGTCATGGCCATTTCTAGTACCGACACAGCTTGCTAAGAGGTGAACTGCTTGGGAACAGAAGGTTATTCATTGCTATTGAGGTTTTGGGGATGTTTGTAAGAAGGGTTGCTGTAATTTTTCAGATCCATGGGAATGCAGGAGAAAGCTGCCATTGAAAAATATAAACTAATTTTACTGGTTCCAGAGAAGACCCTGAAATTTTGAACATTCTGCATTCAAAATGTAAAGGCAAGAAAAAGACCCACCCCCAATAGTATTTTTTTAAACTTTTGATTTTTTATTTTATTTTTTTTAACTAATCTCATCATTTGGTGGGTGGGAGAGACAGAAATAGGCAATGATTTGGGGGTATGTGGACTTGACAGTATTGTTAGAGGCATTACAGAGTCAAGATGGACTATACATCTGTTATGTAGAGAAATATAATTTCTCCGTTGGGGAAAATCTCAGGCCTTCAGGCCAGATCATTTACAACAAATCTCAAGGTAAGTCTGTAGCAGGAGTCTGGAGAAATATCAGTTTTTTTGAAAAGTAGCCCCATGCCTTAACCACAAAACTGTCCTTAAAATGTATGATCCCAGGACATCTAATCCACCAGAATCACTGCTATTTGATCTATATGGTATATGAAGATATTGAAAACTTTATTAATGTTAACAAAATTGATTTCAAAGGAAGGCTGTGACCTCTGTGACCTTCCAGTTTAATTGTTGTTGCACATCTTTATCTCTTCTCCAGACTATTGCATTTAATTTAGTCAGTCTGTGTTCAAACATACCATGTTGATCAATATTCTCTATGCAGCCCTTGGAGACCCCATTCATAATGGTTGCTCTACTTACTTAGGTATGTCACAACTACACAGAGATATATGTCTTGAAGAAGATAAACTGGTTAATGGTAAAATAGTAAATAATCAGAACTGATGAACAGGCTGTGCTACAGCTGAATAATCAAGCAACCCTTTGAGTCAAGACTTGGCAAAAGAAGGCTTTTGATCTTTTCTCCTAACATCATGGACTTCTGCTTGATTTATAAATGGCCGTAAATTCCAGATATTGCAAGGATAAGGAATAATCACTAGCACTTGCTCAAGGACCATCTTAAAAAAATATTGATTAAATTACTGATTATTTGTTGACCTGCCAACAAAATCTTTTCAAACTAGTTCTGCCCAGACAAAAAAAAAAAAAGGTAGTTTGCCTCATGTTGAGAAGACCACAGTCCTCAGACATGAAGCCATAGGCTAGGCTTCAGTCCATTCATCATAACTCCCAGCTGCTGCATTTGATGGTGTTGCCTACAGAATAGGAACAACATGTTCTGCCAGTTTCCTAAGTGATGAGTTCAATGATAGAGAAATTCATGGGAAGGAATATCTTCTCAGAATTTCCTTTTTATTCATACTTTGCCCATGTATCAGCTTGTGATTTTTTTTTTTTCCTGAAATGTCATCTACTTCCACATCCAAATCTTCTTTGAACAGTTGTTTGGAGATAATGCCTTTGGAGTCTAAAACCAACTTCTTGGGAAGCCTTAGCAAAGCCTAGAGGACCCAAACACAAATGGGAGAGAAGAATTAGAGTGCAGAAAACTTTGCACCATATAGTGGTGTTTTGGGACCTTAGCATTTCTGTTAGAAATCCAATCTATTTCCTGGACATTCATGCCAGGATTAGTATTGAATTCAGAATTGATGGGAGTCTGAAAGGCTGTAAAATCAGTAGTCTCGATTACAAAGAAAGAAAAAGTGGTGTAACATTAAAATGATATTGTTTACAGGCTGTTTTAAAAAATACAAGGTTTTCTTTAGCTCTGTACAGATTGTTGTTGAGCATATGTCAGTTTTGCTTCTGTGCTCATTTATACTGAAACTCTGCAATAGCAAATATTTAATTTAGAACAAAGCATAACGGGAATGGCATAAGAAGCTTTGGAAAGTAAAAGTAACTGTGTGGATCTCCTCAATTAGCTACAGACCTTATAAAACAGCCACCACACGTGCTTCTTTGCTGCAGTGAGGGTGCTTGGACTTTCTTCTTGCTATCTCTTCTGCATAAGATGGTGTAAAATTTATTGACTCATTTTTATAATTTTCATGCTGGGGATTGTTTGGTAACTGTGAAAAATATTCTTCCCAAATGCTTTCCTTACTTGAATAAGTAACACCATTAAAGACTGTAAAACAAGACAGGGCTAGAAATAGAAAGACAGGTTTATGGAAAGCGGACAGAACCAGATACTAGCTGTGAAGGCTGCCTGGTATCTGTCTTCTGCCCCTACTATAAAACTGGCTGCCTTCTCCAAGGGTGACAAGTAATTCACAATCCTTACAATAGACTCATTTCTACTGACTCAAGAGTTTTCTTATAAAAGGCATTTTTAAAAGAAATCATTACTGTCTCCTTGGATAGCATGATCTGTTTCTAATCAGTACTTTGTGCTGCAAATAGACTGATGTTCACATATTCTTCTGTATCCAGAAAGAAATTTCCCAGTTAATGAATAACAGAACAAGTCATTCTGCAAGCTAATTAGCCAGATAATAATTACATTAATTTAAGTAAAACAGAAAGAGCATAGTAGTTTCAGTTAAACTCCAATTCACTTGCACAAAGCAATCCCTGCACTCAGGAAAGAGCCAATATTTGCATTTGAACACACTGGATAAAGGATTGCTTCATAATTACACTTTTTAACATATGCAGATTAGAAAACAGAAGATTCTGTGTTGAAACTCAGTGAGAAGAAATAAAAATTCACAGTCCAAATTTACAGTTTGACCCTACTCAGCTTATGATTACTGATAAGTTTCTCTATATCACAATAATACAGCTTAATCACTTTAAAGCTTTAAGTAATCTAAAGCGCGACTCTGATAGAAGGGCTAGCCAACAAATTATGCACTTGTCTCAAAAAGATATAGAGCTCTCTTAGTCTCTTAACACTACTGAGAAAATGTCATTAGCTGATAGCATTCCCCTTTGAAAGTCACAGGGAAAACCTGTTTTTTATTTCTGTGCTCCCTTCAGCTCCTATGTGACAAGTTGAACACGAAGCATCTAAAGTGGACATTCTGACCCTGGTAAGATAGAGACCCAGGCAGTATCATTGAGCAAATCAGGAAAATTACAGCCTCGTTGATGAGAAACATGGTGAGAGTATTGTGTTACCACGGTGAATAACTGAACAACTTTTTTTCCTCTGCAGCCACAACAAGAAATTTCCTCTGCAACCACAACAAGAGTGCTTAACTTGCCCTGGGATGATTTGGCAACATCCCTAAAAAGCAAATGCTTGTGGGTCAGATTCACAACCTACATTGTTCCACATCAGAAACAGGTCTATTCCTTGCAATCTTATCTTCCCAAAGAAACAGGAGCAAAATCCTTAAGCACCGTACACTGTGTTTTGCATTTAGAGCTTAAAAATTTTACAGTGTCAGATGTGATCAGGAAGGACCCGTCTACAATTTGCCTGGCTTGATACATGGTGGCTTGCACATTATGGAGGAACTAAATGCTTGACTGACTCCTGTTTATTTACTACAAATGCAATACATTCAGCATTACCTGGTATGTCCCATGCCTCCTCATAAAACCATTAGTTGTAGCCATTTAATTTTTTCCCCATCTGTTAATACTGCAAGATTATTGTCCTAGGGACCATCATTTGGTATCACAGTAAGATGGTAGTGGCACCTGTTATCTGTTCTTGCCCAGCACCTCCCTCCAGCTGACAGCATAAGGCATATAAGGTCTCTTTTCAGCTGTGTACAGATTTGTTAAGCTCAACCCCCTTGTGCTATAACCTTCAATGCACCGTGTCTGCCTCAAGCTGGAATTTACCTGAAAAACTTCAGGGGAAATTGTCCAGCTGTGTGCAAGAGCAAAGCCAGGAAAACTATACTGTTTTGCTCATGATAAGAAAATTCTGGTGCCTGTTTGAGATGCTCTAGTTCACCTAGCATTTGGAGGAGAGCTTAAAACCTGGTGATGCAGATGGCTTTGCCATGTAAGAGAAGGTAGACTTAAATTAAGCCACCATTTAAGTCTTTCAAATCTGTGATTTGCACTTGAGACATAGAGACATGCTTGAACCTGGCAGTCAAACCTCTTTATTTGCTGGGCATACTTAATGTCCAGCTCTTGTCATGTGTTTACCCTGCTGTGTCTGGCTGAACTGGGGTCAGGACCTAGAATTAATAGATCAGGCCCAGTCAGCATGGGTTTACGAAAAGCAGGTCCTGCTTGACTAACCTGATCTCCTTCTATGACAAGGTGACGTGCTTAGTGGATGAGGGAAAAGCTGTGGATGTGGTCTACCTAGACTTTAGTAAAGCTTTTGACACCATTTCCCACAGCATTCTTCTGGAGAAACTGGCTACGCATGGCTTGAATGGGTGTACGCTTCACTGGGTAAAAAGCTGGCTGGGTGGCCGGGCCCAAAGAGTCGTGGTGAATGGAGTTAAATCCAGCTGGAGGCCGGTCATTAGTGGTGTCCCCCAAGTCTCAGTATTAGGGCCAGTTCTCTTCAATATCTTTATCAATGATCTGGATGAGGGGATTGAGTGTACCCTCAGTAAGTTTATAGACGACACCAAGTTGGGTGGGAGTACTGATCCGCTTGAAGGTAGGAAGGCTCTGCAGAGGGATCTGGGTAGACTGGATCGATGGGCTGAGGCCAACTGTATGAGGTTCAACAAGGTCAAGTGCTGGGTCCTGCACTTGGGGCACAACAACCCCAAGCAACTGGAAAGCATGCTAGAAAGCTGCCTGGCGGAAAGGGACCTGGGAGTATTGGTTGATGCCAGCTGAATATGAGCCAGCAGTGTGCTCAGGTGGCCAAGAAGGCCAACGGCATCCTGGCTTGTATCAGGAACAGTGTGGCCAGCAGGACTAGGGAAGTGATTGTCCCCCTGTACTCGGCTCTGGTGAGGCCGCACCTTGAGCACTGTGTTCAGTTTTGGGCCCCTCACTACAGGAAGGACATCGAGATGCTGGAGTGTGTCCAGAGAAGGGCAACGCAGATGCTGAGGGGTCTGGAGAACAAGTCTTACAAGGAGCAGCTGAGTGAGCTGGGGTTATTTCACCTGGAGAAGAGGAGGCTCAGGGGCAACTTTATCGCTCTCTACAGGTACCTCAGAGGAGGTAGTGGGGTGGGGGTTGGTCTCTTCTCCCAAGCAGCAAACAATAGGACAAGAGGAAATGGCCTCAAGTTGCGCCAGGGGAGGTTTAGGTTGGATACTAGGAAAAATTTCTTCACTGAAAGGATTGTGAGGCATTGGAACAGGCTGCCCAGGGAAGTGGTTGAGTCACCATCCCTGGAGGTATTCAAAAGACATGTAAATGTGGTGCTTAGGGACATGGCCTAGTGGTAGACTTGGCAGTGTTAGGTTATAAATTGGACTGGATGATCTTGGATGTTCTTTCCAACCTAAATGATTCTATGAGTCTATGATTCTATGAATTGTCTTTGCTAAATCACCAGGGGCTCTCCTTCTAGGAGCATAGGTCTGGAATTGTCCTCTTGTGTGACTGAATTTTATTCCAGTTATCTCAGATAACCCCTTCATATAACTTCATTAACAAGCCATTGAGCTCCAGCATAGAAATAGGTTTTTTGGTGTCTCTGATGCTCCACTTTGCAGAAAGTTACTCTACTGGGTAGAAATTGACGGCTTTCCATCCTAACTACATTCATGGCCACTTTATTCCCTTTTATTGTTGTACCGAAATTATACTTGAGTGTAAATCTCTCTGTTCTCTACTTTCTTCTCCATGTGATACACTCTCTGATACTTCTTGTCCAAATAGCCCCTTTCTGCATCATTCCCAGTTTGAATCCATCTTTCTTGCACGTAGATATAACTGAGGAGGGTTTCAAAGGGTCTGTCTGTGGCAAGTACTACTCAGCATTTTCTTTAGGACTTGAATGATGGAACAATGAGTACACGTATTAGATTTGGCAGTAGGAAAAAAAAATCTGTAATGCATTTTCCAGGGAGAATGTGAGAGCTCGACTGTAGGAGATTGGTAAAACGCAATTAAAAATAATTGTCTGTTAGGAATAATTTAGATGGAGCAGATCTGAATTGGTTTGGGGGGATGTGGGGTAGGCAAGGGCGTCAGAGAGTCATTGCTGGCAAGTTTATAGTAATATGTCACTTTATTTGTTCCTAAAAGAAAATCCTTCCATCTAATTTTAGCTGACTTCATCTGATCTCTTTTGTCCACTTATTACCATTATTCTAATTCATTTCTTAATGTCCTTTGCTTATTGAATGATGTTCAGACCCTTTTATAATGTAGTCCAATTTTGTATCACTAGCAAATTGTATTAGCACACTGTTTTTTGACTGAGGTGTTAATGAAAATGTAAAGATCAAACCAAGACGAACTATCAAGAAATTTAGTTATATTAAAATATGTCTAGACTGAGAACATAGCCTGTTATTTTTTTCTCTTAATATGTTCCTTCTCAACATTACGGTTCTTGAGCTGCTGCCTTTTCTCCAGTGTAACTGATAATTTCCCATGTGATGTTGTACCAAATACTTTGCTGTAATCCAAACAGACTGACAAGCTTCTCCTGACAAGCTTTGTCTAGAGAAGCAGTTATTTTATCAAGTGAAAGTGTCAGGTTAGTCTGACTTGATCTTTTTTGGTAAATCTGCATAATATTTTACCTCATTTTGTTTGTCTGCCATTTTTAAAATTTATTCTTTCCTCAAAATCTTTGTAATAGCCTTTCTGCACCATTGAACAAGCATAACAAGTATCTAATTCTGTATCATTTAACTTTCCCCTTCTCAAATGTGTTTTATTATTATTATTATTATTATTATTATTATTATTATTGAACCTGATAGCTCTCCATCACTGACCCCAGCTTTTTGGATCCAAAAGTCATACTAATTGAGACATGATTTTGTCAGTCTTTTCAGAACTCTGTTAGAGATGAAACCCCTTCATTTGAATGCTTAACCTCCAAGTTTTCTGTCCGTCTTGGCTGCAAAAAAAATCTGCTTTTATTTTGTCATTCCTGATAGCCAGTCTTTATTATATTAATTTTGGTCTCTCCATAGTTTCACTCCACAACTGCCAAGCCTTTTCCTTCCTCTTCTCCTCTCTCCTTTTCTCTGTATGGCTGACAAGTCTTTTATTTAATCTTTCTTGATCTAATTTGTAATGTGTATGTCAGTCTAAATTTTGCTTATCCTTTTATATTGCCTCCTGTCTAGAACAGTGCTTTATTTGCTGATCAGTCTTTTTGCTTCTTTCATTGTCAGCCTCTCACTTATACTTAGTATTGGTTTTGCTCATCTATTATAATCTGCTTTTATAATGTCCTCATTAATTACTGCAGTGAAATCAGAAAAAAAGAGTACTGTCTAATGAAGAGGCATTTGTAATAGAAGATATTGCACTGTGTACTATAGGTTTCCCAAACTGTCTCTAAACAGTGCACTGACAAAGCCGAAGCACAAAGACTACATGTCTTTGAAAGAGGAAGATGTTTCATATTTTCTTACCTGCTGAGGTTTTACCCACGAAGACAAAATTCTTCAGTTCATTGGAAAACTGAGTATTTTATTTTTCAAGACAGACTAAAAGTCTTCAAATTTGTTCTAAGGGAAGAGTAAAGAAACAGAAACATTCTGAATTAATTTTTCAAATTCTTCCCTGGCAGTCAGAAAATCTCACTAAAAATCCTCCTTAGGTTTCCCTTCTCTCTACAGATGAGCACTGTGGCTGTAAGTGGACACATAGCTCTAAAGCTTATTGTGCATAGCTGGCAAACAGCAAGGCTCAAAATGTTTGTCGGTATTTTAAGATTTATACTGCCTTATCAGAAACGCTCTGTGTCATAACATGGCCCCATTTTCTGACCTGACTGGTGAGCCAGAAAATTGAATAGTTTCTTCAGAAAATTAGTACAGTCGTAGACAGGCCAATACTAAATAGTTAGTTTAAAATGTTAATTGAAATGCACTTGCAAGAAGTGGGTTGTGGGGATGAACCATTAAGGTGCAAAATGCTTTGAAAATGGAGACTGGTATAAGCCTGTTAGGAAGAAAAGCTGAAAACAAGTGTATTTTCCATGCAGGTAATGCACTATATAAGCTTTATGTCTTATAAGAAGCTTATGTCTTTATAAGCTTCTGAATCCAAACAGAAGAGTCTCTGAAAAGGGCTAAAAATAGTATTATTTCAAAGTGACTGGTTTCAACGTATAGCAACTCATAAATAAAATCAAATTACCATTAAATAATAAACTGAGATTACGTGTATGTTCATAAATAGTGCACACTATTTCAGGAGTTTTGCTAACATTTATTGTTTTCAGCTTGCTGCTTAATTGCTGCATAATTAAGGCCCTTAAAATATTATAGAAAGGCAGGAGAAATTCACTAAATACTTTTATACTTGGGTCTAAAATGTACTAATTGGGTGTAAAATAAATTATTTAAGTGCTCATTTTTGGTTTGAAAAAAATACAGCAACACTGTGGTCTCAATTCAGGGAAGGATTTAACATACATCTTCAGGTTGACTTCACTGTGTTGTAAATACATGCTTGAAAGTCAATTCACACACAAATACTTTGCTGATAGATGGCTGATAGAAGACTGATACAATGAATTAATCATCAAAGGGTAGGTTGTGATTTTGTGCCAGCATTCACCATTATAATACCTGCTCACCTTTTATATCAATCTGATGGCAGGCCTGAAGGCTCAGAATCACATTTAACATTATCCTTTCTGGAGTAAAGCTCTTTGCTTGACTGAGATTAGTGTTTTATTCTAAAAAACATTATTCATTTACTTTTATTGTTGTTAATATTCATTTATCTTTACTGGTTGGATGGTTAGGGTTTCTTGTGTAAGAAGGGTGTTATTGCTATAAGAATCATTGTTTTGAGGAGAGGACTTAAAACATGCATCTTCACTGCCTGTGCAACTTTTTCCAAGTCAATGGCTCTTTCTTATGCATGGGTCAGTTCATGTGCAAAAGTGGGTACAATCAAATTCCTTTAAAATCAGTGAGTGTGTTAAACTTAAGC
The DNA here is from genome assembly GCA_013399115.1 of Anseranas semipalmata. Lineage (NCBI taxonomy): Eukaryota > Metazoa > Chordata > Aves > Anseriformes > Anseranatidae > Anseranas > Anseranas semipalmata. The sequence goes on from VXAA01005831.1 coordinate 474,761, forward strand.
CTTCATGGATAAATGGATAAAATAAAAAGGAATATGTGAGCATTTCATTGTTTAATGTGGATGCGTTTCTGGGGCATGATTTTCGCAAGACACTTGAGGCTTCAGTGCTATGGGGATAGATTTCACGTACCATATAAAACTATGTTTCCTCTTCTCATTTCTCAGGAAACCGTAGGGTCAACAGTAATAATGAAATGTCAGAACAACCATTTCTTATTTATCAGTGCATGTGTTCCTGTACAGAATTACCTGTACTTCTGTTTCATTTCACAGTTTCATTTCTGAGATTCAGGCTGATCATGATGACTCCTGCAAAGTTCTTTGAGCTTTCCTATCCCAAGAAGCTAGGAGAAATGACATTAATTTGCGGGAATAATATTGCCTGTAATTTTCTAAAATGCTGTTTTAACATGACCAGGTTTCTGGGTGGCTAACTATGAAATTACTGCTTTTTTATAACTGTTTAATTTCAGTCCATAATGGAAAACTATTATACAGTACCCAAAGGCTGATATGGTAAGTGGTTTTCAGAGCTTCTCATTTCATATGTATTTTTATTGAATTAGTTATAGAATATATAAAGAATCATCAAAAGTTTTCCTCTGGTCTGCCAGAAGCTGCACCTCTGTGTCAGAAAAACCTGAAGGTTTTGCTTTGTACCAATTGGCCCAGGATGTGTCTTTAACTGGTCCAAACTGTCAACTGAATAAATACATCATGCCATCCAGTTAAATTGTTGATAGCTTATCTGAAGGATTATTTTGTCTTTGCCTCTTACTACCTACTTATAGAAATGGAAGAAAATATGTGTGGGAAATACTCTTCTTTTAAAACACAGAATGAACTATTCTAGGCCAGTGGCCAGGCACAGTCAGGAAATATACTTCCAGATGCAAAAAAGAGATGCATTTTGAGCATTTAAGAAACAGTGGCTTCCATGTATTTTGCTCCTCTTTTCTGCAGTTGTCCAGTTTTACTCCCACCAAGTTCCTGAGCACTTTAGAGCTACAGCTCCCCCTTCTTCAAATGTTCTGTATGCCTTAGTATTGAAGCCATATATTGAAGTTGGTTTTGCCTAGTAGAAGCTGATATCCTTGCTTTACTCAAAGCTAAGCTGTACTTACAATCCCAAAGTATCCTTTCAAGATGTGAGTGACTTGTAGGATTGAATTGACTAAAAGTGGTGATAGAATGAACCTGAGGTTAGGAACACAAAGGTAACAAATTGTTCGTAAAAACACAATCCTACAAGAAGAGTATTCTCTATCTGATATCTTTACCTCTGCGAGCTTATCTGAAATTAATCAGAGAAGGAGGGGATTTTCTTGCAAGATGATGGGGCTCTGTTAAAATATCAGTTGCAAAACATTGATGACAGTATGTACTATCACTACAAACTAATATCTTCAGGAACACAGTTTTAGATTAATGGCATTTTTAAAATCTGTTTCAATTCATTAGGCTGAACAGTGTTAGCAGGAATATGTGTGTATTACATTTCTAAATATTACATTAATACAAAATAATGAAAATTGTTATTATATAATGAGCCAAATCTTGATTCCTCCAAAGTCAATAGGTAATTCTTATCCATTGCTAGAAGGAATTCACCAGGTAACATCATTAATGTCATGCTAGTTTTGAACAAGGCTCTTCTGTAACTAGAAAATCAGTGTTATAAATCATACTGCCATTTCTTCACATTACCTTACCAAAACCCATCAGTCAAAATGAAGACTTAGAAGTCAGTTTTGGAGGTCCATCAACAGTCATTTCTTAAGTGAGTGCCTCAACATTGACTTATTAATATTGCTAATTTCCACTCAGGAAGAAAGGTCTCCATATTCTCAACAGATCCAAAGAACACATATTCTACCTTCTGAGCACATGCCTCAGCCTATGCTTGAGATCAAACTCACTTCACATCCAAACTGTTTGAATATAAACCACCTATGAAAGTATAGGTATTTGGTGAGTGATGGGGCAAGAGTGGTGTCAAAGCTCTGACTCCATGTTCCCACTAGCAAGAATTAAAACATGCCTCAGTCTGCAAGAATTAGGTCTTTCACCATACCTCCAGAACAGCTTAGATCTGACGTGAAATGCCATAGGGCAGGCAGGACCCTTCTTGTACCAAACAATGTGGGAGCTGTAGGCTGAAAACTTCAACTATGGATATTTTCTGGATGGAAGCATGGTGATATGGCATGCAGACTAGCTCTTCTATCACACTTTAGTCCTCTCATACTGAGGGCATATTAATATAGCCATTTTTCCCATGTTAGTCTTGAATTTTTCCATACTATACTTAGCAGTCAGCTGTGACCAGGAGTTCTTTAGGCCTTCAGGAGGTGCAAAAACCCCGATAATCACAGAAGAATATACTTTTTAAAGGAAAACATTGTTTCATCATGGAATGCTGGGCCCACATTGCAGGAATATTGTGTTACAGGTCATATAAAAAGCAAAGTCTCCATGCTTCTAAAATTAAACTAAAACTTTATTACAGTAATTACAAACTGAATAATGTTTTTCTTTACCTTGCTCTCTGGTCTCATTCAAAGGTTAAAACTGTCCTGCAGTACTGTCTGTGACCCAGGCTCTTTTCAGATGTGACAGTGGAAGGGTGAGAGGCAACGGGCACAAACTGAAATACGGGAAATTCAATTTAAACATGAGAAACATAGCATTTATGTATGTATGTAGGTAGGTAGGTATTTTTACTGTGAGGGTGGCTGAACACTTGAACAGATTGGCCAGAGGTTGTGGAGTCTCTACCCTTGGAGGTATTCAAAACCTCCAAGCTGGACATAGTTCTGGGCAGCCTGCTGTCGCTGACCCTGTGTGAGCAGAAGGATTGGACTAGGTGATCTCCAGAGCTCCCTTCCCACCTCAACGATTCTGTGTGATTCTGTGAAGATACTAGCAATGGGAAAAATCTGGAGGAAACAGGATAGGCATATATGGATGTAGTCTTCTAACCAAATACACACACCATGATTGTATTTTTCACTCTCTAGAAACAGTTTCCTTTTCTTTTGCTTCCTAGTTCCATGATTATAGTATCAAATGGGATAATCTAGATTAACTAAAGTAGCAAAGGTAATAGCATTTAAAACAAGAAATCCAACACATTTCAAAGTATCAAAACTGTCTCCATTCTGAAGGGCTCAAAAGCTCATTTCATTTAAAAAGTGATTTTTTTTCTGACAGAACCTGTCACTGCAATAGTATCAGAACATCTCATTTTTCTTTTTTTCTGCTTTTCAATAAATACATTCTGTCAGCCACTTTGACAAGTTTCTATAAAAAGGGATTTAAATTGTTTTATACCATATCATGAAAAAAATGTTTAATGTAAATTTTGAAAGTAAGCATTTTTTGACCAAAACTAGTTTTTAATTTGAAAAATTTCTCCCACCGTCAATCACCAGCCATTTGTTACCATTTTGGTACCAAAGAAGATACAACACCTTCCTTTTTAGTGCTTAAAAATCCAATTTTCAAAACCACTGTTTAACCAGATTCTTCTCTACTAGGGCATAGGTATTATGATCTGAATTCAGATAAGAAAATATTTAGAGGTCATTACATTGGTGTTCACTGAAAAAAAAAAAACACTGTTAGAGACAGCTATCAACACAATAGAAGTCTTTCCTGAGCTACATATAAACTTTTTGGGATGACTGTCACAGCTCACCAAAGACTCAAATGTGATGCATGTTCCTATTTCACAACTCTTAAGCAATTATTCTTCTTCGTCAAAGATATAAGACCTCAATTCCTGCTGCTCTGTGAGTTTAAACCTAGGATCAGCATTTATCAGTTTAGCAGTGGTTGCCGTAGGTTTTCCAGAAGTTTTAAAATAAAGATTCAGTATTTTTCTAATTAATTCAGGAATTAATTCAGGAAGTCGTAGCGTATAAGAGTTGGACCTCAAAATCACAGGTGTCTTTCCTGGCCTTATAATGAATGAAAGTATGACTTTATGCCAGGAGTAAGCTACTAACTGAGCCTACCTCTCTGAATGTTCATTGTCTTTGTGCCTGATTAAAGCAGTGCCAAATGCTCTCTCCTCTGAAGACCAGGAAAAAGCTGTCACTGATATGGAGTACTATGCAATATGGCTGTGTGTTATTGTGCTTTCCTCTTGACAAGCTAGATCAAAGTCATTGAAGGTATGGAAATGTATCCCTCTACCTTCCTTCTAATAAATTATGAAAATTGTTTCCTTGGAAAGTGTTGCTTTAAGCAGGAAAAAATTTCTACACCATTGGAAGGCCAGTGCTAGGAAACCAGCATCAATTTTCTAGATGAATTGGTAGTTCAGAAGCAATTTGGTGAGAGTCTTCAGTTCTGACAATACATGTGACTTTGGCTAGATAACCTGGATATATATTTAGTGAGTAAACACACAGTAGTACAGGTTATCTTTATCTCTTACGTTCAGTGTGCTAGGACAAATAATATAGACACTTAAATATGACTGCCAAAGCTATCTGTAATAAAAAAATAAGACAAAAGACAAACAAACAAAAACCACAACCAACCAGCAGTGTCTACACTGAAGAATCATGGGTCATAGTGTGCTGCAGTAAATCTACTGTTAGTAAACTTTTCTAGAATGGGATACCAAACAGTATCAATATCTCTAAAAAATTCTACATTTCTTATTCCTCCTTTCTTTGAAGGGTTGCCATCCATATAAAAGGATTAGATAAGGTCTAGAATAAACACAGATTTTGTACTTACCTCAATTTCAAATGAACATGAAAAGTCATTGGACACATATAAAGAGAGATGGGAGATCAAGTGTGAAGTCAGCTCTTTGCAAATATTCTTTTTTCACCTTATTATTTAACTAGTATTGAGGTGGCTGTCTGTTAAAATCTTGCTAAAAAATAATGAAGATATACAGTAGCTGGTGCACAGAGAGACATGAAAATAAATATTAGAAAGTGTGCAAAAAGCCTCCTTTAAAAGCTTTTCAATCTCCCGAGGTTTTAAAAAGAGAATCAATTCAAATGCTTCCTCACTCTATTGTAAACATAGCAGAAAATAGTGGGAAATAGTTAAACCTAATGTGTCTTTGTATTGTACATCATGTTAGCGTCTTTTAAAAGGCTGAAGGTAAATTTCAGAGATTTTTGGAGCAGTGCTTGTGGTTTTCTGTGTGACTGAATTTATGAGTTTTGTTTGGTTGTTACTAGTTTGGTGTTCTTGTTTGTTTGTTTTTAAATGAAAAGACAAGTCCTGCTTTCACTTTTTTTTTCTACATTTTCTCCCTAAATGCTGCACAAAACATTATGTTCTATCTCTGGTCTCATCAGAGCAATACAATTCTCACTAAAAACACTCTTTTTTTCTCACCTTAGTGGAGCTGACCCTGTGTGGAATAACAGCAGTTTTATGTTAGTATAATTTTCTAGCTTTGAAGGAAATCATTACTTCCTTACTCTGGACAGACTGTCAGGCTTTATTTTATAGTCCACAATATACCCTATTTTACCCTATGCAATTTCAATGGCTTCCCCCTCACATAGCAACATATACCTCTATGGCTTTTTATATGCATTTGAAATGAAGTAAGACCCCATGGAAATCAGTCAGGGTGTACCAGGGGAAGGTAGATGTGATGCAGCAGAGTGCAAAACTGCCTCTTGTAGTAGAAATCAGCTGTAGGAAGTAGTTTCACACTTTTATTTAATGAGGGAAGACTGCTTCAGGAGTCTTTGATCAACATATGCATGATAAATACACAAATGATGGTTTTGAGTTGTCTGTTGGGCCAGCAAGGATTGTCTAGGATACATCAATTTCTATTTGCATAGTCTATCCTTGCAAAGCCTCAAGCTTAACTTTATAAAGTTGAAAATCTTTGAAAACCCTTGAAAAAAGTCCTTGAAAAATCTTTAATTTATATCTGGGAGTACTTAATATACACTTTGGTCTTCCATTACAAATCCTTATTGTAAAACAGAGCTTCTCAACCTTTTACCATCAACACTTCACTTCAATCCACTGAGATTTCTCAGTTTTTTGCAGTGTATGTATGGGTTGGGTGTGAGCTATGTGTAGCCCCTTGCTGGTGAGGCACAATGATACTAGTCTGTGTTTCTTACTATGCAGATATTAACAACTGCATGTGTAAACATACATGGGATGTCTTTGTCCTGCCTGAAGCCAGTGGCAGAACTCCCAGTTGGGCTCACTAGAGCAGTCATCTGGTCCAGGGCTATTCCTTCTGAAGTTTCTCTTCAGTATCTGCTACACCTCCTTCTGAGTGTGAGAAAAACCAAGGCTTGTAATCCTTACAATAATTTACCCTTTTTCTTCCCACCTGAATGAACCCATGCAATTTTCTTTAATTCCTGATATAACCTCAATAGGTAAACTCATTGATCTTTCCCTCTAAAGGAATCTTACTAGCTTAGAGTCCATCAGATTTATGAGAAACACAGACTGTTTCAAATTATGTCCTTATTGACATTAACAGTCATTTGCAGTGATACATCTCAGTCTCTCAACTTCATTCAGTACATCTGGAGTGAATCATTACCCCACTTTAGTTTTTATTAACCTAAATAGCAATATTTTCCTCTCATTTCTTTGTGGGTTTTGGATTTCTTGGTATCTTGTCCTGCCCAGGATTACTTTTTCACATCCCTAAGGAAATGCAGCATCAACTTCATTCTGTTACAAAGGCTCTACGATTACTATATTTCTATTTCCTATTGATTTATCTAGTTTTGATAACTGATTATCCTTTCCACATGGATATACGTTTTTCTTAAAAATGTCTTGCAACTGACTTTTTCTACACCTTTTTTTTTTTGAACTTCCAAATATAGCACATTATTTTCACTGTCTTTCTTTTACCCACAATAGTATTCCTGCTTTCAAAGAAATATTCTGAGATGGGTACAATTTATCGTACATATAGGAAGAATTAGAAGATGCAAGTTCTTCCCTCGATACTTATTTTTGCATGCGTATATTTGCATTTACTTTGAAAAAAGATTTCTTGTCAAACATGCATTTTGTTAGCCTTCACAAGATAAAAATAAAGGGTGGTTAAAAATAAATTAGTTGTAACTTATCTCTTCCATGTTCTAATTCATTGTTGATCAAATCTTCCTACAGTACTGATAGCAGCTTGTTAATGCTGATCTCATTATAGGTAAGGTTGAAATATTTAATGGCAAGTATAATTTCTTTAAAAACCACTGTACTTAGTAACTAATGTAATTATATCAGGAGGCATAACAGAAGAGATTAGTGCAATAAGTGACCTAGCTTTAATAATGTCATCAAAAATTGCAATTGCAAAATTATCCACTATGTTGTAAATGTTCACTAACGTAATATTCAAGTCACTCATCATTTGCAGCACTTTGTGAAGTAAGCAATTATTCTTTCCAGTGTACAAACATAAATTCCATTAATTTTAATAATCCTGTCCTCACTGTGCAATCCTGAGAGCTGTATATTTAGACATAGTACAAAATTCCTTCAGCCATGACTGAAAAACAAGTATTATAACAGGTAGTGTTTGGATACCAGCTTTCTAAATCGTGGTACTAAGCATACCTAGAAAGATTTAGAGGTCAAGTCTGAGATAAGAACTCAGAGCTGCATATAGATACACACATAAAAATGTCTACAACCTAGTCTAATAAAGATATTGACAACATGTCCGAGATTTATTTCCAGATAGGTTGTGTGCACCTATATCCATCTCTCCATCTATATACATTGATCTATCTACCTAGCTATCGATATATCGATCTATGTCAATCTACCTCACAGTATATTATTGTTATATCTTCAGGACTTAGGTCAAGCCAAGAATTCAAAAAGACCTGAATGAAAATGGAAACACCAACAAAAATCTATTTTTTTTCAGTCCTGTAAGAACTTTATTAGACAACAGGATGAGGGATAGATCTTGTTCTTTTGCTATCTGAACTGCATTAAGCTGTAGTCAGAACAAATATGAAATACACATTTCCAATATGAAGAAGAATTAGTCAACCATAATAGCAGTTTTGCTTCAAATTCCCTGGCATTTTCTGCCATGTAAATGTCTGCGTGGGGGAGAACCTGCTGGGCTGATCCACAAAACCTATGGATTGTGCTTCTCCAGATCCAATAATGGCTACAGTGCTTATTGTAATAGATAGATTTATTTTGCAGGTACTTTATATTCCTTGCCTTTTTTTTTTTTTT
>VXAA01005831.1:482996-576444 GCA_013399115.1 Anseranas semipalmata
TTTGGTGTTCATCTTCCCTTGTTGCTTCTCACCACACATTTTGCTGCAAACTCTAGGGAGCAGAGAATTCTTTAACATGTGTGAACTGAGCCTGGTACATTGTGGACCTTTCCTCCAGGTACTCCTGGAGGACAAAGAACAATGCTTATGTTGTGAAATCTCAGATGAAAATGGGCTTAACAAAGCAAAGCACACTAGGTCTGAAAGCTGGAGAAATTTCAAAGCTAAATTACCCAAAAAATATCCTAATAAAGAATATGTATAGGATGATAAGAAAATAGCTATGTGCAAATATATTCCTTCACTGAAAACCCTCCACTCCATCTTGCCCAATTCTGACTGTGTAAAATGTGTCTAGTCTAAGAAAATCACTTAGACTTCCTGTGAAGTTGAGAAAGAGAAGAACCTTGAGAGAGTACCTCATCCCATGTACCTTAGACATCCATCTAAGGTTGAAATCAATTGCTTTTGAAAATGCATCTTACTTTTCAGTAACTGCAATGGAAGCCTCAATTGCTCCTTACTGAGTCTATATGTTCCTTGTACTGATGTTGGGCTTAGACTAGATGCCTAGCTTTCAGACAGCTAATAGGTATGATGAATACCATCTATATTACCTTTAGCACAGAAATGCAGTATCCCACCGAGGATGATCTTAATTTTATAGGGAGGATCTGCCATGAAATAGACTAGAAATTTTAAATCTTTCAAGGAAAGACCTTCTTCCCCTTCCTACATAGGTCTTGACAGAAACTCCAGCAATGAGTTTCAAAGGCTTTCAACAATGCTATGAAATTCCCATTGATTTATGTGAGGGGTTAGACCAGCAATGAGCTGTCATGATGATTGTTATTGCACATCTGCTGGCTTCTCTCAAGGCTGTGCAGGGATGGCTTTTCAGCCACACCTGCTTACCTCTGACTTCCAGAATTCGCTCTGAACTCTGCCCAGCTGGATTCTTGGGGGGCTGGTGAGGTGGGGAAATAAAATATTTTGTCAAACCAAACGTGGACTTCTTGGGCTGTCTCCAGCAATGTTACCTGTTGGGAGCAGAAAGAAAAATACCAAAAATACCATGCTCTAAATTGCAAGGGAAAACAGTTTTGGAAGCATTACCAATAATAGTGACTCTTCCTTTGTCAACTATTATTGCCAAAGGCATTGTATTTACTACTATTTCTAGGGTACAATTTCCATGCCGTTGCTGCTTTTTATTGTTCAATTTTCATTGTTCTGTGGACATTGCTTCCAGTTTGTATTTCATGTCTGTGACTTATGTTTTACAGCCTCTTGTGCAGTTTTTTGTTGTCAATGATAAGAACCAGTGATTTAGATGTTTCTGCTAAGTTCAGAATTCTGTTTCTACTTTTATAACTATTCCTGCTGTCCAGTCACTAGAGAAAACAAACAAAACAAAACCAAAACAACAGCCCACACCTCATAATATTTAGTGTGGCTAGTTTTTTTATATTAGAAATGGAAATATTATATAGCTTAATTCAGATGACAATATATAAGATCATATGTTGAGTTGTAATGAAATAACTGTACATAATTACATGCTGCTACTAAATTATATAAAATGCATAACTGAAGTGTATTACATGCTGGTGAGGTGATTTACAAAATGAATTTGTGTAAATTTAGGAAATTCTGTATTTATTTATTTTTTAGCAAATAGAGTACAGCAAACTGATATTACTACAGTTATCTGTTTGACTTGTGCAGGTCTAGGGCAAATTAATGCCTGGTGTAGTGCCATTAATTTGATGGGAGTTACATCAGAGATATGAACTCATTCAGTTATTGCTAGTACCATCTGGAAATTTATAATGCCACAGCAATGTTTCACTTGCTGAAGACACATTCATCCTTTTTGTTTAGGATGGGAAGACAGGGATTAAAAATTGAAGATCACTTTAGCTTGCTCTATATCATCTTATATTCCCTTGTAGGCTTTGTTATATTTGGATGACGAGATGTGAATTTAAATAATATTTAAATAAGCGTAATAGTGCAATCAAAAAAAGACACAATAGGCCTCCTGAGGCAAAACAATTTCATGAATATCAACATAATACTTTTATAGTAGGAGTAGATGCATAGAAAAAAACCTTTGGAAAGAAACCTTTGGAAAAGCGGCCACAGCTATTAGTTCTGTACCTGAACGAGGCAATGTTCAGCAAGGCTGACCTTGTGGCAGAATGCAGCTTTTAGTTCTGCTCATTCCTAACGACCCGAGGCATGGCACTGTGCAGGATGCTGTGCTCCCTGGAAAGTTTTGTCTCTGTAACTGAAATGAAGATAAAAGAACAGACATAGACTTGGTGTATTATTTTCTGGTCTACTTCTTGTTAAGAAAGTCAGAACAGAAGTCTTCATGGAGTCAACAGAATAAAAATGCAAGGATGGCTGTGGTGGCTTGAGTTAGGCTTTCACCTTCCCTCAAGCCTGATCTCTGATGGGGCTAGTGTTGTACGCTTGAGGAATGAGTATAGTTGAGTTAACATGGGCATTTAGGAGCCTCACTCCTAGGACTGGAAAACACCTGTGTGATAAAGTCCAGCTCTATTCTGTCATGGTTTACCATGCTGCATAATTCTGCCAGAGGTGTTTTCTTCATTTTATCTTTCTTTTTTTTTAGGAGGTTTTGTTGTTTATTCTCATTATTCTTATTGGCATCTAGTCCAGAAGTTTATTTTTCTCATAATTAGAAAACTTTGCCTAGTTTTGAGACTATTCTTTATCCATGTAGAAACATCAAATGCTAGCTTAAGTCATTTCCCTTCTCCCCTGCCACCTCCAGAGCACAGAGAGGAATTAATGCTTAAACAAGCGCTGATTCTTCATTTGCTCAGAAATGTAGACAGTATACCCAGGCCCATCCATGTCAAAACTTCAGGTAGCTCAAGGCCAAAGTTACAGAAATAGTAGAAATATGGACACAGTTATAACTACACAGCACATATAGCATATATAGATTTATATATGCTGTGTTTACATGTTTGTGTCTGTGTAACTGATCTCTGTCTATTATGCAAGGTGGCAATACTCCAGAGCTGGCAAAAAATTGTTTTCTACTAGCAAGACTAATTTAGGCATAATTGATCGATTACCACAACCCCACTTTCTTGTGGCATCTTGAGTCAATTTATTAAGAAGCTTTGTGCAGGTATGGAGGCGTGGAAGTGTTGTCCCATCTGGAAAGCTGACCCTTCTATGCCTTATTTCTCTTTCCCATGCACAGAGTGTGCCTGGGATGGGCAGTACGCCCAGCGTGGCCTCCCGCAGTGATTCCCTGCAGGTAGCACAGCCCCCCGAGGCTGCCGCGCCGGAGGGAAGTTGGCATATTGTTGGCAGCCCAGGGAGTGCTGGAGCACGATGCTGACAGTCACCTTCCTCATCTTCAGTCTCATCGAGTCGTGTGGAACAAGGCAAGAATTTATGTTAAGCGTAGTGGTTTTGATTAAATGTAAATGGAGAGGTGCGTTAACAGGTATTTACCGTAAGATTGCTGGTAGCATAATTTTGTAATTTTACCCAAAGGTGCCTACCCTTGGAGGTTTATTTCCTTGCCTGTTAGGCCCTTGTTATTTGTGTCTGGTTTGCATTTACAAGAAACAGAGCATTCATCAAAACTGTTTGTCTTTGAAATTAATGGCAATGTTGCTCAATGTTGTTCACTGGAAAATACTGCGTAGGAAAATTTGTATTCAGAATGTTTTTGTAATTATGGTGTGTTTTTATCCAGCCAGGTTACAGTTAAAAAATGAAAAAAAAAATTTTTTTCAACGATTTTTTAATTTAAATAAGTTGATTATGTAGCCATCTTGATGTCAGGATGATGAGCATTATCCACTATTTATAACAAATTACTGTAATGAACTTAGATAGTCCCATATATGTGTGTGTTTATATAAAGGATAGAGTTTGTGCAGCATAGAACAGATCATTTATCTTTGTTGCAGTCAACTTGGTAGACAAGTTGCTTCTGGAATGCTAATAACCACCCATTTGTATGTAATGAAATGTGGAATACACAGTATTTAGAAATACTTAGAAGGACAACATCTTTTCATAAAAATATAAAAATGTCAGAAGGGTCACTAATAGCAAAAAAAAAAAAAAAGGCACCAAAATCCCAAACCATCCTTAACATAGAATACATTACAAGAGATTACGAAAAACATCAACCAAATCAGTAAATCAAGAAAAGTACATTTAGATGTAAAGGTATAATAATAAAACTGAAGAACAATGGGGAAAGAAATGAAATGCAAATCTGAATGTTAAAACAGATTCTGGTAAGTGCATCTTCCTAAGTTGTCAGTATTACAATATTTATTTTATCTGCATGTAAAGACATGCTGAACAGGAGACTTTCTGTTCACTGCAGGGATCCTTGACACAACATAAATGACAAGGTATTATGCAGTATAAACAAGTAACAGCCCGAAAGGTGAGTGATGAGTCAAAATCCCTTTTTATTACTCCAGATTCACTCCTGCTTCAGTCCCCTTAATTTCTTTCCTCAATTTCTGAAGCCTGTGATCCAGAAGAGTTTCACTTCTTTTGTTTGCTGGTGGAGGACTTAAGTGCTGGGGAATTGGCTCCGAGGCAATACTTTAACGTGAGCTCTACTTCCCACCTGTAATTTTCAAGGGGGGTGCCGTAGTTTGCTGTCGGCATAGAATAAATTACTCCTTTCTATGAGCTGGGGCCGGGGAAGGAGCAAGTTCTGTCTCAGCTATGCAACAGAGTTACTAGTCCTGGTTGTCCTACGCCACCTCTCTTCTGCAGGACAGTCTACCTGATGGGCTTTAGCATGCAAAAAGTCAGCTGTCTGTGCTGACTAGCATATGGTTATATTTAGTTTTTACTGTTAAATTAAAGTGATGCTTTCTGAGGTAACATTTTTCCGTGTTGAATACCACAGCGTATTTGAAACTGGTTAGTGATAAATTTCAATGGCCATGACTACAGCAGAGGAGGAGTGTTTTCAGAAGTTTATGCTGTCATATTGCTTAGCACCAAAAGCGCCAGACGTATTTCTTTCTTTCCCTGTTCAACAGTTTAATTGCTAGCAGTCACAGGGATGTTTTACCACAGGAGGCAGAGTTCAGACACGTGAAAGTTTAGCTACAGCGGATTCCTGGCTGTATTTAGCCAAAGCATGAAAATCTGTAAATGGAGCTTCCAAAGACATTAGATACTGAAGTAGTTTACGTTGCTAACATTCATCACAGACTGTGGGCATTGTGCCATCTCTGTTCCCCACGGAGAAATAAAACTCAGACAGCTTTCTGGGTTCACTTTCAAGAAGATGCAAGGCTGAACATTGAAGTACTGAATTGATGCTTCAGTCATAACATCTGTACCAAAAAGTTTATTTAATATCCAGCCTCAGGACATTCTACATAGCCCAAACGAAAGGATCCTCTTTGTTCAATAGGCTTTTTTGTTGTTGTTGTTGTTGTTGTTGTTGTTGTTGTTGTTGTTGTTGTGCAGAAAGAAGCCCAGCTAAGGGAGAAGAATACAGTCTAGGTAGCACACAGGAGGTTGCAGTAGCAATCATGTCTGCTTCCTTCTGCCACAAGAAGATTTCAAGAGGTTTCAGTTCCTACAAACGTAATCAGACATCCACAAGGTCCCATCTGCATCTCTATAGCCTCTTGGTGGCTTGTCCCACTGCCACTACAAGGAAATGGCTGCATGTCCTTTAAAGGGTCTTCTTTACCTGCTGAGGTAGAAACTGGATTTGGGAGTATAGGCCATAAATGAGAAACGTATAGGTGTAGGTGCTGCTCTGAGGGCTTTAGAAATTATATGTGCAACTCAGGACAGGGGTTGTCCCTGTCCATTTTGTGGCTTGCAGCTGGCAGAGGGAACAAAGAGGCAACATGTTGGTTACTTTCTTATATGAGCTTAAAGTTTCATTTGGCTTCACAAATTTGTCAGCTAGGAAATATACTATCAAGCCTATGTAGCATTGCCTTGATAAGTTGCCATCAGTTTGGACAGGTGAAAAAAGACCCAAACTCTATAAACAAGCACTGATACAATTTATTGCTGCTGAAGGATTTATTTTGTTGATACTGTCAGTGTTAGTGTCTCATCTGTCTCTTCTGCAGTCTGAAAAGTTTCTGCAGTGAATTACAGACACTCAAAATTCCTTTTCGACTGATATTTTGAGTGTTGTAGGCAGAGATGGATAGGGAGAAAGTGAAGTCTGCAGAACAAAGTCAATAGAAACAGACCAAAGAAACTAGCTTGAGGAAACAGAACTTCAGCATTGGAAACTCCAAATCAAAGACGTTTCATGTCTGGGTACCAATCTAACAGCCAGTAAACCTAGATCACTTTGGCAAATGCCAGTAAAATGTTCCATCTGGTACAGACAAGCTCTGATAGTTATGAGGTTATAAAATTTACTTACTGTTTGTTGGTTAAACCTGGGCTCTGCTTCTGAAACGTTACCTGACTTTTGGTGAAACAGGATGTCTAGATTACTAGCCAGATTAGGATGTTTTAGTTAATCTCCTTCTTTTATAAGGGCTAGTTCAGCTCTGTATCTTTGAAGAAACTGAATAACTCCACAGGTGTCTCCCCTTCTCTTGCCACCTCTTCAATTTTCAACTTTTTTGCTCTAGTACATTCACTTTATTTTTGTGTCAGTGTGTACAGACATGTTTTGTGTGTCTGAGCAGACAGCTAAACTTCATTTCACCTTTGGTGGCTATGTAGAAGTCTGAGACTATACACAGGTGAGAAGTGTGAGGATGAAACTACCAAGGCAGAAGCTATCGTGGAAGGATGTAACTCACTTCACCACGACACATAGCAAACAAACCATTTCTGTGCTACAATGCTTGATGACTTTTGAAAGAGCTGTAGTGAGGTGGATTTTTCCAGCCCAGACAACATGTTCCTCAGAAGCCCTGCCTCCAAACAGCTCTGTAGACACAGGGCTCACAGGGCTATCTTCATGCTTGCTGATGCCACAGGGTGTTGATGAAATTATATTCATAATGGTCCTCTGGAAATTTAGCAAAAATGGCAGAGAATCAGTCTTTCTAAATGTTTTATCACATTTGTGCTATACCGTATATGGACTTTGTCTGGCTTATTGCTTGCTGTGATTGTTCTGGACTGTTCACATTAGGCAGATTTGCCAAGCGTACACTGCTCATATGAGCCAGCGGCATGGAGCTGTGGTGCTCTGATCCCTCCCTCTCTCCAACAGCACACAGACCGAGATCTGGGAGGTGGCCTGCCTGGCCCTGTGCAATTGTATCCCTGGTGGGTAGCAGCATTTCTTCAGGCCAAGGAGACTGTGACAACAGCCTCATGATGTTTTGTCTTTCTCTAATTGGTAGAAATAACTTTTGTTCTTCAAAAACCCATGGATCGTTAAAGTGCATATTTAAGTGCTTTTGTTAAAGTGCACGTTTTTCTCAATTGAGTGCTGCAATTTTGCACAAGCTAAGCAGCTCACCAGTAAACAGCAGTGAATGGGGTGCTCCAGACAGTGCTGCTGAAATTTGACCCCCAGCCCTCTGTGCAGGAAGGAGCCCTGTCCCTTCCTCCTGGGTGTGCAGCTCAAGTGTCTTCTGGTTTGTGAGGTGCACGGGGGGAGCCCCTTCTCAGCATCTTCGCAGGAGCTGGGGAGGAAACGTCACTGGGCTCTCTGCATTTTGCACAAGAGATGAAGGGGGAAAAATATGGGTGTAAAAACTGAGGTAGTGAGTTACACCTCTGTAGGGCAGGGTAATCCTGAACTGTATTGGTGGTGCATGGCACCTGGCTCAGCAGCTCTTGGTGAGCTGTCACTTTAAAAGCACTTATCTGCAATGTTGAAATCATACCCTGCTGCTGCTCTTATTGCAGTGCTAAACATCTATTAACACTGACAGTCGAGTAATGAGGTGACTGCAACAATTAATTTCCATGTTTCCATTGATCTAGACTCTGGAAAATTGTTACATTGATTCTTTATGAACAACCGAATAGAGGGAGAGGGGGAAGAAAGGAAGTCCCGTGTTTTAGCACTTTCACCTTTCCATTAGACATTGCCAAAAGGCCACTGTCTTTGGATTGCTTTCCTGTTTTCACGTGCCAGAAATTTGATATAGTGTTATTTCTTGGTTTGCTGAACATGGGGAGAATTGCAACCAGCGGTGCATTTTTGCAAAATCAGTGTAACCCTCTCTTGATTTTATACTACTGCAGAATCCAGTGAAACAGCTTCATTCTTCCTCTGTTTCATGATGATATATCATAAGCAATGTTACCAGGAGACCAAAATATCATTGGAGTAGACAATGAATATTAAGATGAATGTATCCATTGATTGATTGTTGCTTTTTTTTTTCCAAATAAAATAATAGCATTAGATAATATTGCAACATTTAAAACATCCAAACACACTAAAAATGAACAATTGCTCTAAAGGCAAAAGATGAAAACTAGATTTTCCCAAAAGGCAGGCTGCTGTCATTTCTTGCATTTCTGTTTATATATCTGCGCTTGAAATGACTGCTCTGGTTAAGAGTGTAGCGGACTGCTCTAGGTTCAGCAATGAGCTTTAGGCTGCAGACTGTGTGTTGGTAACAGTAACTAACAACAGTAACCATTAAACTGACACTACCGAAGGGTAATATGGTCTCAGTTCCTGGAAGGCAATTGGATCTACCTCTTATGCACATGGGTGTAGCTCCACTGAAAATAGTTGTGCTCTATCAGTTGTTGTTGAAATTTGGGCCTACTGCTTTCAATAGACCAGTGAGAGCTTACGGTGGGCTTGGGCATCATCTCATCTCTGCTCAGCACCTGATAGAAAAGCGAGAGCGGTCTCAGGAGACGGGGAGTTGCAGGGTTTATCTGCTGAGTGCAGCTGCGCGTGGAGCATGCGCTGAAAGGAGCAGTGACCGCGCTAGCTCTGGCGCCCAGCGTGAAGGAGCCACGGCCACCCAGCATCCAAGCAGCGTGGCTGCATGGGGCGAACGTGGCTGTGCTAGGGCGGGACGCAAGTAATTCGTGATGGTTCAGGGCTGAGTGTCCAGAGACACTCGATCGCTGTGATTTCCCTTGTCTAATGTAGACAAAGCCTTGGTGAACGCTAAAGCAACTCTAAAATGAAAAAATAACCATAGGACTGCTTCTTTGGCATTTAGTTCTAGAATTAAATGAATCCAATGAATACTTGAGTTGAAAGTCATGCTAGGGAAGAAGGTTTTCTGGAAAGGATTTAATTATCTCATTGCGTCTACTTTACCAATCATTATTTCCATGGTAGTTGCTGTTTAAAGCCTTAACAGTGATCATGTTCCACTGTGCCAGGTGCTACATGGATGTGTAAGAGACAGTCTCTGCTTCTGAGATTTTTCTATCAGCTGTGCAGACAGAAAAAAACGCAGATGGGTGCACACACTGGCTATGAAGAGGAGCTGCTGAGACTGATGTCTGGGGGGGCTGATCCTGCATTTCACTTCCAGAGTCGGGGTGTGGATCATCCTCACTACGCTACTTTCCCTGGAGAAATGCTACTCTTCTCTGCAGACCTTCTTCCCACGTGTGCCTGTTCTCAGGCATGTATGCTCTACCTGTACTCAAACTTATAGTCTAGTAAACAAGTAAAGGGAGGAAAGGGGAAGTCAGTTTGGCTGCAAATTACCTCATATAACAGTTTAAGGTGGCTCCAGAGCCATCTTTAGCCAGTGGGATAATAGCTCTCAGAGGTGATTTGCAAAGACTGACTACCAATCCCTGGAGACAGCTATGCAGGAACTAACAAGGAACCTTTCTGTTAAATGTGATGCCAATCATGTTTTCTAACAGCATGCTTGGAGAGAAACATGGCAATCATTTAAATTGCTGAAGATCACTGCTCCATTGATGGTGGTATAGCAATAGGCATGACCTCATATCAATGCAGTCAAAAAGGCAGCTCAGCAGATTTTCAGGAGTGACAAGTACCAATCTCACTAGATTTACTGGAGATCCTAAAAAATAAGGGAAGGTAACGAAGTAGGTGGCAAGAAAAATTGAAGTGTAGGAAAATTTTGTCTCTCTGACATATAGGTCGAATCATCACCTTCCAGCTAGTTGACTACCACAGCTGGCATTTATAATAATTTATGTGTAAATTTTTCATTGAAATATTTATTTTACAGAAATTAAAAAAAAAAAAAAAAAAGACCTACCAGGCCTAGCCTGTATGGCACATGTGTTACGCCAAATAAATCCAAAGGGAAAAATGAAAGTGTTGTCTCTGTAGTCATTGGAGGGTAGTCACTGATTTCAGTAAGGCTGCTCTGCCTTTTTTCATCTGCTCTCTATCTGATCAGCAATTTGTCCTGGATGATGTCTGTCAACACAGTATTTGTTTATGTCATGACTCCACAAAGGTCCAAATTTCAGATTGCCATTGAATTTCACACACAGACTGAAGTCTTACAGCCTGACACATGTTTCAGCCTCGTTGCAAAACCCTCCAAACTGATCCATCTGAGAAATAACGTAGAGAGTGACAGTAGCATTCAGCCAGATCAGCTCCCTGATCTGGTCAGGTATAGATCCACCAAAAGCCTATGCTGGCACTGCACCAGGGGATGTGCAAGCAGGCATTAGCAAAGACATTAATAGCACAGCAAAATACAGATTTAGCACACCTTTATTACTACATATTTTAAAAGTTTCTTCATAGGGGAGTGCTTGCAGACTGCATTATGGCTTCACTACCAATTTTTCTTATCAGGTTATCTCCCTATTTCCTTCTATATGGCCTCAAGAGATTTTCAGAACTTGTTCTCTTTCTCTTATCTACATACTCTTCCTTAGAAAAAGGAAAATACTTTTTCATTTTTTTCTATAATCTTTTCCCATGAAGTCTAGCTTGAAATTCCTCTTAAATATAAGTTTTGTAGTGACTTTAATTTCTCTGATTTCTAAAGCAATCTTCCCGTCTGATCTCAGCCTTCTACTCTCTCTCTTTTGATAGTTCTGATAGCAAAGACCTCTGTAAAAACCATTTACAAATAGGGAGATGCACACAAGAAATGCCAGCCCTCAGTTCTTCAAGAGAGCAATTTGTAAGTTCTTGTAAGAGCAGAGAAAGTGAGTTGTTTTATTTTATTAAAAATGCAGAAGTTAACAGCCCTGTAAATGGCTAGGAAGAAAATCCTGTGTTCAGGTCATCAGCAAAGCTTTGATTCAGTGGTTGTGCACTGAGAGCCTGGCTCAACAACTGGCCTGGTGCACTTGGGGAAGAGGCCATGGGACAGACAGAAATCTGCAAACAAAACTGAATGTATCTGGTCCTAGCTAATTATCTCTAGCTGAAGGAAGAAGAGGAGCGCATCCCTCCAGTGTCTATGGTAAAAGGGGGAAAAATGACCCCTGGAGATGTTTCCATTGTCTGTAAGAGGTCCTGCATAGAGTTGAACCCAGATAGTGGCTGTTAGCAGGTTAAAGCTGGATGTAGGATCCCACTGTGTCAGTAAATAGCAAGCAAAAGGTAAGTATAATTAGACAGAATCTAGAGCTACAGTCAGCCAATTACAAGCAGCACCATCTGGCCACCACTGCAATCAGCCCCTAGCCTCTCATTTAATGGTGCACACACATTCCACCTTGCCATTGTCAGAGTGGCTGTAAGTCACTGATGGAAATAGTAGAACTGTCTATTGGAGCCATCACTCATTACTTGAAAATGAAAAGCATGTTGAAGCATTTCATGTGGACTGATTAGCTCGCAATAAAATCTACTAATTTTGGTAACCATGCCTTTGAAAATGGTATCTTTAATAAACTCTTGGAATATTTGAGTGGAAAAATTTATCTTTGTGTTTAAGAGTTGGGGAAAATAATCTGTCCCTTTTTCTTGTCTGTTTATTCTGTGCTGTACAAATGATCTACAAGGAGAACCTGAAAAGCTGACCAGACACATCTAAACTCTGTGTTAGTCCCACTGCATCACTCCCACCCCTTTTCCAGCTACCTAAACAATAATGTTTCTCGTCTCTTTTGGTACTGCCTTCCAACACCTGGGTACTGTTTGGCTTCTCTGCTTGTGATCTGGCAGTTTCCTACCACTTTTTTTTTTTGTCCTAGTGTGCTTGTGTGTACGCAGGGGCAAGCCCTTGTGCAATTAGGCAGAGCTTATTGCTGTCCCCAAGTGCAGGCTTCTGTCCATCACTGAGAACATGGTAATGACTGGAAAAATTCTGGTAACAGTAATGAAGTTGGTAACGTCTTTGCTTCAGTATTCTGTTAGCTTCAATTCTAATATTCACCTTAAAACCCCAAAAGCTTACCTGTTCAAAAGGATGAATAAACGACTTGATTGATTAGTCAGAAAGAAGAATAAGCTATGATTTAACAGTATCACCCAACCTGAAGGATCTAATTTGAGCTGTCTGTAAAGTAGTGTAAAAAGATTATTTTCATACCCATGGGTATTCTTACATGAGTGCAAAAATTTCCCCATAGACGTGGAAAGATCCTCCCTCCACATCTTCTGCTGACTTTTATCTGTGAGCCACAGCTCTGGCTGTCGGCGCAGTGAATATAGAGAAGGAAAAACGGGTGAGAAAGAAAGAGTGCATGGGGAACCCTCAAAAACACAAAGCCACGGTTTGTGACACCAGAGGGCAATGTTCTCTTGCGATATCAGTTGTGGGACAAAACCACAAGCCTGAAAAGTGCATCACAGGCAAAAGCTCTGTTAAAAAAAGACCACAGTTTTGAAAAACAAAGCTTACAAGGTAGCTTGCTAAGGTGTACTATCAGCTTTCAAGCTTTTCATAACTTACATGTACTGATTACACAGAATTTTTTTTTGTTTGTTTGTTTTTTCTTTTTCTTTTCTTTCTTTCTTTTTTTTTTTTAGAATGAATCATATGCAAATTCAGCAGACATAAAATGTCAGGGAAAGCTGAAAATCTAAAGCAGATATGTGCTCACAGTAATCTTAGTAGAAAAAAAAACAACTATATACACTTTTTTCCTTGTGTACACAAAAAAAACGCAATTCTTATTCTTACCTCAATGGAACTGAGTAACAACTGCTCATTTGAGGGCTCAGTAAAAGTTAATGTCCTAATGAGTTAATAAGTATATGTGACATTGGAGTAAATAGTAATGCCCTACTTTCCTTTAATGAAAGTACTCAAAACAGGCATTCTCCCTTCTCCTCCTGTGGAATTTCCACATTAGATTTATTAGCTTCAAAATTAATTGCACTGAAGTGATGCAACCTCTCCCTTTCCTCCAAATAGAATAAGTAGGCTCTGCTGGATGCCAGGTCAGGACCATGCTGGAGCCTGTTGGAGCCTCTAGGAGAGTACATGGGCTCTTAGGAACTGCAGGAAAGATTCCAGTTTTCATTTTCATTGTTTACAGGATTGCTTTCCTCTAAGCTGGATTTTGGGAGGTCTCCTGAGCTGAATGTGAGATCGGGCTCTTCTACCTGAGGCATTGGCTCAGTTGGACTTTCTGAATGAATATCTATCTACAAGGGGGAAGGGATGATGTGTTTTCAATTGGGTAATTACATTGGCTAAATGAACAAACATCTTATGAAGAAATTAAAGATAAGTAGGAAAGATTTTATGAATGGCCGCAGGGTCAGGCATGAGGGCAAAAGCCTCAAAAGAATTTAAACACTGCAGTGTCAAGTGCTAACTTGCTGGTTCCTGTGATCTGTATCTGATGAGTTAGAAGTAGACACCTAAACATGGGGTCCACCATGTGATAAATGGTCAGCTTTTTCCACAAGAGCTAGAGCAAGGGACATAAATTACCCAGCAGCATTTGGTGAGGAGACAGACAGACCCAGCTTTGACCTGAGAGAGAAGGTGAAGAAGGATGATGGTTCAGCGTTCCTCCTATTGAAAGAATTAAGGGCCATCAAGAGAAATTGGCCAATAATGGACTCAAAACAAACAAATGGGTTGCTCTTCATAGGTATAGGAGATACTGGAAGCTTAAATTGGAAAGCAATCCAGTACAGAAAATCCAGAAAGGACGACTAAACAGATACTACCTTTGGCTCAAGGGTTCATTTACCACAGACTTGTGGAGCTGAGAGAGACTAGTGGGAAAGCAGCACTGTAGGCTTTCCCTGTTTCTGTATTCTTCCCTAGGGATCTGCTCTGGGTCACTGATAGATGCAACCCCACAGGAGAGGGACCAGGGACCTGGTACAGCTACATCTTATGATTTTAATTCTCCTTGCTGGTGTTTTTCCACTTCGTGTTGGATAATGCCATTTCCCATTTTCTATGGTTAGAGAAAAGGAGAATGTGCATAACTTTAAAGGCTAGGAGTTATCTGGTATCATCCTCCACAGCCACATCAAATCCACATTATCACTTTGTCTTAATTATCACATTATCTTCTAAGGGATTTCAGATATCTTGTTGTGGCTTATGAGCTTTGCTGACCTCACTTGTGTGCAAGGATTATATAAGAAACTTTGAAAGAGACACTAATTAAAACCCTGCAGATAAATGGAAAAGGGGATAAAATGGAATAAAGATTGGTCAGAGGCACATTGTGTCAGACTATACTGATGTCTGTCTCATCAAAGAAGGTTGATAAGAGTCTTCATTTATGTGTCTAGAAAAAAAAAAGATGATCCTGTAGACAAAAGCAGTAGATCAAATCTCTCTGACCTTGAGCAAAGCATTTGATGCAGTGTCACATGGGAAATTATTAGTTAAAATGGTGAAGATGGAGATTATTAAAGGAACTGAGATGTGGTAAGGAGCTCTCTAAATGAGAGGTGACAGTGAGTCATGCAGTGAGGCAAATGATCAGGTGAAAGAGGTTACTAGACAATTTCCTCAAGGACTGGTCTCAGGACAGATCTTATTTAATATTTCCAATAATGACCTTGGCTCAAAAGACAGGAGTGTGGTAATGAAATTGGCTGACACAAATTGGAAGCATCTGTAGAATAGAGCAGTGCGGGAGCTTTGTGCAGAGATACAAGGTCATCTTGAGGACCAGAAGGGTAGAAAGGGATGGGCCAAGGACACACACCTTGGACCCAATGGCATGAGTCTGCACTAGGATCTCAGTGGTTAGAAGGAACTTTTGGGACAGTGCCTTTAACCAGAAGAGATCAGAAGAAGTTGACTTACTTAGCAGAGTAAAATGATGGCTCTGATGGGGGTGGAGAAGATGGTTGTCTCCTATAAGCGTGTCCCATAGGAGACTGTTGGGATCTGAGAAGAACTAGTTTAACTAAATGATGTGTTTGTAACAATGCTATTTGGGTATGAACCAGCCATAAAGCAGTTGCAGCTGCAAATTAGAAAGATTTCTTACCATTTGAAGACTGACAGTATGGAGCCATATTCCTGTAGGAATAGTAAGGCCAAAATATCTAGTTTTAAGATGATGCTTGATAAGCTTGTATAATTGATTACATGACAATGCCTGCCTGTAGTGACTGAAACTGGACTCAGTTGCTCAAAAGTCCTCTTCCAGTCCTACAACGCTTTCAATCATTTGGTTATAGGCAGTCTTGTTTTTCCTCAAGACATACTGAGTTATTTCATTCAGATAGACTAGTTTCAACAGAGACAATTGCCATGCCAAATGCCTGTTAGTGCAAAAACTGAGACACATGCCCAGGTAGGAATTGAGTCCGGTCTCATACCACCCTTGAAAAAAGAATAAATAGAGCTAGACAGAACCTTCATTCTTTCCTCCTTCCAAATTTTCCCACCAGCATCCTGGCAGTGTGTTTCTCCTTTTAAGATAGGATAAAGGTGCAAAATGCTGGCACAGTGTCACAGATTGTAAGGCTAGAACAGATTGCTTAGGTCAGCTGGTCTGCACCTAGGCATTTTTCAAGGCTATGTGGTACATTACTTTCACTACCTTATCTTGTAATGTCTCATCTGATACCGATGACTGGCAGGGGTTTTCTGGTCCCTTGGATGAAGAATTAGATGATTTCTTTACAGTAGAGAATCCATTAAAATCATTCTAGTTCCTTTCCATGTTTATGAGTTATCTTTAAGTTGACATATGTTCCTAAATATATTCCATTCAAAGTCATTCAGTGCTGCTGGCATATTTCAGGAAAAGAACTTTTCATGTGATACTCACTAGTCCTGCTAATACACAGTTTGCTGATCAGAATTTTCTTCATGATATGTAGTTGGTATCATAAGGTTTTTGATATTGCTTCAGTTCCCTGACCGGATGTGTGTCATCCAAGCACCTTCAAAAAAAACCTTCTGAACACTTCCAAACACACACTTTTGTATTTGGTATGGTTTTGTAACACATTTATTTTCTGCAAGTATCCTTGATTACAAAAGTAGTGCATACCAGTGTTCACTGAAAATGATAGCTGGTGCTGTGATGCAGGTAACACCAAAAGAGGTCCCAGGTTTTACTCTGAACATTTAATTACAGGCATCACCCCGCTCAGCTTTGCAGTTTTATAGTGCTGATACTAGCATACAAAGCCAAAACTTCTAATCATTAGCTTTGGTCCTTCTTAATCTTGTCAGCTCATGAGTGTGTGAATATTACCTTTTTTCCTATAAATTGCTTCCTTGAAGAGATAGTGATCACAGTTGCTGCTTGCCTGGGTAATTGCTACTATGTTGTATCTGAAAATCTTGATATGTGATCTTCATTACACTGAATTCCACTGGAGTTAGCCACAATATACAGTGATGAGAGAAAAAAATCAGGATCTGACCTTCCCTTATCTGTGGCAAGTGCATATGTGTGTTTTAAGTAGATTAACATGCACACCTATAAATACAAGTTAATCTAAATCCTCATTGTTCTCAAACTGTAGGCATGATTAACACATTCAAAATGAGAATCTTGCTTGTTTAGTTTTACATGTGTGTTGTGGAACTGGGAACAATGGAAGAAAATTACATCAAGTGCGGCTTTGCTGCAACTCCCAGCTCCTCAGGAAAAAAAAAAAAAACAAAAAAAAAACCTGCAAGGATAGAGGCATAGCTGTTTGTTCTGCAGAGATTCAGGACAGTAGTGCTTACCATCTGTTGAAATATAGTAACAAGACTACATGGCACACTTCCATGGGATTTTCGTTTATTCCAAACACTGCAGCAGGACCAGAATCCTTTCAGGAATGGGAAGAATAAAAAAGCAGTGGACTTTCTATATGAGAAGAGCAGATTTTCTATATGAGTAAATGTGAGAAGGAAAGCAAAGAGGAAAATAAACTAACAAAACTGGTGGAAATTTCCAAGTATGGATAATTCTCCCCTTCTGCATGTCAAATGTTTAGATGACTAGTATGTTTAAAACCTCCTTTGGATAATCTCATCCCCCAGCAATTTTATTTTATTTTTTTGTCTCATAGTGGATTTAAGTACTGAATTCAAACATGAAAAGCTGAGTGAAAGCTCCCTATCTTGTATATTCACTTGGACGGTCTATTTGCAAGTCTTTGACTTACTCCCATCTCTAATGCAAGCAAGGTAGCTTCAGTGGCCACCTAAGGACCATTTTAGATAGTTACATCTGTGAACTAAGTGCTGTCTGCATGCTCCCACAGGGGCTTATTTCTTGCTGTTTGCTTCAGGTGCTCCTTAAGCTCACATATGCCTACATTTTTGTAAAGTTTTCCAAGGAATCTGCTCCCTACCATGCCCAGAACTACAAAGTAGTAAGAACTGAGCAGCCAGGTGCTACATGTTAAGTGTGACGCTTAGGACATATAAGCTCCAGTTTTGGTGGTGGGTGGCATCACTTAAGCCTCTGTCTGCCTGAGAACAGCCAAATGGCTGTGCGCTGTCACAGTGCAAGGCAGTGGCTCCTGTGCCCATTGCTGGGGAAAAAGAGATGAAGTGCCTGCCCAGGCATGTTGAGATGCCACCAGCGTCCATGTCAGCTGTTTGCCTACTTTGACACAGCCAGGAAATAGGGGGTTGGGGGAGGGGGGTGTTGTCCTTTGTTCTCACATTTATGAATCTGTACCATCTGAATGTGCAGTACCACAGCTCTGCCTCCTTCCATACTGGTGTATGCCAGAGCGTCATAGGTCAAGTTAGCCTAAAAGGAAGAACTAATTGTAACATCTCCTCTGACCAGCATAGAACTATCCCCGTGGCGAAGGTATTGAAGCTGAGGAACAACCTTCCAGACACTGTTTCTTCTCCCTTGTTCCTTCTGGTTTGTCTTTCATAGTATTCTCTTTGCTGCTGCATCCTCTAGTTGTTCTCATTGCTTCCTCCCTTCCCGTTTTCCCCGGTGCAATACAGTTATGTGCTAGCGAGGGAGAGAGTGGAGGTGAGAGGTTAGGCATGACAGTTGATACTGTCTGTGCCAGAGTCAAATATTCTCTCAGAGGCTTAAAATCCTGTAGCCATGTCCATGTCGGCTGCTGCTGCAGTTACCTACAGTCCAGACTACACCAGGAGCAAAGAAAGCAGGCAGCTGGATGTTTAAGGTGCCACTTACCATATACTTTCTCTGGGAGCAGAAGGAAAACTGTTATCCTACAGCTTCCCAGAAACTACTGTTTTATTTTCGGACTGCATAATAACCGTTAATCACGTATTTCCTCCAACCCTCACCTTTGGAACATACCAAAACCACAATCTCGTACCACCCAACAAACAGTGCCTGAAGCTTTTTCTGTTCTCTCATGATCTTCAGAGGCTGCAAAACAGTACAAAGCTGTACCCACAGCCCTCCATAACATCTCTGCTCTTTTTGCCTTTACTTCAATGTCAGCAGACATAGCTTTACATTTATGGTTTATTCTGTGCTTCTTCTCTGTATCTTAAGTGCCTGTAACTCAGACACAAAGCACTGGAGAGGGAATCAACAGAAGCAATGTGCAGTGTGGAGAGGGTGACATTCTTTCTTGCGAGGCTTTACATCTTGGAGAAGGTGGAGAGCGGGTTTTTGTTCCCTGCCAGAGGGGTAACAGACCCCTTGCCGCAACTCACGGAGGCAATTAGCAGAGGCCTGAGACCAGGAGCACTGGGTAGCAGAGCAGCACCGTGTATAAACCACTTGCCATGTGTCTTGCTTCCCCCTCCTGCATGCCATTCCGTCACGCTTCTTATCAAATCTAACAGTGTGCTCCGCAGGCCCTTCTTTTCAGTGAGGGTACTCTTGTTTTCTGTGCTGATCAGTAGCCATGTTTTCCTCTTTCTCCTTGTCTGTTGCCCTAAGACCTCTTTGGGATTAACAGCAACATGCCAGAAACTATATTAAAAAAATCTATAAAAATAGATGGCACTGAGGTTCAAAAATGATGGACTGGGAAAGAAAATGGGATCATTAACTTCACGTTGAGACCTGGGCAGGGCGCTATACCTGCAGGCAGAGGCACTGAGGTGTGCAGCAATTGTGTTAGCCAAGATATCTGACATTTCATATTGAATCTTTTGGTCTATAGATACTTGGTCCAGTATATTTATCAACTTGCATTAAGGTCAAACACTTTTCAGTAATTAATCTGATGAAGAGCAAAAATCCATCAATAACTCGTGTGTGTGCATAAGATTTGCTATCTCTGTTTCTCAGCCTAAAGTTGCTTTAGCAAGACACGTCCAGTCCTTGACCTTCCTTATAAAGGCTTAAATTTGAAGGTGTATTTATTTATCGTAAATATTATCTCATTTATCTTTTTCTAATATGAACTTATGTATTAAGATCTTAAATATAAACATAAATATTTATATATAAATGTAAAGATAGTTCTTTAGAATCTGAAGCTGGAAATGAACATGAGGAAACAAAGGAAAATTCAAATGCTACATAAAATTATTAGTTTATTTCTATGATTTTATTTTTGTCACCCAAAGATATTGAAATGATGATGAATTTGTTAGTGGTACTGAGTGGGTTTCTTATCAGTGCAAATAAGAATTATAGCCTTAGACATTTTGTGCCTTTGGAAATCTTCTACTTCTCTACTTTGGAGATCAGTAATAATGAGTAATTTTCTATGTATGCTGTAGCACAATAATTGTGCTGTTCTGAGCCTCTTACATCCAGATTAGATTAAACAGAGAAAATTAGTTCTTATCATAATGCTTCATTAACATTTTAGAAGTAGGACAATAACAAATGAAAATTTGACATTATTATCTACAGAAATATGAAAGCAGTTACATTTATGCTATTTATCATATCCAATTAGACTGTGCTTGTGAAAACAGAAGAGCTAGCCTTCAGTCTTCAGTGCAGCTCTTCACAAACATCTGCGATGTTTTCCCATACAAACTGCAAGCCCAAAGCCTGTGCATCACTGAGGTCACATTTAACAGTAGTTAAAGAGCTCATGTGATTCATAGGTGCTGCCGGCAGTGACAAATTTCACTCTTCATGAATTAAAGTCTTGCATTTTTGAGTTGTTTTGAAGCTGCTCCTGCTGGCTTTAAAGTCGGTGGAAGACTAGCCATTCATTTCATGACCAGGAGTGTCAGGCTCTTAAAGAGCACTTTGATTTGCTCTTAAATCTACCCCATAAGTATGTATTTCCACACTTACTGAAACCAGGCTGGAAAGCTCCTGGTAGGAGAGTGCTCTGTTAGGATGGTAGCTAGCACTTCTGAAAGGGAGAGGGAAGAGGCTCAGGGGATCGCTCCTGGGCAGCAGCTCCACAGTCTGTGCACAGCAGCTATTCTGTTAAGCAATTAAACACCCGTCCTTTCATGTGTGATGTGCTTTCATGTGTTCTTAAATTTCATAAACTGCCAAATTAGGGATTCAATAGTAAGTGGTAAATTGCAGTTCTTATTTTAACAACCAACAATTAGTGCAGCAAATGATGGGGTTTGATCTGCTGAAGGGGTTTTGGACATTAGCAGACAAATAGTGAGATAAAATAATGATCAGGATGAGTCTAAGCTCAGAAATTTGCCTATTGTGCTGTTAGTAAGAAATATTTATGTTGTGATAATGCTGCAGCATGACAGACTTGGAGTGGTCCCTAGGCAGCTGGGTCTGGCCCATGCTCATCACTCCCAGTAGATGCACCAAGAAAATGTGGGACTGTTTTTCCCCAGCTGGGTGGGCTCTTGCTCGGTCTGCCCTGCTGCTGGGAACTCATCTGATGTTCCAGTCTGGAGCCAGGTTTTCTTCTGGGCCTCATTTTTCCTCTTCCTCAGCCTACAGGTTTTGGCACGCATGCAGTGACATGGGTGCCTTTCACCAGCTGCTGATCACCGACTGGTTGCTGTGATCCCCACAAGCGCTTGTGGCCCGATTTGTTTCAGTCCTGCAGAGATCAGTCAGTACTTCCCTCAGTAAACATCCTACCCTGAGGTGGCATGTATTCCTAAAATCTGACAAGAAATGATACTTAAAGAACAACCAACCAACCAAAACAAACGAACAAACAAAAAACCCTACAAATCTGTGGAAGAACAGACAGTTCCCTGTCTAGTGTGTTATGACAATAGCTCCTTCAGATCAGTGTGTTGCATGTAAACAACATTTTATTCTGTACGCTGACAGTCTGTGATAAGTTCTGTTACTGCTGAACAGGAGGAACACATCTGGTTATCGTGATATGAAAACCCCTGTCAATGATAAATATAAATCTTTTTTAAACTTAAGCTGTTACAAGTTACTTACCCACAGGGCAAAATGTCTAAAAGATGTAAACATTTTCTTCTCTTGCAAATAGCCTTCTAACAGAGCGATGTGTCAGAAATTTACCTAATTCTTTGTCAGACATATAGGCGTTTAAGGAAATCATCTTTTTACTTATTTTTGGTGGTGCCCTCCTTTTCTGTGAATGTTGACAACAGGCTTTGCAGTTCACTGTGTTGATCAGTGTAAGAGAAAAATAACTGTCCTTGTCCACTGTTATTTTTACTCTTTCTTGGAGAATGATGTATCATTTGTAGAAGAGATAAGTCTATTTTAGCATCCTTGATAGAGAGTGGGCAGGAAAGAAAGAACCTTGAAATGCAGTAGCATCACTGGAAAAATATCTGATTAATAAAGACAATATGTATTGTCATTTAAAACTATAATCCCCAACTTGCTTTTATGTCTTCGTGACAGCAAGGGATACATTAAATATGTTATCATTAAAATAGAGAGCAGTAGTGTGGCAATCAAATATACTGAAACTCACTTTGGATCATGACACTTTAATACAAGCAAGATGTTTTCGACCCTATGTGGGGGTCGAAAGAGGGGGGGCTTGGAAGATTTTCAGGATATTTTTAAAAATTAGGTCTCTGTGAGAAACTCCCCTTAATTTTAGTGATCTGACATCAAATGTAATGGCTCTAAACCTCCTCCAGTTTCAAAAGTATAAGTGATTTCTTAGGCTTAGTGAACAGGAAAAAACTAATTCCTCTACTTTCTCAGTCTTCAGCTCAACATGCTGATAAACTGTCACTGAATTGAATCTTGTATCAGTTACCATATGATAGTTAATACAAGGAATATTTTTCCCAATCTGGTAATACTCCTAAGGGTTACTTTTTTTTTTTTTTGATATACTAGACTTCTAAAAAACTGGTAGTGACATTTTGAAGGCAACACATAAGTGATTGGCTTACTCATTTTGTGTTTTCACCTTTCCTTTCCTTTCCTTTCCTTTCCTTTCCTTTCCTTTCCTTTCCTTTCCTTTCCTTTCCTTTCCTTTCCTTTCCTTTCCTTTCCTTTCCTTTCCTTTCCTTCCCTTCCCTTCCCTTCCCTTCCCTTCCCTTCCCTTTTTTCCATTTCTATCTTTCTTTCTCCCTCTCCTTTTCTATAGCTGAGTTTGGCTTCCTCATTCATGTCACCTCATCTCAGATGTGCCTGGGACCTGGTGTAAGCTGCAGGGCTCTGTTTCTTCCTGTGTGGCACCTGGCAGGGCAGAGCAGCCTGTCATGGGTAAAGCCTTGGGGATGCTCTGAGCATGGGGTAAGGCAGCGCCTGGCCAGTTGGAGCGTGCGCCCTGGCTAGAGTGGGAGCAGGAGCAGAGCTGAGCTGCTGTACAACATCTAGTGATGTTGTACGTACTGGTAGCATCTGGGTGGTAGATTTTCCCAGGTCATCTCCTTATTTGTGGTACAAGCAATTATCAGATATTGCTCTCTCTTCCAACATAGATTAAAGACTTAGGAGTTAAATTTCCTGGATTCTCAGTGTAAAAACAAGAAGATATAATTTCTTTTCCCATCAATCAATCACCTAGTAATGACATCTGTCTTCGTCCAAAGATGACTAAACATACATTTAGTTGCAATCTGATAGAAAAACAACATTCTTTTCCATTATGTTTTCTGATTTTTTAAAGAGATAAATTATTTTACAATTATTATTTAGTATCAGTTCATAATGGATCCAAAAACTTGAAAAGTTCAAGCCTCAGCTCCATTGCAACTGAAAATATTGGTATAAGCATTAGTGTAAAAGTCCCAACCAGGACTTTTTGTGTTTATCTTTGATATGACTGTATAAAAAGGGGTTTACACTCAAAATACTATCATGAAGTATTGGATTAAACAAAAAGAAAGCTGTCCAGATTTTGCTCCTGGAAAGCATGTAAAAGCCAAGAAAAATCTAGGATTAGCTGTGGACATAGTGCAAATCATGGATATGTGATGTACGCACAGAGTCCTAGTAGCTTCTGTGGGACTCCTGGGAAGAGCAGATGGTCATTCTTCCAATTCAGTGTTTGTAGCATTTGATATGATGAAGCACTAATAAACACATTTGTACACTGGGATTAAACAAATACTGTCTATCATAATGATCCAAAATCTGTCTTGCACAGAAAAATTAAGGAGTTTTATGGGCAGTGAGAAATATATAATATTTAAATCTTATTAATAGCTTGTAAGCAATCATTTTTATCTGTAAGTATAATTACTTAATCTTAATGGAATAAAAGGATTTTTATTAATCTTTTTGATACGAATAGCCCTACTATTTTGACTTCTACTTATTCCGTTGTTATCTTCCTCATTTCTTTTTCCTCATCCTTTGTTTATCATAAAACCGTCTCTTGGATTCCAGATACACCTTTTTAAAACAGCATTTTATTTCTTTTAGGTATAACTCGGGATGTTCTTACTAGCTTGGGTCCTACCCAAAGGTTAATATCTCCTTTTCTGTAAACACTTCTACTCATTCACTCATTTCCTCCTTGCACACCAGCACATTTGACTATGCACCATCAGTTCCTGGCCTTTTTACAACTACCATCTCCAAGTTATCAGATGTTTCCAGCATTCTAGAATAGTTACAAAATTGAGTCCTTATTGACATATCATTACAGTGTTTATGTTAGTACTTAAATCTTATATAAATGTCCTGTTTATTGCACATAAATTATCCCTAAGCAGGTGGAGGCATCCTTTTAAGCAGTACGATAGGCTGTGCAAATGTGCTTTTCAGAATGATGGAGAGAATAAGAATATTAATGGATCAGTGATTAAATACCGATAAGCATCAGTTGTTCCCGCACTGACACCTGAAATAGGAAAGGTCCTCACCTCTGAGAATCTGGGGGCAGAGGCAGTGAAGTGGTGTGGATGAGACATTCAGCAGCAGGAGGTTAAACAGCCCCTGGCAATGCCGATGCTGCAAGGAGCTGCAGGGAGAGCTGCCCTTTGGCCAAGACAAAACATGCAGAGCAAGAGCATATGCACTGAGGATTTGCTGCAGCAATGTTCTGGCTGTGTGCAGTCCCTGAACTAAACAGGAATTCAGGTCAAGAGGATGTGCAGCCCTTCATAAGAGGTAACAAAAGTCTCAGAGGACTGTGTTTTTCACGTGTGACTCAGGAACACAACATCATCTCTCTTCTAGTTGACTCACTCTATCACACTGCACTTCTTCCTATTTGGCACCTTCTTGAAAGCACACTGCCAGAATAGTTTTTCAGACTTATGTATCATAGCACTTGGTTCATAACTAACAAAGGTTTTCATACTTCTGTTGCATTTCACACAGATCACTAGATAAGGTGCCTGAAACAACTTCTGATGAAATGATTAGTGAGCTGCCTGTTTGAATCCTTTACAAGCTGTTATCTGTGTTATCTACAGCATTAGAAACAAATCTGTCTTCCTTTTTTTTTTTTTTTTTTTAATGTTCAAGCAGACAAACAAAAATATTAAATTGGGCTTGGAGGAAAATGAAAATAAGTGTCATTTGGGGTCCATTCTACCTCAAACAAGCAGTTTGTATGCACACTTATGTTATTTAACACTTTTTAATGTCTGTGTTTTCAACACAACAGCAACAGAAGTCCAAACACTTGAATATTTCTGTGTTGGACTTGTTGGTACAGTGCAATGCTGAGTTGGCTCTGGCAGGTGAGCTTTCCAGTCAAAGAGCAGGCGGGTTTTTCGCAGAGGAACCCCAGGAAGCACAATCCTTTGCCACATGTACTTCTTCCTCCTTAGCATGCAGGGGATTTGTTTTCTCTTGCCCAAAATGGAAGTTAAATGCCATATAGATACGTATCAGGTGGCAAATCTGTCCTAAATAAACATACAATCTAAACAACCTGTGTAATGGTGTTGGAGACTAGTGGCAGGAAATAACCAACACTTGTGTCCTGAGTCACAGCCCAAGGACCGCCCTGTCTGGCTGCAAAATGTTGAGAAGAGGCCCAGGTATCTGTCAGTGTCACCAGCATTTCTTTCAGGCTTTCAGAAGGACAGGCTAGATATAGCTTCACCCAACGACGAGGCAAGTGTGAACGAGCATTGCTGTCCCAGCAGCAATTTCACTCCCTTTGATGCCTACTACTCAGTGTTAACCTGAATGACTGATGGTGGGGTGGGCTCAGCCAGTGAAAGAGCATCTGCCTGGGAAGTGCAAAGCTCTCCTAGGCACTGGTCTGACATCTCTGAGATACTGTCATTGCTATGGACATATCTCCTGTTTCTTTGTTCTGCAGAACGTTAAGCTATTCTCCTGATCTTTTCCTGGGAAAACTTCCCTTTCCTTATGGCTCCATGATGGAAAGAAAAGGATAAAGGATAGGGAAACCGAGACCTCTCTAATGACTCTGCTTGCATTTGTAATGTGAGGTGAACAGGATACCAGGAGAATGATACCCAGTGTCTGAGTAACACTGCTGATCCACCACATCAAGTAGCACTGGATGAAAATACCTCTTACCTTTGTGTGTTTCCAGCCCCTGGTCTGGGGAAAGCACCTAGGCTAACTGCAGGAAAAAAAATACTGTGTGCATGTAATATCTCTCTTTTGGTTGTACCTTCAAGTTACAAGCCCCGTGGGACTAAAGAATGTTATCACCTGTTACTGCTACGTCTGGTACTCTAATAGTAAGTCACAAGATTTTTATTTATTTATTTATTTATTTATTTTTAGTATGGTGTTATTCCTGTTTGTAACGTACATAAAGTGCTTATGTCACATTTTGTTCTGAAATACCAGAACAGCCTTCAGGATCCTCATCAAAAGATAGACAATTAACAAATAAGAAAGGAAATGAACTTGGGAGGCAGCTTGCAAGTTTTGAATTTAGCAGAATACCAGCCTAATTATGTGCAGGAGTGACAAGGCAGTGGTGGACTACAGAAATGACAAGTGAACCATGAACATATATGAAAGCATGCTTGCGGGACTGGACTTGCTTATTCCCTAACAAGTGAGTAAATGCACTGAACTTAGGATCCTAAGAAAGATGAGAAATCCTTTTTGACATGCTAGATGAGTGTCTTAGGCTCTAGGGTAAAAAGTAACATTTGTAAGATTAAAATTACAGCCCTCTTAGAGGCACTGAAGTGAGAGGAATCTCAACAGGCTAGAGAAATGGGCTGACAGGAATCCCATGAAGTTCAACAAGGAGAAGTGCAAAGTCCTTGCACCTGGGAAGGAACAACCCCATG
The DNA here is from genome assembly GCA_013399115.1 of Anseranas semipalmata. NCBI lineage: Eukaryota > Metazoa > Chordata > Aves > Anseriformes > Anseranatidae > Anseranas > Anseranas semipalmata. The sequence continues at coordinate 509,834 of VXAA01005831.1, forward strand.
CACCAGTACTTGCTGGGGGCCACCCAGGTGGAAGGCAGCTTTGCCTAGAAAGACCTGGGGGTCCTGGTGGACACCAAGTTAAACAAGAGCCAGCAATGTTCCCTTACCACAAAGAAGGCCAGTGGTATCCTGGGCTGCATCAGGAGGAGAGTTGCCAGCAGGTCAAGAGAGGGGATCCTTTCCCTCTAATCTACACTGGTGAGGCCGCACCTGGAGTACTGTGTCCAGTTCTGGGCTCCCCAGTGCAAGACAGACATGGGCATACTGGAGGTATGTGGTCCAATGAAGGGCCACAAAGATGATCAAGGGACTGGAGCATTTCTCCTATGAGGAAAAGCCAAGAGAGCTGGGACTGTTCAGCCTGGAGAAGAGAAGGCTCAGGGGGAGTTTTATCAATGTAAAGAAATACATGAAAGGAGGGCATGAGAAGGCAGAGCCAGGCTCTTTTCAGTGGTGCCCAGGGACAGGACAAGAGGCAATGGGCACAAACTGGAACACAGGAGGTTCTGCCTGAACATCAGGAAACCCTTCTCCACTGTGCAGGTGGTGGAACACTGGCACAGGTTGCCCAGAGAGGTTGTGGATTCTCCTCCTTGGAGATCTTCAGAAGGCATCTGGACGTGGTCCTGGGCAACCTGCTCTAGGTGGCCCTGCTTGAGCGTTTGACATCCAGAGGTCCCTTTCAGTCAGAGCCATTCTGTGATTCTGTGAATTATGATAGCTCTTTTAAAGGTCTCTGTGAGTCCTACATTGATCTTTGTCTCTTTAATTACTGACTTTAATAAACTGGTACATAAAGAGAAAATTTGTCCTCAGATACACCAGGCTAATTTAGCTTCTCTTCAGCTCTGATTATTAATTAAGTGGAACGGAATAACAATAAATAAAAGCTAAGTGAATTTTAAAATAAAGGAGTTAATAGTTTCCTCTGATGTGTGGAATTAAGCTCTTGACTACACAAAAAGATGCTGACAGTCTTCTGTTCTTCATGGAAAGGTCTGTGAATTCCAAATGTTATTACAATCACTGTTAGAAATTTTGTATTGTCTACTCTCATCATTAATTTTTTTCTTGTGTTTATCCAGCAAGCAGCAATTGGATTATCTGTGTTGTCTATGATGTAAAGCAGCTTCCGAGAGTTTACTCTCACTGAGAATTTTCTCACAGAAAATTGTGCATAATGATGGCTAACCACAGAAATTCTCTGCTGAAAGTTCAGGCCCATATTCCCATGTTTTGCTGAATGATGGAGTGTGAATATGGAGCAGGCCTGGTTGTAAATAAGCCACAGCCTAAGAAACATTTGTTTAGACGTTTCTGCCAGTATCTGCAGCTGACAGGAATAAGGACATGTGAAGAACTTGTGAATAGAAAGATCTGATAATCCCTACGGGGGAATATTGACTTCCATGAGTTCCGGATCAGGCACAACACCAGTATGCAGATATAACAGGGTAAGGCCCAGGCTACTCTGAGTGTGTCTGCATGCCTGCCTCCTGGGATTAGTTATCTGTATGCAGAGTCACTGCCTGACATATGGAGGTCAAAAGTTGGACCTGTTATGGGATCACTTTCAAACCATGGGCCTATGGCTCTGTCTTAAAGAAGTGCTGCTTAGCCCCTGGATTTGCAAGTAAAATTATCCATAAGCTCCTCTAGCTGCAGCCTGCTGGGGGTTAACCCTGGTTGGCAGCTGAGCCCCACACAGCCGCTTGCTCGTTCCCCACAGTGGGATGGGGGAGAGAACTGGAAAGGTAAGAGTGAGAAAACTCATGCATTGAGATAAAGACGGTTTACTAGGTAAAGCAAAAGCTGTGCATGCATGCAAAGCAAAATAAGAAATTCATTCACTGCTTTCCGTCAGCAGGCAGACGTTCAGCCACTTCCAGGAAAGCGTAATGGTTACTTGGGAAGACAAGTGCCATATAACTCCCAATGTCCTCCTTTTCCTCCTTTTTTTCTTTTTTTTTTTTTTTCCCTCATCTTTTATTGCTGAGCATGAAGTCATATGGTATGAGATATTTCTTTGGTCAGTTGGGGTCAGCTGTCCTGTCTGTGTGTCCTCCCAACATCTTTGCACCCACAGACTCCTCATTGGCTGATGTGTAAGCACTGCTCAGAAATAGCTGAAATAACTAAACAGTCACAGATCCAAAACATAGCAACATACAGGTGCTACACTATTCTATCTCAGCCAAAACCAGTACAAGTCATTATCAAATCAGTCATTGCAACATACAGGCTATGTAAGGGTGTTATTGGGAAAGGCTCACCCTGGCAGAGGCTGAACACTTTCAAGATCCATTTCGAAGGAAGCACTTAGTACTTCATTGGTATATTGTTAGTTATTTTGCCTTTTGTGATGAAAGTGAGCTCTCAGAAACCCTGTAAAGGACTGAGTAATACAATTTCAATGTTTTGACTCTGTATTTAGAGGTGTAGATCAACACAGATCATATTTCAAGTGCTTTAATTAAACTCTAAGCTAAGTCTTAGAAGATGATTTTTAGCAGGTTAGCTACAATTGATTGTTTCCATCATAGAAAAATCTTCAAGATGGAAAAAAATAACAGTGAAAATGACCTTCCATTTCCCCCTTTTGAGTGCAGTGGTGTCTGGCTGCTGTATGGGGCCACCACTGAGTGCAGCCTGGAAATTCAACATAATTCAAGTCTCCATGGGAAACTGAGATGCCATTCTGTTAAGCATAGGCACTGTGTGTGTTTTTCTGTAGAATGAACAGCTCCTTTTAGGACTCTGCTAGAAAAACACCGTTTCTTAGAAATAATACCTTTTTTTTCCTCTTATTCACTTTTTAAAAACTTATTTTCTGTGAAAACTGGAAACTTTCTTGGTTTTTAAAAACACTGAAACTTTTAATCAAAAGAAAGACAAAGAAGAAAAAGAAAAATAGCATCAAAGCTGGAATATTTTAATGGATGTTTTATATCTTATGCCTCTTTGGTTTAAAAGGAATGCTCTCTCCCTTGAGACATTCTTTCAGCAAAAAATTCTGTACAGAACCATCACTTACCTTAAAAATATAGGATGGTAACAACAATCTTAGGCTTTACTCTATAACAGTAATTTAACAAAACTGACATTCTCCTGCTGATTTGCTGCAGATATGGTCTTGCTTGCAGGCAATCTTCTCAAGTTCAAAGCACAAGAAAAGTTTGTGGCTTTGAGGACTGCATCATGGTGTGGCAGGTCCTCTGTGTTGATGCTGATACTCTGTTGAAGCAGTACTGCTATTGAAAGCCTTTAGTCAGTTGGCCAGAGGAATATTTCAGAGTGTTACCATTCAAGATAATCCTGTGTTACTAGAAAAATAAAACTATTGACCAGGAGGATGAGACTTACTTCTAACTCAAGGAGTGAGATATTTGCCTTAGAAGTCCTTCCCACAAAACAACAGGTCTAAAGTACAACCATTCTCTTGCTTGTTATACAAGCTAATCTTCATAATGCATAAGAACAAAAGACATGAATACAGAGACAGGTACTTCTGTCTTGACCATTCAGATACCACCATGCATGTACAACCATGTACATAATAATAAATGGTTAAGATTTAGTTTGTTCCCAAATTTATTTCTGTTCACTAAACTGGTTCCTTTATTAGGCATGAAAATCTTTTCTGTGGAACCTAAGTGTCATCGTGGCTAATGTTATCAGAGTTTGTTGGACTAGAAAAGATCCCCATGGAAAAAGTTGGACAACACTATAAAAGATGTAATTATTTTCCATTTATTTATTTTCTTTTGCAGATAACAAATTTCTTCTTAAATAATTCCAGCACTTCTGAAATGGAAATTTCATAGGTCAATCACTGGGAATTTGCAGCTAATTTGGGGGATGGGGGTGGGTTACAAATTTTCTTGTCTTTGATTTGTTAAAGACTCACTTTGCAAAGGAAAAGTTGACTAGAACTATTTTGATCAGTTGCAGTTTGTACTTTTCTGGCCCATTTCCCGATAGAAAAGTCTTCTTGCCCACTCAGTAAAGTTCTTGGATAGCTGCAGTTTTGAAAATCAGGCCTGGGTAGAGAAATGGTTGAAAACTGTTGCTCCAAAAAGCATCTCTTTAATGATCCCCTGTTCAACATTTTGTTCTATTGATCGTTTTCCTGTGTTTTCTGTGACTGTGTTACTGTGTCTGACTTCAATTCAAATCTGCTTATGCACAAATGTAGCAAATGTACAGACAGGGAAAGAAATGATGTTCATGCGTCTTGGTAAATGAACAATAGGTAGTCCATCACAATACTCACTGAATAAAATATCCATGAATTTGTGTTCGGAAAGCAGCAGCATGGAAGAGATGTGGCCCAGACACAGAAATCTTTGAGAGAAAGGCAAATGAGCTGCTGAAAACAGATTAGAATCAATGACTGTTGAGGAAATGTGCGGTGGAGGAGTGAGAGGTATTCAAAGCAGAGATAGGTGGCACAATATCATCTGTGTTCACTACAGTGGAATCTAGGTGTCAAAAATTACAAAAGAAAGTAATGTGGGTTAGCAAAGTTATGAAAATCAGTATCAAATTCTTGCAGTAATATACTCAGGGTAAAATGGACCTGGGGAAAAAAGAGAGAGAGAAGTGCTGGCTCGGCTGCAGTAAATACCACCCCTGAATGAAACATAAAACAACACTAGAAAGGCTAGCAGTCCTCCTCCACCCATTTCCTCCTGCATACCCCCTAAAAAAGGAAAGAAAATAAAATCCAAACAACTAGGATAGGATTTTTTTAAATTCTTGTCATTTTTAACAATTTCCTCAAATGAACAGAGTTCCTCTGTGGAACAATAGGGAGAGAAGAGAGAACGGCAGGCTGATGCCTATGAGCTTTCACATTTCACTTTGCGAAATGGTCAGTTGGCTTGGCGTGGTCCCATGTACAGGAAAGGCTACAAAACAGAATGAGAGGCTCCAGTGCATCTTGTGTGTGGTTTCAGAGACTGTTTTCTATTTGATAAAATTCTTATACAGGGACCACTTTTTCAAAGCAGAAAATTGACACAATTCTGAGAAAGGTACCTAAGCCATATAAAATATGACTGTTCTTGGACTCTTTTTGGCACAGGTTGGAATTGAGAGTTTTCAGTATCACACACTGAGTGTCTGGATTTGGAAGAAGCAACACCCTTGTCCTTCTCAGAAAGATATTCTGCCCCTTATTTAATTCATTTGTCATTTTCTGTGAGGAGACTGTGAGGAGTATGGCTACTTACCCTCGGGATACCAGCTCATTAGGTAATATATCAGCAATCCACATACAGACCTGCTCTTGGACACGGACCAGTGGGGTCTGTGTGTGTCCTATTCCTGTGACTGAAAGTGGGCATCTCCAGTATAGGGACTTACAGCCAGTCTTGTCACTTAATATTCAATGGAGATCTATAGCCAGTAATGTCTTTAATGTAATCAATTTTATCCTGAAGTCAATTGTCTGCATTTTTCCAGATGAATCATGCTCTGAACCCCATTACTCTAGGGGGACCAGCCTCACTGCAGTCACCCACCTGCCACTGGGAGAGATAAATTCCACAGTAGGATTTCATTGTATCACAAAACCGATCTACACACCTGCTTGTGTTACTCCTAAAATCCTGTTGTGGGCAGAAAAGGAACATACCTGACATGTGGACTGAAGAATTTACTGTTAGTCTCATTAAAGTCTTGACAGTCTAATCAAAATGCCGCAAACAGTTATTAGTCCAGGCACAGTAATAATAGTGCACTTAGTCCAAATGAACACACAAAAAACTCATTAATGACACAGTTACATTTTTCTTATTTAAAAACAAACAAACAAACAAACAAATAATCAATCAAACAAAAACCACAAAACCTGCAAAGGCCAAATTTCCTAATACCTACCTGCTTGTTTCACTGGTGTTACAGTCATGCATGCAGAGGTTCTCGTAGTCATTAGGTCACGGCTTCAGTGTCCCTCCAGAAGAAGGGGGTGAGCATACAGAGAGTCATCAGTACCCTGTGTGCTTTCCTCGAAGGTGTTTGATGCTGGTCACAGTGATCCTCTCCTCTTCAGTCCTTGGGGTTATTAGTTGCTGCAACACAATCTGTGTATATGCTCTTTCTCTTCCTTGCTTGCCAGTTATCCTCTTTTTTTTTTTTTTTTTTCCTTCTGTTGTCTCTATTGTCCCTGATTCACAAGGTTGCAGTAGTTGTCCGCTGTGATTTGTGTTCACTGTAAGGGAACTCTGGCTGTGTTGGTGCTTTTCCACACACTGTTTTATTCTCAAATTTATTTCACAGAACATAGCTACTGGTTACTGCTATTAACAATAAATGTTAACCACACCATTGCACAAAATTAAATGAATGCCAAAAGCAATTTAGGGAACAGTTACCTAGCTGCTAGACAATTGCTTTCACAGCTAAAAGAAGATAAACTCAGCGCAAGCCAAGACAACCTTAGTCCTGGAGTCTGTCCTCTTTTGCTGCTAATGGCTGTACAGTGGTTTAGGGGCCTCGTGTAAGGCTCATCCTACAGCTGGGGTTAGAGTTAGGGTCCCATCCATTTTTAGTGTATGTGCTCAATTCAGTGATGTCGTTGCATGGAGTGCATGTCCACTGCTGAGCGTGTCTTTGCATTGGTGCATGTTCAGGTTCATTTTCTGGTGCAGTGCCCACCACTTAACTTCTTTACAGAGGCATCACCCCAAGTCTTCAGTGGGGTCAGCCTCTTTTGAAATATCTGTCGTAAGTGCATTGAATACTGGTCTTAAGCTTTTTCTCTTTAATTGATGGAAGCTGCCATTTGAGTTATGATTATAACCTTTGCTTGACTGTGTTTAACTCCCACTGGAGCCCCACGGAAACTGTGTTTCATCCATAGCAAATGTATATGTTAACTTCTCTTGGTTAAGCTTTTCTTCTTTATGTTCTTGCTCTCTCGCATTGTCTCCTGAAGATATAAAATTGTCATCACAATCAATCTCATTTGTTGCAACAACAATTTCATCAGAACTCTCTCCATTTTCCTGGCATAGATATAATTTAGACTTCATCTTGCACCAGCCAATCACTCCTGTCATTCTGAAAACCACTGCCTGCATCTTTAATTCTCCTTGCAATAGCTATGAGGGCTGGGTTAAGAAATTTTCAGATGAAATTCTTTCTGCCAAAAAGGAAAAATCAAGCTTGTTGGGAATTTGCACCTTTTCCTTCTGTAAAACTGTACAGAAAATTCGCCCCTGAAACAATGCCATTAGTACATGAGTCAAGGTGAATATTTCCATTTTTTTCTGTTCAGAACAATTGAATGCTATGAAGTTTCTTTCAATGTATACATTATTGTTATTATGCAGAAGTAATAATTTAAGGCAATTATTAATTAACAAATTATTAATTAAAAAATTAAGAGTTCTCAAGCAGCTCTCAGAAGCAGTCTTTGTAGTATATTTTTATTGTCCGCAACAATCACATGATTCCCTCTTGTTTGTTTGTTTGTTTATTTATTTATTTTTATATCAAAGAGAAGTGGCACGCTCAAGTCAGAGAAGAAAGAAGGAACTAAAACTCTTCTTAGAGAAAGGGTCATCAGCAGGACTGAGGTTTCATGAGACATCAGCAACGTAGCAGTTAAAGGAAAGAAGAGGACAGAGTAAAACAGGTATTCTAACTTTTTCCTGGCTCAGTAGGTTTGGAAAAAAAGGGATGCAGATATTTATAGAAGGAGAAAAAATGTCACCAACAATTCTTGTCTCATTAAAGACGACTAAATTACATTAAATCCTTTCCTTGAGCCACAGATCTGTCTAAGCAATGATAAACAGGGGGAATGGTGAAGCGTATAACTGTTCCCTCATAAAAAATATGGCTTATGGAAATATTTAACATATTTGGAATCCCAGTACAAATAGGTGCACTCACCTGAATATCTTCCAGTGTGTTAAAAACAATTATAGTGGCCTTTGAAGTCACACTCACAGGTGTTTTAAATTTGGACTTCTCTGAGTTTCTGTGTGATTTGTTAGTCATAATGCCTCCTATTATTCGTGAGCAGATATTTTGCTCTCAGACAGTGTGAGTGACAGGTTTTTTCTTACCATTTTATATGAATAATGAATTGTTTCAATGCACACATAGAAAGGACATCATTTAGACTTACCAATTCCAGACTGTGCTTTATCTATTTTTCACTGAACTGAAAATGAGTACGTAACTTACTGTGCTCTTCTAATGTCTTTTTCAGTATTACTCAATATATAGTATTTCCTCTGAAAATTACCTTAGACCAGCTTGTCAGTGTTTTCTTTTTGTTTTCACTCTGATTTAAATGAATAGCTTCTGAAAAAAAAAAAAAAGGCTTTAAATGCAGAAAGTTGTACTTTATTTTTAAAATGAAATGTATGTTCTCAGTATTTCAGTTAAGCATTATATGGTATCTTCCTTGAGTACATTTCCAAGCCAAGAGAAATCTTGTACCTTGAATTTAAATGGAGAAAACTACATTAAAAGTAAGGTAGAGACCCATTTTGAAGTCTAAGATGTTAAAATACAAAGAAGTCTTGACTATTGCAGAAGCTATTTACAATGAAATGCTTTCCATTTTTTTTTTCCATACTCCTACCATTCCGAATTTCTTTGTGCATTATCTATGAAGCTCTTAGTCACAGGTGTCAAGTTAATGTTACCTTCATTCTACTTTGTTTAGGGAGTAATTAATTTTGTCTTACACTTCATGGCTACTGTTGCAATTCCAGAAGTGTATGGAGAAACCAGTGTTCATGGTTGTTTTAGGGGATTTTTCTCTGCATGCAGATATATTTTTCACTTGAAGCTGCAACACTCATTCTTCACTGCTTTATGTCTTGCATAGCTACTAATAATTACACCTGTGCACCATGGAGCTTAAGCCTTTTTTTATTACAGCAAGAGAGTGATATTCTCAATCTTGCAGGTACAAATGAGGAAAAAACATAACAAAACAAAACCACCGAAGAAAGAAAAAGTCCCCACAGGAGAATCAAGCTTCAGTTTTATCGTTTGTCACTATTTCTCTACCATCTTCACTACTGATTACCAGAACTACCGGAGTCCCTTCCTACTCTGTAATTATGCGACTATAATTATGCGACTGATACACAAATGAATCTCAGCTCTTCTCCCTCTAAACAAAGATGATGGAAAAATTGCGTATAATGTGCCCTACTAAGTCAGTTCACTGAATCATCTAAAAGTGGTACCCTTTTGCTAGAAATGGCTAGGGCCAGCTGCTTCTGAAGAAGATGCAAGAAATGCTAGATAATAATAAACTAACTTGCCATAATGAGTAATTAGTAGATGGCTTGTGAACCTAAGCAAGAAGGTTGGTATTCAATCTATTTATTTTTTCAACCTTTTTTTTTCATATTCCATTTCCCCCTCCCCTGTTTCTCTACAGCAGCACTGACTGTGCTCATTATCTTCATAAATGTCTATTTTTCTGACCCTTGAGAAGTTCTTGGCCTTAGAATATCACAGAAATATATTTCTAGGCTAGTTATGAAGTATATTGAAGTGGCATGTCTTTTTCTCAGTTTGTCCCATGGTAAATAAGTAAGTGATAAAGATAGGTGCAAAGCAGAATAAGGGGAAGACTATACAGTATGAGGAATATCAAGGACGTCAGGAACAGAGAAACTAGAGGAAACCTCTTCATCTTCTCACTGTATGATTTTGACTTTTTGATGTTAGAAGTAATATAATCACTGTCATAAACAGCACTTTTCATGCCTCAGTACTTCTACAGGGAAGTACTTCTACAGCTTTTCTGCTTGCGACTAGAAACCGTCTCCACGTTTCCAATGTAAGTTTATTTAAGGGCAGTGTTTATTCCTTTGACTAGTCTTGTCCTTTTTTTGTTCAAAAGTTTGCAGCTTGGATCCTTACTCAGCCTTTGGCAAGTCCAAATTTCTTAGTCTTTTCTCAGAAGATCATCCCACCAACTGCATCTTTCCTTATGTGCTGTGGAACTGGTTTGTGCTAGAAACCAGAGCTGTTTGCAGACTTCTAGATAAGGCTTTACTAGTATCTGGTAAAATATTTTAATCACTTCCATATATCTACTAGAAACACTTTGTGTAAGAACAGCCTTTGAGGGACTGCATTTGCTTTTTGTTCATTACTTCCTTGTTTTTAGTATCCTTTGATGTATCTCTAACTCACCTGGCCTTCTGGAAATTCTCACTTTATGTCCATGTTTCCCATTTTCCAGTATTTAGCTTTCTTTGCTGCATTCTGGTTGTTCTTTTTGTTTTGTTTTGTTTTGTTTTGTTTTGTTTGTTATAGATTAATTCTTTCTGTTCCTATTGATATCCTTTCAATGTATACATGTATGGAACAGTTCCCTACTGTTTGCCTTGCTCAAGATTCAAGTTTTGGATAGCTTTTTAAAAAATATATATCCCAGGTGCCCCGTCCATCCAAATCCCAAAGTTTCTCATCCAGTCAGCTTTACAGTTTATCTTCTTTTATCAGTCTCCTCTTCTGAACTAAAGAAGCTCCTTTACAAATTTACCTCTGTTTATTATTTCATTTTGTTTAGACTAAACTGATTCCAGATCACTCAGCCTGAGTTAATTTTCTATAGCCAGTTTTTCTACAGTGTCCTCATTACTTGCCAAAGACAACTTTTCATTTTTTCAGTTAATAGTTGGTAGGAAAAAATACCTCATGCTATTATGCTGAGGCAAATTTGCACTCTAATTGGTAGTATTTTTGTCATCTATACCTGGAAAGTTAGATCATTCCAGAAAAGAAAAAAACAATTGATATTTTATTTCTTAAATAAAATGGAAGAGATTTTTGTTCACATAGCAGTCCAGTCCTGTGAATTCTGTGCTAGTCCTTAACTTTCCTGAAGCAAATCAGAAATATTCCACTGAAGATTAGCTGTGGCTCTGCATCTTCCCCAGTCTGGCATCGTCATTCTGGTTCTCTTCCAGCTGAAGTCTGGCAATAACATTTTTCATTGGCAAGGACTGGATTCTTCCCCTCTCCCACTGAGATCCATTTCATCCTCAAGTCCAGATTCAAGTCCTCAAGTTTCAGTCTCAGGGACACAATGAACATGGACCCATCAACAACAATGATATCTGAAAGCACAATCAGACCAAATTCAGATATTGATGCCATGGATATTGCATTGTCTATAGATCATCAGTCATTCAGCACTTTCTGTTTAATGCTAAAGCTTCTTTTTATCACTCCCAAATCAAGACCAGTGCCAAAGAGGACTGGAATAGAAATACTAAGTGATGTTTTCATTACAGCTGGGATCAATTATTATGGCTCATTATTTTCAGATATTCAAGCTTGTGTTATTATAAAATGCTAGCTCATGCGGATGCTCCTGCTGCAGTGATTTCTACAGAATATTGACTATCTGATATTTTATTCCATTATTTTTCATCATTATTTTGACTTAGAGTTCTTTAACTAATTTATATGTTCTCTAAACATCAGTCCCTTATGACTGTTTTACACTCCTTTGACTAGCTCTTGTTGTTCACACACATCAGAATCAATAGAAGTTCTGCATGGGTAGTTCATGCCACAGAGACTTTGCAAATCATCTCTTTTTCCAGTGAAACTTCTCAGAAGCAGGCGTCCATATCAACAGTAGGGGCTAGAGCTGGTCCAACAGCTGTAAAATCATCTTCTAATTAATTTGCACTACATTTATCACTGCAATGCATGAACACCTTGTGTGTTTCCTCTGTAGGGTTTTAAAGACCTATTTTACTGTGAATTGAGTTGGAGAAAGTACACTTGGCTTAGCTGTTAATTGCTGACAGACGAGACAAAAAAGTAGATGAGGCAAATATAATGGGGGCACAATGTAATGTTATCTGGCTAACGATTTTAGGGTCGGTCCCTAATAAATGCGTGCTCTACAAGCTCATCTCATGGAAGTACTGTTGTGAAGAATGTTTCGCTTTTCCTGCCAAAGGAGAGCTAGGGATGTGATCAAAGAGGACCCGAATCATTTATTAACATGGTGTCACAAGCCAAATGTTTCCATTTTTCTAGCAAAATAAAAAGATCTGTCATTACAAGGGTGAAAACTGCTGGCTAAAGCAAAAATTAGGGGACAAGAGCTCTGGCTTCTATTCCTGTTGCCAATACAGCAGGAGGTTATGACTTCAGACATACTATATACAGTCAGATTTGAGGAGGTCCCATTAACTCTCGCTGCAGCAGGTGTGCTCAACACCTTTGAAAAGAAGCTATCTAATTGCTTTTTTCCTTAGTTTCCCTATTGTAAAATGAGGAGGAAAATAGCAAGGTCTAACTCACTGCTTGTAAAATGCACTGAAATCTCCATTTGAGCATGAAAGGCACAGTAACTACTCCAGCAAAGCTGCCCTTGCTGAGAAGGGCTACACATAACAGATGTAATATTTCAGAGGAATGATATAATATTGTATGCTTCCCCTCATTGATCTTGCCCTTGCCCTTGAATTTTCCTGGTCTCTATCTTTGCAAGCCTCTGAACTGAAAGGTCCTTGATGTACGCTGCTGAGAATAGCAGGGTCCCATGAAACAGGCCTTAAAACAACAAATCAGTTTGCAATTGCTGCTTATTTCATAAAACAGTTAAACATTTCAGGTCATAAAATTTTTTAATATTTCACAAGCCTGACTCTTAGAGGTCTCAGATTCCTGATTTGCAGGGAGCAGCTAGCACTACTATCTCAAAGGACTAGAGTAATGTTAAGCTGCTAAAATTGCTTTAGGTTTAGTCGTATATAAGGGAATAGATCATTCACACACATTCATCTCTATGTGCTGGCTGTAAGAAATATGGAGCCGCCATTTCTAAAACAATATTTGTTTCCAGATTATTAATTAGCATACAATTATCTTATTTCACCTAGGATCCATATTCAAGTTTATATTCTAAATAAGAGATAAAAATATAGCTGTGTAGCAGGATATTCACAATAACTTTTTGTAGAGGCCCTTTGCTATGAACCGTTCTACTTCACAGGGGTGTGTTTATGTTACTATGTGCTGGTGCTGCACAAAGTATTGAACTGTTTCAAGCTTTGCAGTAGAAGCATGTTTTACATAGCGTGGTGTCTTCCAACTAGCCACCTCTCTCAGTGCTTTGGTGATGACAACTGCCTTGACAGGAGAAGAGGATGGAAGCCATCATCTTACCATCAAATCTGAGAGACCCACTACAGTCACAGCCTGGTATCTGCTGTCTGCCTGCAAGCTTTTTCCTCACAGCCCAACCAAGCCCCTGCCAATTTGCCACAAGTGGGCAGTAATTAACTGCTGATTCAAATCACAAGACAACCTTCTCACCTCTGGCTCAGCTTCACCGTCCTCAGCTTGCCCTTTCTTTGGCCCTCCCTGACCATCTGCTCTAGGAAGGAACCCGGCAGTCAGTGATGATGTACTCTGTCATTCCTACAGAAAATGTGTCACTGGTCTGCACAGAAGTTTAGGAAGGTGCTTCTGTTTGAGAAACCATGCAGTTGGACATCCGAGGCAATACTTCCTGATCAGAGCTACCAGAGTCCCTTATTCAAGCCTGGTATCCGCTTGCTCCCAACTGCATAAATAAGAAACCTGAAAAATTAATTGATGTAACTGGGTCTAAAACACTAATTATATTTAGAATATTCCACTATTTGTAATATTGAAAATACTGCCTTTCCTATGAAGAAAAAAAAACCAAAGCAAAGTTAAGCAAACCAGTTTGTCTTTGGTATGATTGGCAAGACTTTCAGGGCCAATGCTACATAGTACTAGTAAGTCCTGTGTTTTTTATCACTCTTGTTACCTTAAACAATGGAATATCTGCTTCTGGTAAGCAGTGAGAAATATGTAAATAGTATGTTTTTAAGACCAGATAGATTCTTGCTCCTTTCCCTTGTGGGAATATTATCATTATGCTCTCTTGGAATTATTTTACCTCACTTCAGGCTCTTTTTAGACTAGGAGGTAACTTACGACCATATCACATGACAGGTAATACTTTATAACAAAAAGCCATGTGTAAACATGACATGCTTCCCTTGACACATGCCAGCCAGATGAATTAAACCTTAAGAGAAGTTTGTCCCATTTTAAGTTAGTGTGTCTTGACATGTGCTGACAGCAGTTGTTGAAATTTGGCTTTAGGGAATAGCTTCCAGACTCTGGGCAGGAGGACAGAAGAGCTGAAGTACGTGAGATCTGAACCTGGAAGATGACTGAGGTATGTGTGGCTGAAGAAATGTTTCTAGGAAGATGGAATATGCATAGTCCCACTATGGGAAATGACGAGTGTTATAACAGCTGTTATGACACTGGGAGACTTCAGTTTAGAGATGAGATTTATCCAGAAGGATAGTGTAGGCCAGCCCCAGGTTTCTCTCTCCCGGGTGAGGTGCTCACTTAGTCTCTGTGGGAACAATAGCTTTTTTCCTCATCCTACTGTGGACATTTCTCTGTCACTCTTTTGCTGATGAAAGTGTCCATTTTCAAAACAACCACCTGAAGCAGCCTTTGGAAATCCCCCACACACAGAGACTTGGAGTGGGGAGTTTCCTACCTCATGAGGGTGCCTGGGTCCCCTCTATGCCTGAGCATGCAGGAAGGGTTGGGCACAGCTGGACCCCTAGGTCCATGGGAGGGTGCTCCATCAGCTGGTTGGTTTGCAGAGATAGAAAAGCCCTGTTCCTTCTGTCAAAGTTCAGTGGGAGCAATAAATGCTCAGCATCTCCAGAAATCAAGGCAATGTTATTCTCTGCTCCCTCCAACTGCAGGCTCACATCTCATTTGCTTTTCTGACCACTGCTGCTCACTGAACAGCTGTCTTCAGTGATCTATCCATGATGATGCAGCCAGTGCTACTTTAATTTTGCTTGCAAATAGGCAGCAACAGATGGCACAAAGCGGGTAAGAGAATTAGCTGCCATTAAGGGAAACACAGCCCAAGACTAGCATATCTGCCTTTTTTATTTGAAAGAAGGACAGTTCAGGGAATTTTAATATGAAGCAAACAAGAGGAACATAAACAGAGAACCAGATAAGAAAAGGTTAGGTGTAAGAAAATATGGGGAGAAAACAAAGAGTTTTAGATGAAAATTATTTGCTTTCAGACAAGATGAAAGATTGTGTGAAAGTAAAAAGAAAGAAAAAGAAAGCCCAGTTAAATGTATGTGGGCAGTCCATGTGCAATGTCAGGTGGCTACTCAGGAAAATGAACAAGTCAAGTAATGGAAAGGAGAAATGGAATCACAAAGGATCACAAATTAAGTGAACAAATTGTATGGGGAAGGTGTGTAGACAATACAATACAATAGCTTGAAGTGGCAGACAGCTTATAACAGTGGTTCTGAGTGAATGGCCCTTCATCTCCTGTGGCAAATTGAAGTTAATGCCAGTGTTTCGTAGTCATTTCATTGTATTATCACCAAAATTTTCGACCAGTATCCGATTATCTTGAATGTCTTTATGGTACCAAGTTGAGTTGGACAAGGAATGAATTTGATAAGTTGCTGACTTTGAAGAAGAGGCTAAAAGGAGAAGGCAGGTTTTTTAGGATTATTAGAAATTTAAGAAAATGAAAGAACATAAATCATTCAAATAATTGATTTGGAATTGGACAGAAAAGATTTCATTTTGGTTTGGATCATTTTTGATCTTTCTAAACTCCTTTACAAAAGTTGTATGTCAATACAGATGTAAAAAATGCTATTTGAAAAGAGCTCACTATTTGAAATTTGAATATGTCAAAATTTTATGGCAATTTTGAAGCAGAGTGTTTCTACCAATGCACAGTTTCTTCTTGTTTCAGAAAATCTTGCCTATTTGAGTTGTCCAAACTAACAGTTTCTTCTGATTTGGATCACGGCCTCAGTTCAAAAAATGTTTTGGTTATTTGTACATGCGCTAAAAAACATCATCTGACTTTGGTGTCAAAAGCCTAAGCTGTAACTGGCCTCTGATGCCTCAATTTTCATGACAATGTCTAGAATGTGATGGAGTCTGTCATCAAACAAATCTGTGTCACACCAATAGTGAAGTAGGATCAAATTCTCCAAATTCTCCTTCCGACCCAAATAAATCTGCTGCTTAAATTTCTGTTTTTCACACTCAGTACAACACAACACAACAACAAAAAAATTCTTCAGAATTATGCTTCTTGCAAGGCATGGGGTATTATGGAACAACAGGTGTTATGCGCTACCCTGAGACTTCAGTTTGAAGCAGCATCCTCATTCTCTGTCCTGCTCTTCCTTCCTCCACTCCCTTATGAAGGTGCTTTCCTTGGAAGCATTGCTTACTACTCGCTTACCATGTACTATTTATACTCTGCAAAGGAACACCAGCTCCTGTGATTTGACAGATGACTGTCTCCGACATTCAGGAACATGAGAAAGTGATACAAGCTATAATAGGATGATGTAAAATTCTATGCAGCATATCAAACAGAACCATTTTAAAATTCATATATATTTCACTGGCAACCAAATGCAGCTCTTTCTAGGGAGGTGATATGTGCTCCTGGCTTTTGCTTTTCTTCTGAAAACTGTCAGTCACATTCTGCATGAGCCTGGGTTTATGCTTAGCTTTATCAGGCAGACCAGTCAGCACTGAATGGCATTAATGTCATCTTGGGGTAATGAAAGTGTAGATAACCGTCCCAGAGACTGGTTGAGGAAAAGCTACTGATGCAAGTAGCTGCAGGCTCTGTTGACCGCGTAATTCACATTTTTCTCATAGGGGAGGGTATGATCTATAAATTGTTTTAGTCTTTCTTACTGATGAAACAGCAAGAATTTTGTTGCTGATGGGCACAGGAAGCAGTAATAAATAGCCACGTGTGCATATACAGGAAAGAAAAATGGTTTGCATTTTATCAGCAAAGCAAAGGATTCAAAATGTAGCCCTGCTTGTTTTGCAAGTTACAGCAGTGAGAATGGAGAAAAACATCTCCTGTATAATAATGATAACATGAATGATAACATAGAAGATCATTTACCCATTCTGTATTAGCTACCTGCTGGATACTGCATCTATGGAGGCCATTTCCTGATGACAGATTGCAGCAGCATGAAATAATTTCTGGTGAAACAAAACTGATGAACCTGCCTGAAAGCTTGTGGCGCTTGGACACCTTTTTGACCTCGAGGTGTTAGAGGATTATACTATTTCTAGTGGTAGATCTCCTGTTCACTGCTACATATGTTATTTTATGGGTGGGGCGTATTAGCAGTGTCCTGGCATACTAGTCAGATGACTTGGGCTGGAGGGGTGCTTCGCAATAAAATTGTTTCAAACCTTTGGGTGAAAAGACAATAAGGAAACAAGGAAAAATCCTTTCCTTTTGGGTCAGGTTTTAACCAGTGTAAAAACAAAGGTAAATACTTAGGCAAGCTTCAGAATGAAGTATCATTCTTAGAAAAATGGTTTAGAATATTAGTCTTCTCCTTCCCTCATCCCAGTCAAAATGATGTGACGAACATGACCAATATAATCCTTGACTGCTGATAAGGGTAACAATGATGAATCACTGCTCTTTGAACCATGTACTTTCATGAAAAGCAACCTAGGAGGAGTTGCTGCTGTGCAGTTGAAGGAGGTCAGTATGTGTTTAAGGTGTCCATCAAGAAAAGCTTGCTAAGGATTCAGCCTCCATTGTCAGTATTAATTTGATTCCTGGGACTGCATATTTATAGTTTCAGAGCTCAAGGTGATGTATTGTGCTTTCTCCTGTAAGCTATGGATCAAGAATAAGGCTGTGCTAGACAGCAGATTCCTTTCCTTTCCTTTCCTTTCCTTTCCTTTCCTTTCCTTTCCTTTCCTTTCCTTTCCTTTCCTTTCCTTTCCTTTCCTTTCCTTTCCTTTCCTTTCCTTTCCTTTCCTTTCCTTTCCTTTCCTTTCCTTTCCTTTCCTTTCCTTTCCTTTCCTTTCCTTTCCTTTCCTTTCCTTTCCTTTCCTTTCCTTTCCTTTCCTTTCCTTTCCTTTCCTTTCCTTTCCTTTCCTTTCCTTTCCTTTCCTTTCCTTTCCTTTCCTTTCCTTTCCTTTCCTTTCCTTTCCTTTCCTTTCCTTTCCTTTCCTTTCCTTTCCTTTCCTTTCCTTTCCTTTCCTTTCCTTTCCTTTCCTTTCCTTTCCTTTCCTTTCCTTTCCTTTCCTTTCCTTTCCTTTCCTTTCCTTTCCTTTCCTTTCCTTTCCTTTCCTTTCCTTTCCTTTCCTTTCCTTTCCTTTCCTTTCCTTTCCTTTCCTTTCCTTTCCTTTCCTTTCCTTTCCTTTCCTTTCCTTTCCTTTCCTTTCCTTTCCTTTCCTTTCCTTTCCTTTCCTTTCCTTTCCTTTCCTTTCCTTTCCTTTCCTTTCCTTTCCTTTCCTTTCCTTTCCTTTCCTTTCCTTTCCTTTCCTTTCCTTTCCTTTCCTTTCCTTTCCTTTCCTTTCCTTCCCTTCCCTTCCCTTCCCTTCCCTTCCCTTCCCTTCCCAAGAAAGAACTCTATTATATTTGGGGATAAACCTTGCCACGATAAGCGTGAGTTTGCTGAAAACTGTGCGCACTGACACAGGGATAATACAAAAGTGGTTGGAAGCATGGCTTACATGCCTCAGCCTAAGCCAGATCAATAATTCACAAAGTTGAAACTGTTGGGAAAGCTGCCAGGTATGTCCCTTGGTGTGTGCAAGTGTTCAGGAGGGGAAGGAGATGAGCAGAAAGAGTGGATGGTGATTGCTGGGGACTGTCTTCACAGAGAAACAAACCTGTGCCAGATTGTCTTGCCAGTCTGAGACATGAGATAGAATTGATTGTATTGCGCCTCTTAATGAATAAGGGTCATGCACAAGGTGAAACCCAGATGAGGGAACACAGGGTTGGCAAGAGATCGTCTGCCAAACATTTGCTGGAACGTACTCAGGGCTCGATACCATCGCAGTAGGGGCAGCCAAGGGGAAGGGCTGTGGTAGCTGGGCTAATCCAGGCTCATGCTAAGAATCACTGTGGTCGTTCAGGAGTCTCCACCCAGTTCTCCATCCTTCCTGCATGCTCTCTGGTGTGTAGGTTAACACATGGGAAGTGTTTTGTCAGAGCTTTGCTGTGTGACAGCCCCTGGGGGCATGTTCTCTGGTGGGAGCACAGTAGTAAGGGCATTTTTGCTTTCTCTTTATTTACTGAGACAGGATGGTTGGTACTGATCTAGGTTGAGCCTGACAAGATTGGTCATCATGGCCTTCACAGTACTCACAATTTCCATGTACGCCCTTCTGCCCTGTGAGCTGCATCTCTGCTGCAATACCTGTACCTTGGTCACTTTCTCAGTGCCCTTCCTTCTGGTCCTGCATCAGGCAGGATGCACGTCTAGATCCTTAGGGTTCAGTTCAGGGGGTTCAGCAGCATTTTCTCTTCTCCTGTTTCCAGGATGTACAGATACAATGACTGTGCAGGTTTCCCGTGACATCAGATCTCAGAATATTGCTGTTGAAGACACCCTGTGTGCCCAAGTACCTGAGCTGGTTGCTCCTTCCACAGAAAGTGGTCTTGGAGCCTGAACATCACTGGAATAGTTCTTGCATGAAACCCTGAGTAACTTTTTTATCACTGTAACATGTCTCTGATTTCCATGAGACTTTCTTGCTGGTCCTGGAAAGGTGCTACACACCCCATCTCACCTAGTTTGCTGCCCCTTGCTTATGGCTATGGTGCATGCTGCAGGTAGATGAAAACTGATTTATAGCCTATATTCATGTGATCGCACAGAATTTGTTAATTTAAAGTATGACCGGAAAGAGGCCAGTTCTGCCCAGTATAAGCAGCATAATGGAGACTGCATTTAGCTGCCTGGGTAATTGTCTGTAGTTCTATCTATAGCACCACATATAACACCAGCAGCTCATGCACTGCCTCTACAGGGCTGCCTATTTAACAACTTCACTCCATGTTTTCTGACTCCATCCTGAGTTGTGTATTGTACCAGGCAGAGCCAGAAAGAGTGGGAATATGACATTATGAAGCCTGATGCAGCTTTATCCAAGTCGCTATTAACAGATGTATTCATATAACAGCAGGCTGGGTGACTGGCTGCTTATCATCTTAGACCTTGCGGTCCTGCATGACCTAATGGGATGATTGATGATTTTGCTTTATTTACTGAGACAAAAATTATCAAACTCAACTTTAAATGGAACTGGGTGGAGACCATCTAAAGTTGGCAAAACCAATTTTGACGGGATTCCAAAGAAAAGAAAAGCTCTTTTGAATCTTTCAGAAAAATAATGTTCCTCACGTCTGCTACATTAATTACTTAGCATCAAATTTTGCTGCCAAAGGCAAAGTCTGGAGGAACAGACATGGGCTGTAGTAGGCAGAATGTGGGAGACAGGACTCCACCATGCTCCCTAAGTTGGGAAGTGATTCACTGATGCAGCATTTTACTGCTCTAGGTTTACCCTCAAAGGAGGGCACATTTAAACATATCTTATTCATTCAATTGTTTACTCTTTTATTCATTATGTAAGAAAATAATCAATCAATCAAACAAACAAAACAAAATGAAAAAACCCAACAGTTTAGAATGCTGTAAAGTACTGGACAAGGCAGAGAAGCACAGGACAGAGGAAGTGTTAAAATCCATCCTGGGATTATGTGTTTTAACTAGGTTTAGGAGTACAACTCTGTAATAATTAAACATAATAATAAACAATTAAATAATAAATAATTAAATAATAATTAAACATAATAATAAATAATTAAACTGTCTGGAGGCAGCATCCATCCAGAACAGAGGTAAGAAGGTTGGAGAGTATTTCCAGGAAGGAATCTCTGTGTCTTATATCATTCCCTTAAATATCTATTAATAGACACAGTGAGAAGCAGGATATCAGCCTAAACTGACTTCTCTGACCCAGGCTGACAGCTCTTCAGATGTATGAACAGCTTAGAAGAGCTCCATGAGACCTGACTGATTTTACAGTGCTAAATTCAAAATTGCCCTGTCTCCAAGCGAACATAGACTAAATGACTTAACATTAATGTACCATACCCACCAGTACGCCTGCAAGATAATGACACAGGCAGTGCCTCTCATATATTCTTTCAAATAAAATGCAAGGCATATCAGAAAGGTATTTGAGAATCTGCTCTGCATATTTACTGGCAAGATAATCTTTCTGTTCCATCCAACTGTTTCATATATTCTTCTCCTTTCTCCCATCCTCTCTCCTTCCCCTAGTAAAGCTGGCTTTATATGGAACCATTTTTCTGTATTGTAATACTCACTTTCTTAAAGGAGTCTGAAAAATTGACTGCCTGGCTTCCCATTTAACATTTCAGCCTGACACATGTACAGCTTTTACTATATATTCTTTACAGGATTTTGCATATATTTTTGAGAAAAAAAAAGAAAAGATATTTATAATTCAGGACAAATGAAATTTTTACTGTGGACAAAATACAGTAACTACCACTGGAAGCTTGTAACTCTCAGTCATAGCATCAAGAAGAAGCCAACATTTACATCTGTCTCTGTCCAGGATGTACATTGTGCTGGGTACTATGCTTTGAAAGGGAGAGTGCCCCTGCCTTGCTGTGGATAATGCTCTAAGGCAGTTCAAGACAGCTGTTGCTGAAAGCACAGATGTTCAAGAAGCCAAGTAGATGGCTAAGTTTGATTCTAGAGTCTTTGTATTTTTAACTCAAAGATCTCTAGTAGCTGTTTTAAGTCTGGTGTTTAGTGGCTACAGACTGTCACAACTCCAGCTATGACAGTCACACATAGTTCTTTTTCCTCATAAAGGGAGATGACCACACTGCCAATTATCTTATGCTATATAGTCCAATTAACTCTAAGCAACCTATTGCAGGTACCAGAAATCATCTAACTACCACAGCATGGAGATCCGTTCTGGCTAATTTCTTCTGCTTCTTAACTTTCTTGGCAAACAAACTAGCTCACATGGTGCTCTGTTCTTCAGAACAGCCAAGCAGTCTGGTTTGGAGTTAGTGTGGGTATGGTCTGCATGGTGTGCTGCAGAACAGCCCGTGGGCAGAGCCTCCATGGCCTGCAGAAGGAGCACCTCCCTGCAGCAAAGACGACCAGCTGCATGCTGACATTAGCAGGAGTGCACCCAGCAGGGCAAGGGAGGTGAGACCACATCTGATTATGGTTTTGCATCCCTCAGAAAAAGGGCAAACAGGAGGGAGCTCAGCAAAGGGGCACTGAGATGGTTGGGGCTGGAGTGCTTGGCCAGGCTGGGGAGGAGAGGCTGGGGAAGCTGGGCTTGATCACCCTCAAGAAGCAAAGGCTTTGGTGGGAGAACTAATGGCAGCCTCCCAGTCCCTACAAGGAGGTTGTGAAGGAGAAGGAGCCAGGATCTTCACATGGATGCATGACGGGAGGACAAAGGATAATGGGCATAAGTTGAAACAGGAGAGGTTCAGATGGATATAAAGAAAAGCTTTTTCATCCTGAGGACAGCCATGAAGTCGAAAAGGCTGCCAAGGGAGGTTGTACCATCTCCATCCTTGGAGGACTTCATGACCCAATGAGCACCCAGCTCTGACCCCAGAGCTGACCATAGTTTGAGAAAAGTGCTGGACTAGAGACCTCCTGAGGTCCTTCCCAGCCTGTGTGCTCCTGTGATGCAACGGCTTTAAAATAGGTGGTAGACTCATGAATGGAGTCCACTCCCAGGTCACGTAACTAGGATTAACTGCACTGGGCTTGGTTAACAGCATGAGGGGTCTACAGGTTTTCCAGCACCTCAAGTAAATCTGTGGCTAGTGAATGATAGATAGGTCTTACTAGGCCCAACTAACTACAACTTCAGACTTTATTAAAAAATAAGTTTATTAAAATCAGGTATTTGAAACCATTCTAATTTCCCTTTCTTTATTGCCTTGTCTAAAATTAAAATAATTTAGCTTTTAGATGGGGAGTATGATCTGCCAGAAGAGTGAATGGTAGCTCAGGAGACCCAGTTTTCTGCTGAGCTCTTTTGTATTCTGTTAATGAAAACAGATACAAATGAACAGGATTATGTAATTATCCAACTGAAAAATGCTCTCTGGTTCTGTCTGTGAATAAGCTAATGCTGGCTGGTGAAGAGGAGAAAGTTACCACCTTACTATTGGGAATTCATATGGAAAGCAGCGTGAGAACAACAGCAATTTAAAACTTTTATTTTAGGAGCTCTAGGTGATCTCAGCAGTGAAATATGCTTCAAGAGTCTGATGCCTTTTTTTTGTGTTAAGATCAGAATAGAAATTATATAGACATTTGCAAGCAAAATACAAAATAAAAAAGCCCCAAAGCCCCAAACCCACATTATATATATCTTGCCTAACTTTATATTTTGTAACAGGTTATTACTGTAACTATGACTAACTACAATGACAATTATAACTATAGCTTTTGCTATTACTACTGCTACTGCTACTGCTACTGCTATTACTATTACTATTACTATTAATTACTATTACTATTACCATTAGTATTGCTTCTGTGGATGTAATGGCTTCAGCTTGTGTACATTAGGATGATTTTCAAAATGGACATGATTTCTGTTTCAGTAAATAAAGACTTTAGGCAATCACAATAGCTCTTTCAGATGCTTGATATGATAAATGTTAACTTTATTATAGGCTCACGATCTTTTAACTTTGAAAGATTCTGTGCATGCCAATCAGTTGTCATCTGAAAGTAAACGACATGCCTGTATTGTTTTAGGAGTAAACCAATTTTTAGGAAAATGTGGGAATATAGAGATGCAAATATCAGTGGCATTGTTGGAGTAGTCACTCTCTGTGGGCAGATGTTTCCTATGCAAAGTGGGGTGTCTGCTGAAGTTGTTATCTCCTCTCCCCTCTCTCTCTGCGTGTTACCTCCCTTCTGCTGGAGGGCACTGCTCTGGGAGTGCAGGGTATGGTCACAGCATGGTCAGCTCCCAGAAGAATGTGCAGCATCAGGTTAAAGAGTCCATGAAGGGGGTTAGTACCAACTCAACTGAATTTATCTGTAAGGTATTAAGATGTACTCAGCTTCCACTCATAGAGCTGTGGACCTCACAAGCTCCCCCTGATTGGTGGTGATGAGCAATGCAGGAGCGGTGATATTTTCAGCTGGCACTGCTAAACACATGGGAGACATTGGGTCAGTGAGTGCAGGAAGGGAAGTGCCTAGTAGCTTTTGAATTCTACAGCAGGCATATTTTGATATAATAACATGCAAAACAGTACACAGTGAACCTGTTTTTCAGGCTGATCAATTACTCATTTACTTTTCCTTTATATCTGAGTGATCAGTTTGTGGGGTAAATTTAGTTAGCAGTTTCTCTATAATATTCAACACCATTACTATTTTTTTTTTGTACTAAATGTTTATGAAACTACAGTACAATGGCTGCTATGTAGATGCTAATGTAGACAATATGTATTTATTATGAAAATACTTGGAGTTGGAATGACTCCATACTGGCCCACACAATGAATAAAGTCACAGACTTCAGAGTTATGTATATTGTTGCCCATTCATCACTTTAAGTACAGACAGTCACACTTAATTGGCTTTGGCACTAAAAGAAATGTCTGGTATGAACCGGTCTACATCAACAAGAAGGCTCTGAAAATAAATCCCAAGGTGGGACCCATCTTTTCACAGGATACACCAGATATACTAATTTCCTCATCTTTCCACAGAACAGACCGTCATCTTCCAGTTGCTTGCAGTTCGTTTTTTACCCCTTTGTCACATTTTACATACACAAGCTCTCTCATTGGGAGATATGTTGAAATTCAATTATTTCATTCTGTTATGGCTTACTTGAAGCTTGGGATTTCTTTTTCTGCAACCAGTTTAGATACGTATTTGAACCTTCTCTGTAACCCTTTGCTATCTCCTTGATGACTAGCAACTAAACAGCCTGTATATCTGACTCACAAATGCTCTCTAAATGATCTTTACACAGAAGTAGTTGGTGCTTAAACATCAAGAACTAAAGGGAGAATCCAGATGAGGAATACCAATATTTGCAAATGGAAACTCAGTAAGCTTCTTTAGCTTAGATATACATATCAAGGTGTTTCCTTCTTGTATTCTGACCATGCATATGGACTCTGCTAAGGCAAACAACCACTTCAGCAGGTTATACAGCTACATATGTTGTATACATATGTATGTTATATACATATATAGAGAGACTAGACTAGACTAGAATATAATAGTTCAGTTGGAAGGGACCTTCAAAGATCAAGTCCAAATGCCTGATCTCTTCAGGGCTGACCAAAAGTTAAAGCATGTTATTGAGGGCATTATCCAAACGCCTCTTGAACACTGTCAGGCATGGGGCATCAGCCACCTCACTAGGAAGCTTGTTGCAGTGTTTGACCACCTTCACAGTAAAGAAATATTTCCTAAGGTCCAGTCTGAACCTCCCTGGCTCAGCTTTGTGGCGTTCCCACTCCCACAGGAGGGAGTGAGCAGAGACCACTCTGCCAGGGAGCAGAGGCCGGCACCTCCATGTGCACTTCTCCTCCTCAGGAAGTTGCAGACAGCACTGAGGTCGCCTCTCAGCCTCCTCCGCTCCAGACTGGACAACCCAGGTGTCCTCAGCCTCCCCTCACAGCACATGCCTTCCAGCCCTTCTGCCAGCTTTGTTGCCCTCCTCTGGATACTTTCAAGTACCTTGACATCCTTTTTACATTGTGGAGCCCAGAACTGCACACAATATTCAAGGTGAAGCCGCACCAATGCTAAATACAGTGGGAGAATCACCTCTTTTGACTGGCTGGCTATGCTATGTTTAGTGTATCCCAAAATGTCGTTTGCCCTCTTGGCTGCCAGGACACACTGCTGGCTCATGCTGAGCCTACTGTCGACCAGCAGCCCCAGGTCCCTTTCTTCAGAACTGTATGTATGTTATATATATATGCATATATATATGTTATATATGTTATATACAGTATACAGAGCCGTGCAGGTACACACTGCTACACAGATGAGCGGCAGTGCAAAATTCTCAGGTAGATAGAGAGCTAGACTTCCTTGACAGAATCAGTTATTGACTGAGACTTACAATGGGTCACTTGACCACTTGAAATGCTGGCTTGACATAAATTAGGAACACAGACCTTTTGCATTGTTATTCCCTCCAAACACCTGTATTGGCCCAAGACCATAGACAGAAAAGGTCTTCAGAGGTGGGCAAGGTCCTTTCCTTTTGTTGTCAACTGCAGATCTCTTAGGAATTGCTGGATGTGCAGATTCAACAGTTGTCTCCCTGTCATCTTCACTGGATAGGGAGATACTACTAGAGAGGCCTTGACTTGTGTAAGAAGCTTATCTATTTTGAGTTTTAGCTTTTACAGCTGTATGGCTATCCACCAGATTCAAACAGGAGGTCATAGTATCAGTGCTAGGGGTGACTGCGAGATGCTCTGCCAGTGCTGGTCTCTCAGTTACACAGCCTGTGTAGTACTGAGCATAACCCTTGCCTGTGAACTGGACTTCTTCATTTTAAAATATTTAACCCACTGTGACTTTTTTATCCTTAATATAATTAGTTTTTCCTGTGTGGCACGGGCACTGCCCTTCTGTCCTTGTCTGTAAGTAGTCCAGGGTCTTGTAGTCTATTCCTGACTGCATTTTATAACAACATGTTTGAGAGAGGACCCTGGCTACTGCACAAGGAGTAGTGTTTGAGGATATTTAACACTAGAGATATCAGCCCTCAATGATTTAGTATAAAACTTGGCAGGAATAAAGGCAGTAAGAATGCAGATAATTGGATTTAAAAGTGGCTTTGACTTTATAGCCATATAATAGGCTTGCTAAAATCTGCTGTTGATAAGACAATATCCCTTTTGTTGGGATCTAAAGACATCCTGTTTTCCTGAAACATTAAAGGAATGAAGGGCTTAAACCTCTGAATGTTCTGTGGCTACATGATTCATATTTATGATTTTCCCTGGAAGGGAGTATCTGATACTCACTTCGTGTAAACCTAAAAAAAAAAGAAAAAAAAAAAAAAAAGCGGAATACCATTTTCATGTCACAGTAATCACGGTAACATAATGAATGAGGCAAGCCATTCACTCCACAAGGGATGGGCACCCTTGAAGTAGGCAATCCATAAATCTCTTTCATTGTGTTTGTCAGCAGTCATTTTTAAGGGCTTCTTTCTCAATTCACAGGTTGTGGTTATTAGTAACCTCATAGCTGTGCTGCAGATGTCATTGAGGCTTATTCCTTGGAGCCATGTCATCAATCATGGTTTTCACATGGTTTTCACATACTGGAGTGGAATAATCCAAAGCATTTTTTCCCCAGTAATCATGACTTCAATAACTTAAATGGAAAACGTAAGATATAATCATCATGCACACGCACAAACCACATTGAGTTAGCTACTTAGACTGATGCAAGGCAGTGACATTTTTGGGAATGCTGTACAGTTCTCCGGGACTTACCTTGTGTGCATGGAAAAGAAACACAACCACAAATCTGAATTATGTACTGGAATTGCTGCTGATGCAGCTGATGTTGGAATTGCTGTAAACTTATTCCAGATACCACTTTTTGCATGGCAGGCTGCAGTGTCACTCTCCCAAGTGTTGCCATATCGTTAAAACATCTCACATGATCAGAGTTGTCCAAAGGCACATAAAGAAACCTATGCTGAGTTTTTGTGACCTGAAAGTTTTGTTTCCTGGCAAGGATGCTTGCAGCAGCTTATGAATGTGGGATGCTTGCTAGAGAAGAGAGTTGTTGAAAAGGTGTATGCTTAATGATGGCACAAAAGGCTTTTCATATATTTCAGCAAGAAAATGCCTGTAATCTCACTACAAAAAAGTCTTATCTAGTATGCAGTTCTCAAGTGTAAGTGGCAAGATGAGAAGTCTAAAGTTTTCTCCAAGATGTGGTGTAAGTGTGGTAAAATATGATATCCCTTCTTACATGATCAGCTTTAACTATGTGCATATGTGTATGTATGTCTTCTAATGATGATATTTCCAATCCAGGAGGTTTTATAAGTACATTGCAAACCTGGCAAACAGTCAGCTTCTTCCATGGAATGAGTTGCACCTTAGCAGTGAATCTCATAAATTTAATCAATAGGCACATACATCAGAGTGGTGATTTATATCTTGGCTGTTGATCAATGACACTGTACGTTTGCTGCCTGTTTACAGAGTGGATGGAGTGTTTTGGATCCGTGCAAGTGCATACTGAGCTCACCACTTTACACTCCCTGCCAACTATTATTTTTCGGCCTGAGCATATTTCTTCTGTTCTTTGATTATGGATTTAGCTCTTCCTGAAATTGCTGCTGCAGCTCTTCACATCTGCCTAAACTCTCCCCACAGACTTTGCATAAGCACTAAGTCTAGACTCATTTCATCCACTTAGCTTAACTTGTGGTGCTCTCCAGTTTAAATCTGGAGTGGTCAGCTGACTTCACAGGTAGGAGAACAGCTGTGCAGGAGAATGTGTTGATATTTAGCTTCTGTTCTTCCAGGCATTTTGGAGGAAATGGATTCAAACCAATTGGCTTGGAGAACATAAGCCAAGCACAACCACAAGCTCAGATGTAGAAATGGAGTGCAAGTTCATCTGCTGTTGGACACCATTTTTGAGGAAGCAGGTACTGTCAGATCATCTTCTCTTATCTCCTTCAGCTGTTTCTCCAGGTCAGAAAATATCTCCTTCTACTGATATGCTATTGGAAGGGACTGACCTAACAAATATGGTGGGAAGCTATTCTAAATATACTGTAGGAGTTCAGTGTGAAACAGGACTCTCTGTACTGGCTAAGTAACATGTTGCAGGCAACAACATACCATGCTCTGTTCCTATCTGCCTGGACAAAATGGTGGCAACTTCCTGCTGCTGCTTGTAGGAGGGCATTGGCTTAGAACAAGCTCTGAACATTCAGGCTGCCCTTTGATAATTTTCTGGCTGCTCAAAGTTATTTATGCTCTCTAACACAGCCAAAACAGTCAAGCTCATTTTCTGCATCTGACCCTTTTCTTTGGCAGGTCTTATTTCCTCCTATTATTCTGTGCACGAGGAAAGCATGCATCACTTTCCATCCCTGTTTTCCTGTACAGAAGTGCCATCCATTATTGTGTCTATACTTTTGTGTCCCTACTGGAACTTGCCTATTTTCAACCCAGCAAATGTGTCAAAAACATCAGCTCCCAAATGGGACCATGAACATGGGACAAAAGGTTCAAATGTAGGCTGTTGGACAAAAAGTTGGACACCTGGGTCAAATTGGTTGTGTTCTCAGCAGTACTAAGGACTTAGAGCTCTCACTGAAAAAATAACTAGGAGCTTTTAAGACGACCATGTTTTAATGATTTTGGAATTTGTCAGGTTGCGTGTGTTTAAATATGTGACATTGCCTGATGTTTAAGTGTAGCAAAAACCAATAAGCTTCTGAACAATATTACCAAATGTGAGAAGCATAAATCTTTTGTTTCATTACCTTGTTCAGACACTTAAGGCCCATGACGATACTTACTCTGTCACTACTTTGTTGCCACAGGGAAATTCTCATTCATCATCTTAGAATCATCCTTTAAATGTCCACAGATTTTATTCTAAGGATGCCTTCCTTCACTTGTGGAAACATTATAGAAGGGCCCTAAGTGATGCAGCAGAACAATGGGGAATAACATTAGTTTCAAGTTCAACGCAAATTTGTTTATGCTAAAACAAGCCAATGTCCCCAGAGATGGTTGGATTTACTTCCTCTGCTCAGTACATTGGGCCCATCAGATGGTTCACATATACTTTGTACAATGTTATGCTGATGGCATTAGAAAAATGTGAAATGTCAAATGTCACGTATTAAAGCATCTGTCAAAACACAAGAGCTTGATGATGTAATTTAAAGATTTTTAGATTATTTGCTAAAACTTCAGTATTCAGACTTTCAGTTCTTCTTGAAAAAACAGCAAAATGTTTTTGGCACTGAGTAAAACTTTCTTATGTGTATTGATTTCATTGGGCAATGAAACAGCCTCATGCTAAGTGACAGAAGTAAAGCTGGCAGAACGTGTCGATATGCTTCCCAACTACTCTGCACTGTAGCAGCTTTGTGGTGGTATGTCACTGCAAGGCGGTACTTGCACTTCAGGCTGAAAACTGTTCTTCGTATACTATAGCAAAAGCTCTGCATGGAATCCCTTGAATAGCTCACTCAAGTTACCAGTGTCTTCTGTGTTTCTCTTTGTTGAGGAAATGTACATTTTTCTCTGCTCCTACTGATGCTCAAAGGCATCTTCCCTTTTCCAAAATTGTTCTGTAGAACATGACACTGTAGAAGGGAACTCGTGTTAGTTGGCTAAAAAAATAGAAAATAGATTGAGCAAGTAAGCAAGGGCCTCTGAATGTTTAAGGAAAAGAGATTTTTAGTGCAGGGAAAGATTTTTTTTAGATAGCAGTGGTTCATACCAGTTCAGATGCAGGAAGTCACTGTGCTTTGGAGAAGGGAGAGCCCAAGTGTTGCAGGGAGGTGGAGGCTGGTGTATCATTTGGAGTAATATAGATTAAGAAGATTTAGAGCGCAGACCTTTCAAGAGACCAGGAGAATTCTCCCACAGCAACCTGCAGTGTCTATTTCGTTTATCATAGTGCTTTGCCTTGCAACACTTCTGAAAGCATATTTAATACAGGCTTATTCATGAAGGCACAAATTTTAAAGAGCAGTCACTGACCTTGGACACCCACTGTTGAATGTGCAGCCTGAGCCTGGTTTTCACAGATGCTGCTGTGAAAAAGCTGGCTAGGAAGTGTTTCGGATTGGACCTACAGAACTATAAAAGCATGGAAAAAAAAAAGAGGTCAAATGTTTAGATTTAGGATCTCACAGGTGTTTGTAGTAACTGAAAAGAAAATGTCAACATAGTATATACAGATCTGTACATCTTGATGCCATCTCATGATATGTTGAAGATTATCTTCCGTAGAGTACATCCTGAAGACTTACATAAGAAGCATGTTTTGCAAAAGAAAAATGAAGTGCTGAAAGACCTGTAAAAAAATTATAACCTCTGATTGGAATGTTTGAATTCTTTCCCCTTTAGTTTCTAGTATCTTTCCCTCATATAAATTACAAATCAATATTCAGAACACAGGAGATTCATTAGTGTTATCTCCTGCTTAGCATACATACACTATCTTAACTATTACTTGTAAAAAGTTCTTGTTAATGAAAGTACCTCTTCAGGTCATTTCTTCACAGCCTATGATCTAAGATTAATAGCTACAGCTCAGCAGACCATTGTTAATGTCCATTCTGAGGAATGATATGGATTTAATTAATTATACCTCATTAATGAATTGGAGTAGAACATGATGTTGCTGAGATGTTCATTGTCTCCCACAGAAAACATTTTTTTCTAATACTGTTTTCTAATCAGTATTGAGATATTGATATTTAACATAGAGTGTGTGAAATGTTCAGCTGAAGCTTATGCAGTATTATACTTAAAGGCATATTCAGTCTCTAGGAAGGCACGACCTGTGGTTAAAAAGAAGAGAGGATAAAATAAAGAATACTAGTTTTAATTTGTTCTCTGAAACTGACTTGGTATTTCTCATCTTGGTGTTTCCTCATTTTTTTTTTTTTATGTCCACACGAACCAGAGTTAATTTTCTTTGTTTATGAAATTTTAGATGAACTTAAAAGATCTGTAACCCTTGGTGTATCTATCATTATAGAATGCTTATTATTCATTATTTAAGCTGAAATGTCAAAGCTAATCACAATGACTTGACTAACTCAGTTTTGGCTGCCTGACTTTAATGTGCCTTAGCAATGAAAGATTTTCTGAGGGAAGATACTTAGGATCATTTGGAAATTCAGGAAGTGTTAAGATATCTGAAATTAGATATACAAGATTAAGGTAGCTAGTACCACTAGTTGATTGTCATCCAATTTCTGTTTAAAAAAATACTACTGATAATATTATTGGACTCTGTCCCCCATAAATGCCATGTGAGGAAGGCTCTCTTAGTTTTAGCTGTTTAGTGTTCTGTAGATCCTCTGTGTAGAGAAACTCCTATTCATTAATCTAACAACTGAGTAAAATACTCAAGCTACACAGTGAGACAGTGACTGAAGATAGCTTTTTTATTTTTTACCTTTTTTCTTTTTTCTGTCTTGAATAAAGTATTGAAATGTTATTGATGCCTTGACTAGTTCACTCTGGGTGGGGGGAGAGTTCGGTAGGCAATAAACCATTAAGCCACCATCTTACAGCAATCACAATTATTAACTGTCAAAAAGGAGTGATGGTTGTACAATCAATTGATGAAAGGGTATCTTCAGGAAAACAAATAAACAAGGAAACACACACAAAAAAACCCCCACTGATTCCTGTGGGAATTATTGGTGTTGGATGACCATAGTGCAGGTTTTGCTAATGTGTCCTGCATCTCTTCACAAAAATCTTTCTAACTGATTATCTATTATCTAATATTTTTTTTCAAACTAATTATCTAATATCTATTTTTTATGTTTTGGGTATTAAAGCAATTGTTTTTTGTTTTTGTGTGTGTTTTTTTTTTTTTTTTTAAAAAGTCCTCAGATGAAAGGACCACAGCCTGTAAATTTAGTCTCATTGTCAATAACAAGCCTAGAAAAGTAAGCTTATCTGTCTAGATCTTTGGTTGGAATTGTACACCTGACATTAGACAATTTTCAAACCTATTTTTTGTGGTTTATAATGTTGTCTCTTAATTCTCTTTCATCATTTAATTTGACAAGTGTATTATAATAGCCACAAGGCTCATTCTTTTCAATTAATTCTTAATCACTTTATTGATATAAGAAACATTTTAGCCATTGGTTTTGAAGAGACTTATGGGAACTGCATTCTGAAAATAAGGAGTATGTAATTTTCTCCATCTTGATGTAATATAGATGATGAATATGAATTAAACAGCCAACTTTAAAAGTTTCCACCCAGATCTTTGTAATATCCTTTTCTCTACCTCTGTCACCTCATAAAATAAGGTAGAAATACTGACCAGGAATCACAGAGTGATGCAATAGGCAAAACAAGTTTGCATTGCTTTGTTGACTGTCCTATCAAATGCCTTGTGCTAGCTTGTCAGATCTAATCACAACTCCTTGATGTTGTGCCTTCTGGATGAGTGATTTGTTTTTAGGTAAATTGGACATTCATATTTATGCTTTAAACTAGATGTGGCATATAACATTCGTGTTTTGATCACTGCTCCAGTAAACACAAAGTTTTTTTTTATTATTTTACAAGTAAGCCTTAGAGTTGCAAGATTGTACTTGACTTGCAAAACAACAAAATAAATCTTACAAAAAATGTCAGCATTCAATAAATTATGCACTTCACATTGAGCTGTGGCGACATATTAAATGAAGTATGGCTTAAAGATAAGGTGTTAAAAGGGAAAATTATAGATGTACAGTCAGTTTCTTTAAAACTATTACTTATCCCCATTCCATCACTCTAGCTGTCATTTTATCTTTTAGTTATTTTTTTTTTCCTATGTGTTTGGGCTAATGTGTCTGAATTGTGACAGAAACTGCCATATTATGAATTTTGCATTCTTGGTAAATGCAAAGGAAGATGAAATCTCTGCAAACTCAATGAATATTTTAGGTCACATATATAATATTAGTTCTGACATTAAAAGGCGAGGGCTTTTCTTGAACTGAGAGAAGTTTCATTGAAAACCTGGGATCTTCTTTAAGTAAGCATTGTATGTCATACGTACATATTACAAAATTCTTGCTTCTGACAAGCACACACTCCTAGACTGACGTTCTCTTTTCCTTTCTGTGGCTCTAGCCCAATACACAGACATTCTATTACTTTCACCCTCTCATACTAGCATGCTGATATCATAAGGTACTAAATATACGCACTTTTGAACTTCACCACTGTGTTATCCCTTTGACATGTTGTTTTGAATTTGTAAGAAGAAAGTTCAACAAAGAATGAACCTCAGAAAATTCAGGGTTTACTTTTGCTTTGGATCAGCATGCAAAACTTCACTTAACCAACCCATCTGTACCATACGCAAGAGTGAGCCATTTGTTCCATTAGTAAATACCACTTCTCTTAACTGTTGGCATTTCCTGATTTCATTCACGGTGGTATCAGGAAAGGTAGCTGTACGTGAAAATATCCGTAATAACTACAGGACGCTAATAATTATCTTCAAAGCAACCAAAGTCAGGAAATTCTTACTTAAGATTCCAAAATTGACCTAGGTTCTTATGCTTATTTCCACATGCTGTCATCCTCTTTACAGTACAGGATCAGAGTCATACATCAAGTGATCACAAAGGTTTGAGCCATTTCAGCCAATGTCAGGATGAATGCTGGACACAGTTTTGACTGTGACTTGTATGAAACTTTGGCCAGTTTTCTTTACAAAGGCAGAAAATAGGAGGAGGGATGTAGAGGTGTTTGATACTTGCTCTGGGACTGGGTAGTTTCAATGGACTATGTTCTGCATTTGGGTCAGTAAATAGTACTTTATAGTTCTTGTTGAGAAAGAAGTATATCATACTACATTACCAATCAGTGTTTCCAGACTGAGCCACAGCCAATGCTGTAGACTGTGTTGATAGCTCACTTCCTTTTCAATTTTTGCCCTCTTGATAGTAGATAAAACTGGAGGATTCAGGACTGTAAGGTGGTATCTTACAGTGGTAGCTGTGTGGGGGAGCCTGACTTGTGCATGGAGGCTGAATATAGAGAAAGAACTTAAGTTCCTGAGGAGCTTGGTTAACTGTCATGAAATTTGAAAACCTTTGGGTTATCAAATATCCTAAAAGTCTATGAAGTGGTCTATTTCTTTGGTGAATATATATTTACAACATTATCTGCATTTTAATTTTAATTTATTAGTAGGCAAAAAAAAAAGAAAGAAAGAAAAAAAGTGAATACTGCATTTTTACCTGCTAATTCTTGTTAAAAGTGTTGAGATGTCATACAGTAAAGTGCAAGACAATCATAAAACTTAAATCAGATTTTCTACCAGATGAGTTTAAATTGTGTGGCTCATTTGACAAATTCTGCTCGCTTCACTGATTTTCATTACATCCTGTATTGTCTTAAGGGCACCCTGAAGTTCTGCAGTCTGTGAATCACTATCCCCTGAGAAGTCTGAGAAACTTTCTATTGACTTACATAAAGAGTGCATCAGAGCCAAGCAATCCACCCAGTTTTTGGCTGAGTTAATGAACTTTGCAGCTACTTGATGAAGTTCTCAAAGATGCAGGTATGTTTTGGAGAAATGACTCAAATTTAACCACTGAATCTTTGTGAAATTATTCTTAGCAATAATTAACTACAATGACAGAAAGAGGAAAGATGCCTAAGAAACATTTTAGATGACTCATCATCACTAAATTGTTCCTGCATATATTTTACAAACTCCAAGCCCCATCTGTAAAATATTCCTGCAAGAGAGGTCTGCTTTTTATGTTTTTATCTGATTTAGCTGTAGCTTCAAAATGATCCAGTTATAGGTAAGCTTTAGTGGCAATGTTAATTTGCTGCTTCTTTTGCCCATACGTTCTCCTGCCATATAAGGGCATGGTTTATTAAAAAAAAAAATAATAAAAAAGCTATAATAGCTTTTCTTTTAAAGATGACAGAAATACAGCACCATAAAACATGCTATTCTATATCTTTGTTGCATGTCTGAGGAGCTTCTAAATAATCATTACTTTTTAGGAATAAAAAAAATATCTAACGTTATATGAAAGCCAAGTTTTGCTGCTTATTCCATTTGAAGTTCATTTATAGTTATGGGAGCTTTTAAGGAACAGTTTCTGATACACAGAGTGTGAAGGAAGGATGCCATAGATCTTTCATGCAAGTTGAGTGAATGTGTATGGAATATCACAACATGCGAAGAAAAAGCGTATTTTAGTACTGCTTGAGTTCAGATACATAAGAGGAAGAATTCCTTTTAATCCATTGACATTCGAGAGGTCTGAACATGGTTCTCAATTTCTGTAGAAAATTGGCATTTTATTGAAATATGTTAGTGAAAAGCTTTAAACATTTTTGTCCAGAAAATATTTTTAGTGGTTCCAGTTACTATACTATTCAGGTCCCCTTGTTCCTGATCAGACTAAGGCTTCTGTCCTGAGTCACCATTCCTCAGTGAAACCAAAATATATAATATAATTCTCCTCACAAAATGTTTGTATTCTTCCAAACTCTTCCTTGTTCACAGAACACACTAGCAACTGCCTATGAGAATATACCTTTCATTTTGTGGTGGACAAATAATGACATGGTTGAGGTGTGTATCTCCTCGGTTTCCATTTTCTGCTACTGAGCTCAAACACCTTCTTTGGAAGACAGGTTACTGACCTTTAGCGTGACCAGTAATTATTTGTTTTTGTCCTTTGGTCCATTTCTACTCCTTATTACTCTGCTTATCCCAAACTTGCCTTTCAAATACCCAAGAATTTATCTCTTGTATGGTTGGACTTGACCTTTCGAGGTCCCTTCCAACCTCAGCTGTAGTGTGATTCTCTGATTCTCTGATACCAAGTTTATTCCACTTGTTTCTTTCATGCTTACCCATATTTTTTGCAGTCCTTCAGAGAACAGCCTTTCAGTTTACTTGTCCAATAGAAATATATAAGGACAAATTAAAAAAAAAATCCAAAAGCTTTATATAATTGCATAAAAATAATACATATATATCTGAGAGATAGCTGGTTGACAGGAGAAAATGCATTGTCTTGGTACACAGAAGAAAAAAAAAATACAAGATTACAAGATTACAAGAGATGTGATTTTGATAATTTGTAGCTTTGTTAGTCTAGCCCACCTGAGAATTGTTCTCAGGATAATTTATGAAGTGCAATTAATCTTTTCCTTCTATTAGAATCATCTTCCTATTAGAACTCAATTCCTGTATTTGGAAGGCTGAACCAGACCTGGAGGAGATTCCTTCTTCAAATCTCCTGTTTAGTGTCTGTGTATGAAGTAAAAAATGTAACTAGAAAAGCATTGAAAAAATGAAAAATGCTTGAAAAGCATTTTCTACCTAGATCTAGTGGAAGGTGTCCCTGCCCATGACAGAGGGGTTGGAACTGGGTGATCTTTAAGGTCCCTTCCAACCCAAGCCATTCTGTGATTCTAGGACCAGTGTGAAGCAGACTGAGAAGTGCTCTGAAGTTTGTGTGGTGGACAATTTCACCGCCTGTTATCCCAAAATCAAGGTGTTAATGGGGGTCAGTGTGCACATAATGCGAGCTCCCGCTAGACTCCTGAGTGGTGAAGAGGGAGCTGAAAACCCTGGGTTTTCTAAAGGACTCTGTCTCTTCATTTTGGTAGCTCCTGTTGGAGAACTTGAGAGAAAATTTGCTACAGCATACGTTTTGCATTTTACAGAAGTTAAAGAAAATTGTTCAACCTTCCCCACATTGCCCCATGTCCCCATTTCCTCTGCTGTCAGTGGAAGTGGTCATGTGGCTTTCTGTGCCCTCCTGTTTGCATTCTGCCTGACAGCTGGAGAGATTGCTTTAACCCACAAGCTGAGCAGAGGCACATTGCACTCTCCCTCTCCCCTTGCACCCCACATCTCCTGTATCTCTAAGGACAGAAAGCAGTGTAGATGCTGTAAAAAATCTTACTGCACTTCAGA
The DNA here is from genome assembly GCA_013399115.1 of Anseranas semipalmata. Lineage (NCBI taxonomy): Eukaryota > Metazoa > Chordata > Aves > Anseriformes > Anseranatidae > Anseranas > Anseranas semipalmata. Next base: position 547,477 of record VXAA01005831.1, read on the forward strand.
CCTTGCTGTGTCTGACTTTTTCCTTACACTGTCAAAATGCTGAGTTCTCACAATTATTATTCTCTTCTAAGCAATTACACTGTAAGTTGTCAGTTCACATGAAGAGTGGCCAACATTGTGTAAGGTAGAGCTGTTTTGATGATAACGAGCGAGGCTGCGGTGAAGTCAATTACGTTAGACTGGGAGAGCTCAGAGACTCAATTCATTAGAGTTCTTTTCACCTCCAGATCACCATTTCAGGTCCATCCCTAGGGGCTGTGCTATGTATGAAAGACATTAAAGATAATGCCTCAGGCCCTGTGATATCCTTGGCAGCAAGAGGAGCTAGATCTTTTCACTCATTTCTCTTGGCTTCACTCCTTCTCTTTCTGGCACCCTTTCTGTGGCAGTGTCGTGCCCCAGGCCTTGAGCTTTGGAATAGCAAATATTAAGCAATTCCTACATTGCTTAAGAAATGCTGAATAAGGAACTGCTCACATATAGGACAAAGAAGGACAAAATAAAAGTACCCCTGGATATAGTTCACTCAATGAAAAATTTTAACAATAAAAATAATGTATGATTTTCACAGAGTCACAGAAGGGTTTAGGTTGGAATGGACCTCTGGAGGTCATCTAGTCCAAACCCCTGCTCAAGCAGGGCCACCCAGCAGGTTACCCTGGACCATGTCCAAAATATGTAATTTTATATTCAAATGTTCAATAAGAAGGTATTGAGGAAATAAGAAATCTCAATTGAGTAAAACTCAATGTCATGGTCCAAAACATATATGGTTATATTGAAATTAACTGATTTTACCAGACATGAACCTAATTGTATAGCTCAAATGGAGAACTGCAAAGCATTGCACGTAATGATCCAACAGCACTTTCTTCAAAGCTAACAAAAATCGTAGATAATTTGCAATAGCAACATTGCACGAGCTCATTATTTATCTAACTATTTTTGCTGAGAATTTGCACTGGCTAGGGATGGAAGGTCAGTTATGGTGGCAAGGCTCTATGAATGCTGAAGGAAAATAATTGCAGCCTAAATGAAGTGATAGTTGTTTATGGCAGACACGAAGGCAGAAGGACTCCTTCTAAGGTAAGAAGAGGACAGTAATGATGGGGCTTAGGCTGCAAATGGCTGTCATGGTTGTGCTTTTGTGGAAATGGTATGGAAAGTTCACCTTGAAGGATTAATGCAATTGTCAGCTGCTTGAAAGGCCAGGAGAGGCATGGATGAGTACAGAAGCTGATCCAGACACTTAAAGAGGACCCTGGCTCCTGCTGACACTCAGATGGTCAGCTTTGTTGTTAGGTGATCACTAGTTGACCTGAATTAAAAAGCCTTTGTCTGAATGTGTGCTTTGGAAGTATAGATAATATATTTTAAGCAGACTCCCCTTCTTTTCATACCATGATCATTCCAGTTTTAGCAAAATCAAGCACTCCTTAAAAGTAGCACTGGCTGAGTAAGCTCCTTTAGTCCAAAGGGAATTTTTGAATTTTCTCTCAGGAAAGGAAGTGAAGTCTGGATGGTTTCATGAATATATACTCTGCCCTCTTCTTGCTCCTCTTCTGCCTTCACTCTCAAAAGCTATACATTTGTCTAGAGTTGTATGGGAACTACTGCAATATACAAATGGCTAATGTCAGAAGATGAGAGTCCATGGAAGTACTGATTGCAATAGGTACAGGCATTTGGCATTGTGCATTGTCACACTAGACGAACTAGCTCTTTTCAAGCCACTTGAGTACCAGAAGCTGTCTTCTTGATGCTCTGCATGAGCTAAAAGCACAGGCACTTTAGACCCAGCTGTGACATTACCAGATGAAATGGAGGACCTGATTGTGGGAGTGCTTCTGGTCCGTCACACTGCAAAGTAAAACAGGGTCACTAATACTTTCCATACCATTTCTATCACATAATAGATGCAAAACTCTTAGACAAATAGAGAGCTGAGGTTAATGCATGGAACAGTATGGTGACCCCTAGTATTTAAGCTCTCATGATTATTTTAAAAGAATGATTAGATTTGACATTGAGTGAATTTGTTAGTTACATCAAAATAAGAATATCAGCAAACAGGCAAAAATAAGATACACTACAAGGAGAGTTAAAGAGGTCATTACAGCAGAATGCAAGAACATGACATACAGTTATGAGAAATACTGAGGAGGAAAGAAATACCATCAAAAATGAGAAGATGGCTATGGTTACCCTGAAACCAGCAGGGCCAGGAAACACGTGGTGATGATAGAAAAAACAAACAAACAAAAAAATCCACACCCTAAATACAAGATGGATGTGCTGGATCATATATAGAACATGGGAGGAAATACTGTAGCTTTCATAGCACTGGTGAGTCAGTACGTGGAATAAATCATGAGCTTTTGGTCCCATTACATAGAAAAGATTGGAGAAACTAGAGGAAAGGGAAAAATGTCAAGCAAAATGCTTTGAAAGACAGTAAGTCAGACTTCTGTTGTAACTTATTTGAAAAAATTCAAGTGATGGGAGGGCTTACTTCCCAATGGCTTTAAGACAGAGACAAGGGTCAAATGCAGATCTTGATTCAGTAAAACACTGTAGCACAAACCTAATTTTCAACATGTGCTTAAGCAGATCTGTTTTCTTCGGGCATTGATTTATTCTCCAAAATACTGGTGAAATAGGGAATTTAAGTGTATAGGACAATTTTCATGCTGAAAGACCTTGATAAATTACAACATATGATGAGGCAGAAAAAGAGCAACATGAAGGAAATCATCATGCAATGGGAGTTATATGGAATAATTGACACATGGGAAATGCTAATTGCCCTGTACTTTGCTTTGGTGTAAATAATGACTCAAAATTAAAGGCCTTTTCAATACACCTTAAAATGTATTGCATGGGTTGATATCCCTAGGTGAGAGCTGAACAAATGGGAAAATTTCTCTACCTCTGATCCCTTCACTTGCATTTAGCACTGATTCACTGAAATAACTCGAGAAATAGAGAATTTTGCTTCTGATTCTGTTAAAAAGCTGCCCGTCTACTTTTTCTTTCTCCCTCTGTTGTTTTTTGTTGTTGTTGTTTAAATGCAGTGGGTACATCCAGAATGACTGAAGAGCTGGGAAAATTTGGCTTCTGCAGGAGAGTTACAAGAGGGGGTTGCTAACTATGTGCTGGGGAGCACAAGTGTTTCAACTTTTGCTACTGTGTTTGCACAGTCCTGAGGGCTATCTAACAGGAAGGAAAATGTAACTTGTGCAATCAAAATCCTGTAATATTTTCCACCTATACACACAATTAGCAGCAATAAAATATCTGCTGTGGGGAGAACTATAAGCAAATCTTTTCTCACTGTTGGAATTTACGAAAACATTCAGGTATGGAGCTGAAATCAAGAACAAATAATTAACGACCTCAGCTAAACACAGTGTCTGAGATTGGCAGCTCCTGAGTGCATAGCACAACTCAGAGGGACCAGCTTTAAATCACCTCCTATGCCTTGCTTTTCCTCCTGGCTGTGTGAAATGCTGTTAGATAAGTTTCTGAAGGCTTCTCTAACCTGTGCTGACTGTGAGCTTCCCAAAGGGGTCTTCTGACACAGCCCATTATTCCAGACTACATCCTTTATTTGTTGCCTCAGCACTCTTACCCTGCCTATATTCATCTGTACCTCACTGCAGTCCTTTCCAAAGGGTTTCTTTATGGGGGCTAGAATCTGTGATAGCTACTTTATCATTGAGGAAAATCTGACAGTGGCTTTCCACAGATTCTCAAGATTATGAGCCAAAGCTGTTGGTTGACTGTCTTTGAGTTCAGAGGTCACTGGAGAGGTATCCTCAGGCCTGCTACAAAATGACCATTTCCAACTCATAATCACAAAAGTGAGGTGTTCTGATATGGTTCTTGAGAGACCTGCCATTTATTAAAATCCTGGAAGTCTAATGGGAAAAGCTGCAAATAGTGAATTGAGTCTCATGAATGACTCATGAATGTGAGTCTCTGCTTTTATAGATGAAAAGAGGAAACATCAAGTGCAGTATGAGAGATGCAAAAGAAATCAAATTTAAATTTGATTTAAATCTTACTGATTTTCAGATGATTGTTTTTGTAAGAGTAAAACAACTGATTTTTACTTCATGTTACATTTCAAAGCAAATTGTTTTGTCCACTTTTTTTTTTTTTTAGCTGACTTTCAGTAGTTTCACAAGCTACCACAACATTTGGAGATCATGAGTAGAAAGACTAAAAGTCTTTAAGTCGTAAGTATAGTTTCTTCCTGGGTGACTTAGACACTTAAAAACAAATTTGTAAATGCTGCAAGATTTTAGACTCAGTCCCTCAAAAAGACTTCCATGCCTAACTTTTACTGAAATTCACAGGAGTTAAATGCCAAAGTTGAATGATAAGATTTGAGAACATAATTTCCACTGGATTTCAATGATGTTGAAGCTCCCAATATATGTAATCCAATATTCAAGCTATCTCCTACACATTTACCTTCAATGCGGCAACTACTATATAAAGGCATAGTACTGTATGAAGAAATGATAAAAACCTGAGACTTTCTCCCTGTCAAGGCTGCTAGCTGCTGTCTCCCTCTGAAATCAACATGATGCCATAGCAGCTAGGCATGAACAGAAAATGTTCTGAATAGAGCGCTTAGGTGCTTTGGAGATGTTTTACAAATATCAGTGAGCAGATCTCAACAATACATAAACACTCTCATTGGGAAATGATCAGCTTTCATAAACTGGTTTGAGTACATACTTGCTGGGAGGCTGGTGAGCTTTGTTTGCCTCCTCTATTTTTAAGCACTTCCTACTGCCTATTCCTTTTTTTTTTTTTTTTTGCCAGGAGTTCAAACATTAAGTAGGAACACCTTTTTCTGGGTGCTGCTTTCCAAAATACTCATTGGAGAGCACACATCAACAATATTTTACCACAGGTGAAAACAAATATCCCTGAATAGCAATTACAAACAATTACATAGCTTTTTGAAACATTTGGGTTGTGTGTTTGTTTGTTTCCTCTCTCTTTTTAGACACTCAGTAATAATTTGTTAAACTCAAATTATTTTAGAAAACATAATAAACATTAAGCATGCATCAAAGCCATCTGGAAGTGCTATGTGATGCACACAGAAACAGTAGGATTCATCTATGCGTATTCAGCACTGGAGTTTGTTCTCTTTCTAAGTTTTACATTAGCAATCCCCACACACAGCCCAGCTCAAGCATGTGCTTAAACAAAAGAGCCGGACAGACACCAGACTCTTAGAGCCAGGGCATTTTGGAAACCCCAGGAATCATCCATATCACTGTTGGCATTTAAATCCCAGTGAATACCGGGCCCCATTTTCAGATGTATCTCAGCTGTTCCCAGGGGTCTAACAGAGGTGCCCAGGTCAGGGCTGATGACAGAGGAGTCACGAGCTGCTCCCATTTCTAGCTCTGGACAGTGCTGATGACACCGTAGGACAATCTAAAGCACAGCAAGAATTTTCTTGGTGTTTTATGTGTAAAGAATACAGTTGCCACACACAGTCAGTAGGACCAAATGAAAACAAGTGATCAACACAGAAAAAGGAAATTCATGTGGGAAAATGTGGCTCATGCTTTTAAGATGCAAGTACTGCCAGTACTGCTTGGATCAAGCTGATACTGATCATTAATTTTTTGTGCTGAAAAAACAAGCATGCATACTATCCCATTTTGTTTTCATCCATATACCATGGGAATGTATGTAATACCAAGGTTTCTCAGAAGGATTTTGGCCCTGATGCAGAACAGCAGGAGGAAGAAGGTGGAACAGAATTTTGCTGCTGCAATGAATGTTTTTTTTTCCTTCTCAGTTCCCATCAGAGACAGAGTCAAACAGCATCTTTCCCCACTGAAGAATGGAGAGTATTGAAGTACTTGCATTTAAAAATTATGTGATGGGTGGGTTTCTGTCCTTGAAAATGGTTGTATTTATGATGCAATAAGTCACCCTCAAAACTCTGGGACTTGATGCCTGAGGTGCCTTCTTCATCTTGACATGTGAAGAAGCAGTTCTTGCTCCAAAGAACTTGTAGTTGATGACAAAAAAAATTAAAGACTGAATTTGGACAAAAAGACTTCCTGTAGCAGACACAAAAAAGAAAATAAAAAAAGTTTGCATAGTCTTGCATGATGTTTCTTAAAGTGAAAACCGTTATACTTAGGGGAGGCTTCACCTTAAGTAGCTCTAGGTGAACTCAGGCATTTCAGGTTTGTAGCAGATGCTGAGGAAGGGAGGCAGTCTAACCCAGTTCCTAACACAGGTGCAGTGAGCTGCATCTGTCAACATCCATCTGTCTGTCTGTCTGCTTGCCTACTACAGCAGGAACTTTAAGCTTAGACATACAACGTCACCTCACCTTGGGTTTTCTGTCATGGTTATTGTCATCCGTTACTGCTTCAGTAAAATAGATGGCAAGAATTCTGGTGACACGTCCTGAGGGCTGGAAGGGTCCATGCTTCTCCTGGCTTTACGGACGTCAAAAATGTTTACTGCATTTTTTGTTTCATAGTTTCTACAAATTAAAGTAACTCCAACAATATTTGCTTGTTATATGACTAATTGCAGACATCTTTGGGTTTGTCTGTCTGTTAACCCCTGGATAATTCAATTGGTGTCTCCAAACACTTCTCTGTGATGGTCCAAACACTGTGGCACATTTTGTGGTACAAACATGTTGCAGCAGGAAAAATCAACAACAGCTAAGTTCTTTTCAACCCATAGACCCTCACAGGCACTAATATTTTGTTGACATGTCACAACATTACAATGCAAGAAAAAAATCCTTTTACTTCTTAAGTGGTAAACATTACAATAGCTTGAATAGAAAAAGCTTCACTTGCAGGACTCTAAAATATGAGCAGGGCTATTCCATTACAGATCATCTGAGTACATACATAGCAAAACCACTGCATATCTAACAAGCTTTCACGAGTGTAACCTTTCATCGGGCTTAACTGTATTTTATCATTACTGAAAGCTGGGATGCAGGAAGAAGGTATTAGCAGTCAGAGCTTTTTCTGCAATTTGTCATGCATGTCAACACAGTGAGAGACGTGCTTGAGCTGGCAGTGACAGCGCAATTGAATAGATAGCACGAGACATGCCCTTCACTTCGCTGACATGCACTCGGCATACGTCAGAGCACCACTCAGCAGAAGCAATTTCCGTCCTTGAGCATTCCCAGCGAGGGGACGTGTTTCTCGCCCTGCACCTGTGCTGCTCTCCAGGCTCCAGGTCCTGATTAACACAACGTCAGCAGCAGCCGCAGCTCCAGGCTTTGCCCGTGCTGGAGCTCCAGTGTGAGATGAAAAACATTTTCAGTTCATATGAGTAATGAGCATTACAAATTAGACTCGGATCAATTATTAAATGAAGGTGATTATGAAATATTAAAAAGAAGCTATTATACATAATGTATTTGTCAGATTAAAAATTGGCTTTCCTGTAATATCCTTCTCTGCCTGATAATGTATTTGGATATTTAACTTATTTAAAAGGAGTATAAAAAATAAGGATAATTAGGAGGGATGTGTGCGTATTAAAACAAGAGCTGGACCTGCTAATGGTTTCTGCAAGAGGGAGTCTTCTTCTGTCTTGGGCATAGCTTCCCTCTGGTCTGTGGTGAGGACATGCAGGCGTGTCATCCCAGGCCTGGGTGCTCTTACCATTTTTGCTGTCTTTGAAGACAGTACTTTATTGTACATATCCAGAGGGAAGAAGCATTTTGATCTAAGGTGCAGCCCTGTCACTTTGGTGGAAATCCTGATGGCTGCAGAGTGTTTTTGTAGTAACAAAATGAAGTTGCTTGTTGGCCGGGGCTTTGTCATGACAGAAAGTACAAACAGTAGAGTCACTTGTTCCCTGGGCTTCTTCTATAGCTCTGCTCTGATGAGATACTTTGCATTGCATATATATTATTGCATATTATATTGCATATTATACATTTAATATATTATATTAATATATATTATATATATATAATATTGCATATTATATATTGCATATATATCCTAGTGTTGGAGTGTTAGCAGCTTTTTTTTTTTTTTTTTTTTAAGAGGCCCCTCTTCCAATAACCTTTGCCAGCCAAGAAGCGATCACATCTCTGTATGTTAACACGTGCGGGTATTTTCATGCTCCAGGAGGTCAGGCTGCCTTCTGCAAAGTTACCCTTTGAGAAAGGAAACTTTTGAGGCACTGGTGTTTGTTTTTGTGGTTTATTTTTGTCTTTTCTAGGAGGAGTGTCATCCTCAACCTTGAATTCTGAGGTATTATTGGTTGAAACCAGATACTTAAGAGATTTGAAGAACTTTATTGCATAATATTAAATATTAAATAACATTCAGTTTGTATATTTATAAACTGTGAGGTCATAGATTGTTGGGTAATAGTAAATGATTAAACTTGTTTTGGAAAAAAAGACTTTCCTGGAGGTTGGAAAATCTCCTTTGAAGCCTTTTCTATCTCTTGAGTAAATACGTGCAGTTATAATTAGACAGTTTTGTTAAACATGTATTATGTAACCAGAAGCCTGGAACAACTCCAATGCCATTTCTCTCTATTGTGTAAATATGTAATTAAGCAAGATTTTTTCCAGTGCTGCTGCTGATTACATTCTCCTCAGTCATGCAAGAATGGGATTTTTCTGCTCTCAGACGTATTGTGATCTGAGCCCTAAGACAAGCCCTGATGCGGCACATTACTGCTACGCTCCTGATGGCCAATTCCTTACCCCCTGTTAATTTCTTTGGTTCTCCCCTTATTTCAAATGGGGCAAAACCCATGTAAAATCTGACACAAAATATCAGTCTAAGTGGACTAGGTACTCGCAGTGGCACTGAGCATAGCGATGACATTAAAGTTTTTCCGTTGTGTGGGGCTTGTCAGAGGGGCGTAGCTCAGAGGACCAGATCCTTCAGTGTACCAGAGCGTGCCACTGGTGCACAGCTATGTGGGTCCTCTTCCCTCATTGCCTCTGCGGAGAGGATTTGCGATGCGATAGGTGCTGTGGCTGTGCTTCACTAGTGCTTGAGGAAGACAGCGCAGAGGTTGTAGCTCCTGCCTTTTGCAGCCCTTGTTTATGGAGTGAGAGGAGAGAACTGAGCGCTGGTAGTCCTGATTGCAAGCGAGGGGAGCTAGTTGTGAACACTGAGCTGGACAGGGCAGGGGAGGAAAACACCCTCACTGCCTACATCTGGCCCCCTTGGCTGGAGATTGCCTTATGCCTTTCAACAGCACATGCTTCTGAGGGAACTTTTTTCATGCATAGATCAGAAAAATACAGACGTTTTTGTGTAAGCTTTGTGACACTGCTGATAGCATGTTCTAGAGTGGAACTGACCGACACGTCAGCACAGGACAGGCACCGTTCAGCTCTAGCATGAATTCATTGCGATTTTGCCAATAACTTTCTAATAGTGGGTTTTCACGCTTAGACGTATTTTTGAAGAAGAGTGAGTAATTTTGAGGATTCACAGGGCTTGGGCAGCTTTTTTATTTTTTCTGGCTTGGACTGTATTTCCACAAGAAGATGTGACTGTTAACTATCACTTTGAAAGACCTTTATGATTCAGGAGGCAGCTAGAGCTATTTAAAAACATAATTAACATTTTAGTGAACTTCTGAAATAACTCGGGCATAGATGAGCCATGAGGAGCTCAGCAGAATGGAATCTATTGCTATCGCCAGTGAGACAGAGCAGTGTCATGCTCCTGCCGATGATTTCAAATCACCATTCTCAGTGATTGTCACCCTCATTTCTACTGTCCCATAAATAAACTACAACATTACTTTTTATGGTATGTATCTCTATACGGTATTGAAATCAGCTCACCTCCTCAAAAGCAAGATGTTAGAAAGCATTATATCTGTGTTTTGAAAGAGCAGAGCTGTTGCTCCTGAAAACAGCAAAGTGCTAAGGCTTATCTCAGCAATAAAATTGAACTTTAAAAACAGAATAACTGAACTTTTAGAGATTTGTGGTACTTGAGAGATAAAGGAGCACTGTTTCTTTAAAAGAAGATCATCCATCTCTAATCTATTGTAATTTTTGAGCATATGAAAATAATGGATGCTAGTGGGAGAAGGGTTTATGTAAATTATGAAGACTTAAAAAGCTAATGACAAAGTTCATCAAAAGACTGTATGAAGTGATTCCATGGTGCAGAATATACCTTCAATGCCTTGAAATTGTCTCTGCTTTGAAAGGACGTGTGCATAATCCACTTTTAAATTGTGGAAAGCTAGTAACACAGTGTGTCAAGGTGTTCTACGGGATCAGTAGTTTAATATATTAATAAATATAAATTGTGAATAAATAGACTGTGAATCTATTATTTTAATTATTATGGGGTGAAGTAAAGCAATAGTGAGGCTGAAGAGAGGAATATAGAAAATTTCCTGGAACACGAAATTACTTCAAATATTCAGTGCTAGAGAGGACTGGATCTTCATCAGGTCTTAAAAAATAAGAGAACAAAAGTTTCCAGCTTTGATTCACTGTTGATGTATGCCCATTGTCATGTACAACAGTAGCAGCAATTTGAGTTACTCATGCATTTCATTGCCTTCCAATTTAACTGTATGAATTGTGGTTGTCATTGTGGGGAGCTCAACGGTATCCTTGCTCATTGTGCAGAAATAATCCAACAGCAGATGGAAAGTTAAGTGTGGGACACTAAATGTAAAGGAGCTGTGCCATTATGCAAGTCTATATGTCTCTGAGGCAATCTTATTTCCATCTCTTTCTCCTTAGCACGTGATAAGCAAACAAGCTGTCCAACAGCAGCTTTTGGTAATCACCAGTTTCCAGATTTCAAGCACAATTTATACTTCTTTATCTGGAGCTTCAGAAAGCCACGATTGCATGAGGTAGGTTTTTTTATTCTCCAACTCCATATTCTGATTTAGCTCTTTGGGTGAGCCTGTAGGTGCTCACCCAAAAGGGGAATGAAAAAGGGGAAGAAAAGCCAGGGCAGAAACATCATAAGCTTCGAAGACTGCCCAGGCATGTTGGTCTGCACTGTAGCAGCTGGATGTCTAAGCATGAGCAGAGAAATGATGTTAAAAACAAGAAAAACTAAACAAGTTAAAAGAGAGAGAGAAAAGCAAAGTGATTCACTTGTCTGAAATGTGTGTTTTTGGAGCCCAGGGGAGCAGCACGCTCCCAGGTCTGTTCCAGGCCTTTTGGACTGAAACCCTGGGAGGATCTTTGTCCATCCCATCCATTTTCTTCTGCTTCCTTCATAATCAATATAGTCCTACTGTCAGAGAAAGTGTGAAACTGTTTGACCAAAAAAACTGCCCTGTGTTAACTGTCTTGAGAGCTTGAGGCAGTTTTGTTACTTGAACTGAGCAATTCACCTTAAAATAACAATGTGACATTTCCCTAGGGAGATGAAATGCAAAGCCTGATCTGTCATAACTAATAAAAGCAGAACTTCGTCAGTCAAACAGTCAGCAAAGACCTCAGGGGGAAAGGCATTAATGGGATTTAGTAATGTGTTGCTGTTGCCTGAACATGTGTGCCGTACTGCTGTCAAGCTACAGAATCAAAAAGTGCCACAGCATTTTTGCAGAGTGATGCTTTTTTTTTTTTTGTATTTAGTTTGACTATTAAAATATTAAATTATTGACTATCAAAATCTTAAAAAGAAAAATTATTAATTAATTAAAAACTATTAATTAAAAATCATTAATTGCACTGAAAATAAGTTTCCTCCTTAGGAAAGGCTGAAACGATGTACATCGAGTGAGAATTCCCCTAATCCTTATTCGTATTTGAGATCCCGATGTATTTCTCATTCAAGAAACTACAGATGACTGGAGCTGATTAAATTATTGTGGATTTTTTTTGTGATACATATTGGTTCACGGTCTTGTAAATTTCAGGTCACTTCATAGTGTAGTTATTTTTACTAATATAAAACAAAACAACAAAAAAGGAAATGCTCTTTTATCTAAAGTAACACATAGAATTTAGCATAGAAATTATTTAACTAGGGGTACCTCTGCATCTTAATCTTCTATTTTCAAATGCTTCAAGGTGCAGTAAACTCCACCAGAACTGCATAGCTTGTATGACCAAAATTGAAGTCAAAAGTTGTTTTCTATCCTATGGTATGACTTTATTCATCTGAATTATTCAGGGTATAGTTATTAGTAAGAAATACATTTTTCACAAGATGAAATGAGTCCATAAATATATCTGATTATTAAACATAAAGAAGTGCAATTCACAATATTCTATGTCGCAGACAAATTAGCAGGTTCCAGAGAATGCATTTTCGTTTTCAATGTCCTTCAGATTTCATCTTTTCTTTCAATGTGTAAGTTCAAGTTTCGAAGCTGTAGTTCAGCCTTTTTTCAAGTATAAAGAAAACAAGAACTGTACATACGCAAGAGACACTTCAGTCTCATGAGAAGCAGTTCTTGCAGGATTTCCTGGACAGGGTCAGAAACCATTGGAAATATTCAGAGATTTTACTGCAAATCTCATGAGAACAGACTGTCTGGCAGGCTCTGTTTTGAATCAACTGTGGATTGAAACTGAACTTTGGGGTGAGCATGTGAACAGGTCTGTTATCTCATTCATACTTCACAATCAGATAAACAGTTTCATTAAATACTACGATACAAAAAATCATGTATCATGTGTCCTGAGAAGTATGGGTCATACAGCTAGTCCTTGTTCAGGCAAATAATTCACTGAGTTTAATTTTCAGGACAGCCATCCAGTTAGTGCTATGAAACAGTGAAGCAAAGAAAATAAGGTCTACCCCTTTTTAGTAAATCACCTCTATCAGGACCTTGAGACCTCTTAGCATTAAAAGGGCTCTGTGAGCACGGAATATGGGGCTGATCCAGTACGCGGGTATGTATCAGTGTGTCCCTTACGTCTGCAAACTGCCAGGTGAGCAGTGCAACTGCTCATACATGTAAAGATCAGTACGTTTAAAATGGCTGACAGTAAAAGGCTACAAATGACCTTTTACTTGCTTCTCTTAGAGCAAAGTTAAACTATTCACAGCTACAAATCAGCTTACAGTTGTACCAATTTGTAGAATATAAAATAAAATAGTTTCTCACTGTGTGAGAAGATGCATTATTCCATCGAGAAGGGCTTGGGGCTCCTGGAGGTGTTTACGGGTGCTTTGTCTTCCGTCCACGTCTCCGAGACCCCCCCGAGACTCTGGGCTCGCCTCACCGCTGGTCGGGCTGGACACGTGTAGAGCAGGTGCTGTAACTTGTAGAGGGGTGGCAGGTGGCGGTGTGCTCTTCTGTCCAAACAGGAGGCGTTACACCTTCGTATCTGAACCGGGCAGGCCCTCTACTGCTCCCGGCCCTGAGGTGGCTTTATCCACAAAATATAGCTCTCATTTGGCCTTTGCGACTTCCAAAAAGTCACTGCAGTAATATTAGTGGCTGCCATTCATGAGCTTGGTCTAAAACCTCCTGGGCAGAGGCCTTGCCCGGCATGGCTGGCCTCCCACACGGGCACAGGCTCCAGCCTCAACCCTGACACCTCACTTTGCCCTGCAGGCTGGCACAGCCTGCTTCGCGGATTGCTTCTGGCCCCGCGATGTCCCACCAGGATGCTGAAACTGAGTCACTGGAAGGAAATCCAAGACTAAGGAGATAAAACTCTCGGAAGTTGGCACACAGTGAAGGAACTCACAAGAGATAAAATATAGTCCTGTCTTTCGCCATTAGCAGAACTTAGCACCAGACACATTTCTTTCAACTGATCTTTCCTTCAGTGCTATCATAAATTCTCCACACACCACATCATCCCCCCACATGGTCACTCACCCACAGAAACCTTAACAGGGACAAATCGGTCACCTCACACAAAACTATAAATTAACTGAAATGCTACTCAAGTAAGCCGGGAAAGGAGATGAATAGAGGACTGATCTTGTTTCTGTTGTGAAGTGGTGGGGTGCTGCTCACATTTGCATGTAAATGGCTAGCTTCATTGTACAGATTTGTGGTTTTTATTTTATTTTATTTTACTTTTTTTGACCTCCAATGAAATGCTGTCAATTAGAGTTATGGAAAACTTACGAATTATAATCACATGAGAATACGCTGGAAAAGGATAAAAACTGTGAAACTGTTTCCAAAAACCCAAGTTCCAGAATAATGAGGTAAAATTACATCTGTAATTAAATGTAGACAGTGTGCTATCAGGAGAAAACCCCCAAAGTTTATATTCCTTATAAAGATAATCTGAAAGTTGATGAGAGAACTGAAACATCAACTCATGGTTTGTGACAAAGACAAATATAAGCACAGTATATTTTTAACAGGAACAGCATACTTAGGGTAGAAGCAGAGTATATCTTTCTGGAACAGGAAAAAATGTGCAAATTCAATAAAGCATAATTATGTATGCACATGGATGTGTTTTTGCTACAGGTGGGAAGATATCTCTTAAGGCTCTTTTAATGCACACATTAGCATGATATCAGGTATTCATTAACTAAGTTACATGATAGGTTTAAAGCCATGCTTGTATAAATACATGCTTGTATTTAGTTCTAGTATTTATTTCAAATGCATTTAATAATTTCAAGTTATATATACCAATCAGTTTATGCAAAACAGATATTGGAAAATATATGAAAAGAAGAAAAAGGATTCTAAGAAGGGATTTTTTTTTAAGACCCTGCAGACAGTTTGGGGTTCCATTTCCCCATACTGAGAGTATCAGATGGGTTTCTCCTCTCTTGCTTTAATAGACTTTTGTGCTGAAACCAACACAACCTAGATTTGATAGGAGCAGATGTTTCGGCTGTAGCATTCTCACATTTGTTTTGCTGTCTTTTTTATCACTCTGGGACAAAATAGTCTGTTTTATTTCAGAAACTTATCCTCAACACAAGACAGTTAGTATCTGCTCTCTTCTCTGTCTCTTCCATTTAGGACCAAAGTAATATATTCCAATTCATTTGTAATCTTCAATGACAGTTTAATTAAAAAAAAAAAAATAGGCAAGTATCAACAGAATATTTGCATGAGATAATAAAATTACTTCTGTAATCCTTCAGGACTCTATTGCAGCCTAATTGCCAGTTACTCTTTTAATGGGGAAAATCCCCTGGTTCTCCTATGGAGGATAAGTTGTTACATTTTCAGGGCATTTTTACTGTGTTAAGTCAGAAACCTGGGCATCATGAGGAAAGACATGTAAAATGCTTGCTAATATACTTTTCATATTGATTTTGATATTAATTATAAGAACTTTCTGAAGAGATTCTGTAAGAATGGATGAAAACAAGACGGAGACCAGCACCTTGGTGTGGCATCATCCTCCTGTGGCACTGTGGGTCATAGGGCTGAGGAGATGCAGGGGATGAGGAGGCAGCCAGAGAGGAGCAAGGTGGCAGTGAGACACTATGACAAGTGGAGTTATTCATTGTTCATAGGCATTAGCCAACAGAGAGCGTTTTTTAGACAGAGTCTGTAAAGGGCGTAGGCTTGGGTGTGTGTTTTACTAGTGTGTGACCCTTTGTACTTCAAAGGAGAAAGTGTGGGAGAAGAGAATAGCTTTGTAAGGACTTTATGATCCCCTTATATTACAATGTCAATGTAAAATTTCTTACATCTTTATGGGACTCATGACTTATATTGTACTATAACTGTGGTGAATTTTATTCACAAGTGCTAGGAAGAAAGAACCACGTAGTCTGGAATGACTCAACTACTTAAATACAATACAGTAGACAGATTATTGACATCTTTTCTGTGCAATGTTTCTTATGCCTCGTACATAACCTGCATGCAATTTTCTCCCATAATGCAGAGTCCCAGGAAACAGCTTGTGCTTTGGGGGAAAAATAAAAGCCACAGAGTACCTTGAAGTCCTAGTCGGTGGCAGACTGGTGGTCCTGCTACCTGTCACCTCCAGAGCCACCTTTCAGAGTGGTGCTCCCTGCAGAGAGCCATCATCATGCCTGCTGCACTCCCAGCCTCTCTGGCAGCCTAACCAGCCGAGCTCTTGCTGCCCTTTGTCCTTCTCCCCCTCTTGATCCTGTCTCCATCCTTAAAGCAAAAGCTTAAATCATATCAGCCCCTTAATTTTTTCATCCTTACAGTGCCTCTGCGTTCACATAGGCCCAAGTTCATATGCAATTTAAAACAAAAATACTGGTAGTTAAAAGCTGTCATCTGAAAGGTAAAAATAAGTTTTACGGTGATGTTTGTTTTGTAGAAAGAATTTATGTTTTTTGTTGTTGTTGGTGGTGGTTTGGGTGGTTTTTTTTGGTAACATCTGTTAAACAAACTTCTCAGTGCCTCTTAATACTCTTTGGACTATTGCTTTGAGCAATATTGCTTAATACACCACACATTAAGGAACAAAACCTCATGTGAAAACAGCTCCATTTAGATTATGCTTTCATGCACCTGAAGAATTACTTTAAAAGCTTTTTTGAGCCCCTTCTGAGAATCAGTTTGATTCCCACATCATTTTGCTTAGAAGTGCAATCAAAATCTCTTAAGAACAAGGCACATTCTAATTGGCATACTTAAAAATTCTTAATTGTGACTCAGAGATGGTAGCATATTTTAAGAATATGGTTTCAAAGAAAGAATGTTTTTCCTCAAGAACCATTAAGATGGTTAGTTATCTCTTCGAAAACTACATGAAAACTTTAACAGTTCAGCCTCAGATTTAAGTTCTTAGAGATTAAATCAATTAAATCACTCTGTTGCCCCAGAAGATATAAATTACTAATGTTTAGCTCAGCAGATGTAAAAATCTTGCTGCTTTGTGTGTTCTTGAAAGTTTCAGTGAGCCCAGTACACAGCCAGGTTTCAGGAAAGGATTTAGGCTCTTGTTTTCTATGAATAATAGTCCTGAGAATGGGACTGAAAACCTCAGTCTGACTTTCGTAGTATCTCCATACGCAGTCAGAAACACACACCTATACCTATAACAATAGCGATGCACAAACCATTTCATGGTGCTATTTAAGGCATTTCTTTGTCTGTAAAGTCATATTTTCTTAGTGCCATGGGAGGCTTCCACCTCAGCTACCTTCAGCTGTTTGAAGGTCAGGCATCTCATCTAGACGAGCCAAGGAGACCAGCCATCTGGCTCACCCTGGGGTGGGCATCAGAGCGCTTCCCAAAGGTGGGCCATCCTTGCCCTGCCGCTGCACCTGTCCCTTTGTGACATCAGAAACAGTTAGGAAAACTTGCTGGGGCTGGGTGCCTGGCTATCAGCAGGAAAAGTTACACAGGATATGCTTCATCACATGAATCAAACTTTATGGCTTCATCTGCTATAAACACCGACACAAATGTTGCCTCCCCACCTCCCCACCNATTCAGTTTATCATAAAAATGTTGTTTTTAAATGCTACAGTTCTGTTTTGATTCAGGCTGAAAGTTAATGCCTTGGACCATTGGAAAATGATTTTCCCAACCATCTTCTGACATAAACCAGAATTTCTGGTGTGAAATGAGGCCTTCATCCAGTCATGATCAATATTGCAAGATAATATTTCTCATCCATTTCCCTACTGGTGTCTCATAATTGGCCTCCTCCTGCTGAGTTATGAGATGCTGTCAGGTTTCAAAATGTAGTGGAAGTTACACTGAAGTATTCACACAGGAAATTTAAAATTGCAGGTGTATTACCCTAGAGCAAACACCTTCAATTTGCAAGTCCCCTGAAACATTCCTTGTAGATCCCTGTAGAGGGAATTTAGGTCTACTGTCAAATGATAGAGTTGTTTGCTTTTATTATTTTTCACAGACCCCTTAGGATTAGTCCACAGACTTGTCCAGGGGCACATGGATGGATGAAAAAAAGTAAAACAGAAATTCTGTTTCACAGTTACATTGGGTTTTATTTTTGATGCAAGTGATTTTCAACAGTTTGAGTGAAGGGAAGACATGCTTGTGTGGAATGTAAGCACAACTAAGACAAATGTACGTGGTAGGTCCTAAGACAGAATGGGCTTGGCTTGCACAGATATGCAGCTTTTCAATATGTTACCATAGATAACCAAGGGAAGGAGGAAATTTTGTGAATTATAAACTTCTAAACAAGTAACACCTCATTGGAATATCTGAGAGGTTTGAGATGTTTGTTGGAAGAAGGCAAAAAGTGACAAATATCATAGGCTGAATGAATGAGACATAGTAAATCTTGTAAGATAAATGTAATTTATTATGTGGAATAAACATCATAAATCATAGTGATGTAAGGGAAATTAAGAATTTCCCACCCAGGCAGATTCATTACTCCTTTCTCATGTTTTTCTAACTTTCCTAAAGACCTAGAATAGCCATTATGGTGTTTTGCACTTCTTATTAGGAAGTTATTCCACCTATCCAGTTTAATTCTTTTATATACCATTTATCTTTTTTAATAACAAAGACTTCTTTCTTCTCTTCTTCTTCCCTTACTTTAAAGTAATCATCCCTTTTCTAACCACAGTTGACTTTCATCCCAGCCATGCCCCTCAAGTACTGAAAAACGTCCAAGATTCTTCTCTGCCTCTTATAAAAATGATATTTCATGAATTCAGAGAATTTTTCTAACTTTTAATGAGAATTTGGCTTTCATCAGTTCTCTGTCAGTGAAAGCAAGATCTTGCTCAAAGACCAGTAGCCCCAAAGAAGGGGGAGGGATGAATTTATAAGCTTTCAATTTATGAAGAAAATTTATAAAAAAGAACATGAAATGGATTTAGGTATCTTTTCACAATTCTAGTAAGGAAAGTCACGAAGCTTACGAAACTCTAGAAGACATATAATACAAAATAATCATTTAGGGGTATGACCTCCACTCCCACTTTACATAACTTTAATAGGAGTCAAACACAAACCATGATAAGGAAATAGATGTATCAGTTTAGATTCTTTTTAAAGCCATTTTCCTGGACTATAAATGTTTTTTCCAACATTTTCAGTTATCATAATGTGTTAAATGTGTTAGTTCTTACTTGAGGACTACATGAGATTTTTACAGGTGTTTGTTTCTCTTCCTTGTCATTAGCACAGAATATATTTCCCATACTAAATAACAGGGATATACTGTGCCATGGGTGTCCTGGATAGTTACAGTAAGAAAGCTTTACTTACTGAATTGGTCTTGGAAACATGTCCAGGGTTATCAATAATAACTGCAAACATAAGCAGGAAAAAAAAAAGAGAGGTGTCTTGCAAAGACTTGCAAGAAGGTACTGTTGGTCTGTATAGAATGAAACTAAATGTAGACATACATACGTAGCACTCTGAGGGCTTGTCCATCAATTTTTCCTGACTTTTAGAATAGAGAAAGAAAGAAAGAAAGAAAGAAAGAAAGAAAGAAAGAAAGAAAGAAAGAAAGAAAGNAGAAAAAATATACCTGGAAAAAATATCTTTCCCTTTTAACATTACTTCTATTTTTAAAGTTCTTTCAGGTTTTCTAATTTCTCAAATATCATTGTTTATCTGATCATTAAAGAAGAAAAAAGAGATGGATTTCAAGTCCCTGATTTTAATGTGAAAAACAAATGACTGGTTTATGGGAAAATAGTAATAATATTTTTCAAGTGGTTGAGCAGAACTGTTAACGCTTCAGTGCAATTGTGTGAAACAACATAGTAACTGAAGGCAATTCTTTATTATGATCATTACATAATATTTTAATTCTCCTTCACAAAACCTCATTTTTTTTTCCTTTTTGCCTGATTTTGCAAAAATAAAACATTTCTATGAAGCACCTATGTAGTAGCAATCTCTGAAGAAGAAAGGAGATTCCAGTGTTTGCTTTAAGTGTTCAGTGTGATCTGGAAATGCTTGTATGTCAGCCTGGAAACAGCAGATCAATGAATGTGAAAAACACGGGTGCGAAACATGTTTGACAAATTCCATGACTTGTTTTGAAGAATCAGACTTATTTTGCCTTACGTTTATGGGACTTATTTTGCCTTACATATTTTACCTCATGTTGCTTTAAGAAATGAGAAGCTTACCAGTGGTCAGGCCTCTGGAACAAAGGTGAAGTCTGGATATGACATTGGAGGGCACAGATATACTTCTCATCATAGGTGGACACCACTTTCCGGACCTCACTTTCTATCCACTGCCGCCTCTGTTGTTTCAGATTGTGACATGAGGACCTCTGGGAGAAATTTAATAGAAAGCTGGCCAGTAAATAAATTTGTTTCCATAAGAAAATTAAGAAAATTAATTAAGAAAAAAATGTCTGTTAGTCTTTCCATTGAAAAAATGTAAATTTTGTAGCAGGGAAATATAGGTACTTGGATTTTGGGCTTTCATTTTTTAAAGGAAATATAAAATATTTAGTTGAATGCTTCATGTTCTTAAAAATAACAATATTGATGGAAAACTGTTATCCAGCTGAGAGGAGGGACCAAATCTCAGTTAAGGCTTTGGAGTGCTGCTGTGCAGAACAGCAGCGTTCCACTTTCAACAGTATATGGAAAGCATGCTTTTGTTTTCTTTTTAGACCATAGTAATATTTCTAAGCATTTGTATAAACTCCAAAATAATAAGAGGATTTTTTGCTTTGACAATTGCATAAACAGGAACACGAAACCTCAGGTATGACTGCAAAAATAATTTGGGTGTGGGAGAGTCCTCAGAAGCTGACTGATTTACATGGTCTATTACGCTGGATAGTATGTGACAGACATCTTGCCTAATGGTGGTAGCATTTCGTTAGATTTAAGGGGTTAAAGCATGTTTTCAAGTCTGTGGATGTCATGGCATTCAATGGTTTACGTGGAAAATAAATCCAATAAGAGTCAGAGACGCAGGAACATGAAAATGCATTCAGATGAACTATGAATTTAAATGTATTTAAATTAGCTATTGTGTTGAATATGCAGAAGAAATACTGGTTTTCATGATGAAGTATAAGAACCAGTGTCACAAACATTAATTATTAGAAGGGAAAACTGTGAAAGTAAGAATTTCTAAAGCACTTGGCATTGACCCAGGTTTGCAGGCATTGAAGTTGTAGGAAAATTCTTCCATTGTATTCTCTAGTTAGGCCAATACCGAGTGCTTTAAAATATCTCCAGTAGTTTGACCTGTTAGAGGCAACATTTATGCATCATCAGGATGAACAAATGGCACACTTTAAGTAAAAACCTGACAGAGCACTTCTGGTTTTCCCATTTAACTCTTCTGGTAACAACTGGAAAATTGCGATAATTTAAACCATTAGCAAGCTGAGCTTGTTCAAAATTAAATAAAAGCAAAGACCTTTTTCAGATATGAAAATGGTCTATTAAGGTTTTGCTACTAATTTCTTTGTGATTTCACATAATCCTATCAAAGCTTTGGTCTGGGTGCTTAACAGAAATACAAAAATATGTTGATGAACATAATATGATAGTATCCAATAGCTCTTACATGTCATAACATTTCTAACATTGGAAATGGAAAAGGTAATCCCAGATTAAAACATTTTTAAGAAGGGAATTTGAATTTAGTGTAGGGTACAGAATGGAGCCAAACAAAATTTTAAACTGGCCTCAGTATCCTTGGTAATAAAAGAGAATATTGTAATTAATTAGATCCAAGAGTTGTGAAAAACACCTACAAGTTTTAGGTTGCCCTTTTTTTAGCTTTTTCTTTACATACATACTAGTACAGGTTGTTAAAGTTTTGTAAGTGAATGGCCAAGCCATGTAGACTGAGCTGCAATGTAAGAAGAGAAAAAAAGGGTGTAACTAAAAATGTATGGTTTTTGCTTGGATACTTCTTGATATCACAAGGGCCTGTATATTCTTTTGATGTATTAGTCAAACTCCTTAACTATTATACTGTATTGGGTGTTGCTATATTGAAGATAGCATTTCTAATGTATAAGGAATTGTATTTTAATGTTAAAAAATGTTTAACAGAGCTTACCTAAGAACTTTGCAGCTTCAACTTTGATAATAAATTATTTAGTACTTAAGATTTTCAAATGCTAACAATTTCAGCTGGGCCCTGAAAATAAGACTTAAACTCTATTTAGTAAAACACAAAATGTGCAGAGTAAGTTAGCCAGAAGACCAAACAGAAAATGAAAAATTTCTAAAATTTTGTGAGATTGCCAATTCATGTAAAATGTTCATACTGATTGGATATTGTATTAATTCAGCTTGACAGTTTCCCAAATTTTATTTTTAAGAGCAAATAAATAGACTTCAAGGGATTTCTAAGAAAAAAGGATCTGCAAAACAAACAAACAGAAAACTAGGAACAAAGACTGAGGACAATGTAGTGACCAGCAACAGCATTTCAATTTTTCATGACACTTCTTCCAAAAAAAAAAAAAAAAAATCACTGCAAGTTCCATGAGATTTAAATCTTTCTGGGCAAGGAATCAGCCAGTTTTGTGTGTGATGTGGATGCGATAACATTCTCACGTCCCTCTCCCAGTTTCTGAGATGACCCGACCTCATTTGGCCTGGAGATCTGGCCTTTCCAGAGGCTGTAGCAGCATGGTGCTGTGATCCTGGTAGAGCCATAGGAGGGAAGACCACCACCAGCAAGGAGGATAAGAAAGGGCTGTTCCTGTCAGAGAGAGGTGGTGCAGGTCCCGTGGTTCTCATGTCCCCATGCTCAGCAGGGGAAGGCAAAGGTGGAACCAAGTAAAGTGAGGCTGACTGGCTGCAGGAAGGGTACAGAGCTTGGTGCTCAAGTGCCACCACTGCATTTTCTCTTTTCTGGGATGCAGATTCTGCTCCATCTGATTATCAGTAATGAAGTATAGGAATGAAATTGCTCCTGATCACTGCTGATGTGAATGCTACTAACTCAGCATTTAAAGATAAGGTAAGGTAATTTTAGAGATGTCTGCTGCAGATACCTAGAATTACAAAGCATCAATCTTTCCTCACTTCCCAGTTCTTCCTATGGGGGCTTCCCATTTTCTCATGAAGTGATCAAAAAATTCCCCGAGGAAGTCTGTCAGGAAGAGCTAAGTCAGAACCTCATCTTTTTTAATGAGAGCACTTTTAGCCACCAGTTAAATACTACCTAAACAGAAAAGTTCATTTCTGTGGCTGCCTATTTGTTATGTCTCTCTCTTCAGACTCCCAGAAAAAGCCTTGACACCAACTGGATTTCGTTCAATTAAAGTTACTTGTTACTTGTGCTTGTTTCCTGGAGCTCACCTGGCCCTGGGCTAGGTCCATCAGGCCTGGTGTCCGCGGGGACCAGGGCTGCGGCCAGCCATGCTGAGGAGAGGAGAAAGTGTGAGTGGAGAAAGAGGAGGCCAGGTGGGAACCATCCCGCTCAGTTGTTGCTTTTACAGAGATGGGTCTGTAGCCAGGCTCCACCAGGGACGACTTGGAAAGCAGAAGCAACTCGGTCAGGAGCTTCTGAGGTAGAAAAGCAGTTTTGGTTCTACTTCTCAAACAAGCTATGCTATTTTCTTTCTTTCTTTCTTTCTTTCTTTCTTTCTTTCTTTCTTTCTTTCTTTCTCTCTTTCTCTCTTTCTCTCTTTCTCTCTTTCTCTCTTTCTCTCTTTCTCTCTTTCTCTCTCTCTTTCTCTCTTTCTCTCTTTCTCTCTTTCTCTCTTTCTTTTGGTTTTGGTTCTGTCCCCCTCAAACTTGTAAGTTTGGAAAGCTGTATTGGTTTTTGTTCAGTTCTAATTGCACAACTAACATCTTGGTAAAATACCCAGTTTTGTCATTCTTCTTGAATAGGCTTTTGTACCCACCCCAAGTCCCTTCCCTTGCCATCCACATTAGCTGTTGAAAAATTTCCTCTTATTATGTGGAGAATGGATGTAAATCTGTTCTGCATAATAGCAGTTAATTTTCCTGCCGTGTATTACAGTACTGGAAACCTTTTAAATATCCACAAAGCTCAACCATTTTATAATCATCTCTTCTGTTCTCCTTAGTACCTCAAAATAATTCCTGAGTTGAGCCAACTAATATCCTCTTGCTTAAGTGTTTCTGAAACCACTTCAATTGTGTGCGCACTGAGGGAAGGTTTCCTCCACACTTTCCTCTTCCATTCCTGTCATTCAATGTTCCAGTCCAATGGTTTTTCCATTTCTGTTTCCAATGAGCTCATTTTAAAGTTCCAAATGGCTCTTAACATTTATATCCTCTGCTCATTTCTTTCATTTCCATTTCTTTACTTTCTTTTTTTCATGTCATTATTCATATTAGGATGTGCCACTATCTTTCAACTTGCAAGTTACATCCCATTTTTTCTGTCTATGGATCTGAAAGGTGCAAAAGATGCATTTTGATTTCTGTAAACAATTTGCTATTTTTTTTTTTCCAGAAAAGAAACATTTCTTCTCCTTTTACTTATAAAAAATAAAGAATTCCCAAACATAAATTTGCTCACAGGGTAACAGCTTCTTGACTTAGTCCTGTACAATAAAGTTTTAAGCAAAACATATTCTGTGTATGAAAAAATGAGATATGCACAACCCATCTTTTCTTAAATGTCATCTTCCTAACTGAGTTTGAAATAAAAATTCATTTTTGAATGGATTCTTTTGCTATTTATTCTGTATCTTGAATGAATACGGATCAGTACCTCTAATAAATTAGTATTCAAAGTTTCATTTCCAGTCCAATTGGAAAGGACGGTGACAGCCTTCCTTGGAGAACAGGGGAAAATGGGTACTATATTACATTGGATTTGCAAAGTCTGCTTTTCAATGAGATGTCCTGAAGGTACAACAAATATTTCAGGCTCCAAGGATCCATGGTATTAACTGCTTTAAGGGTGGATTTTATCAAATTTTATCAATTAAGATCCAAACTTGGAAAAAAATGTTAACCAAACACTAAGACTGTGAGCCAAACACACACACACACAAAAAAAGGAGCACTGGGAGAACATATCAAAATTAGAGGACCTCAAGGGAGGAGGACAGATAGGACGATGATGGATTCCCCACCAGTAATAATATATCATATGTACATGTTGCATCTGTGTGAAAAGACTAATGATTATACGTGTTTCAAAAACCAAAGGCCAAAGGAAATTTTGCCTCAGATTCTACTTTATTGTTTATTTATTTCTAGCCTAAAATTGGAAAATATTTCATATTTATTTTCTTCCAGGTCCAGAAACTAGCTATAAGCTGAAAGAAATGAGATAACTTGTTGCTTTCAAAAGTGCTTGAGTTCAGAAGATTGGGCCTGGGTTGTTGTTCTCTTTTGGGAGAAATGAAATGCTGCAAATTGGAAAAAATGCTGGATGCTGTTGTTAATGCAGGTTCACAGCTCCTGAAGCCTTACTTGTTTATATTCAAGGGATTCCCTTCTATGATATGGTAAAGTGATCAGGTTTAAAAATAGGTAACATAGGAGTTGTGGGAGTTATTTGTTATGAATATATTATCCAGTGTATTTAACTTGTTTGTTTGTGAACTGAGCATGAAGCATATAAAGATAGTTGCTATTCATAACTATTCACTAAATAATGACTAATTCACTGAATAAAAATCCTCAATCTGTGAACATTTCACTGCAGCTTGTCTGTTTGCAATAGGTGGTTGGTCACTTGAAACACAAGTCCTTGTTCAGCTTCTCCAGCTGACAGAAACATTTCTGTAGCAAAGCAAATAATAAACAGCCAAAGTTCTGCCTCACAGGGTACTCAGCAGTTCTAAAATTAGTATTTATTCACTGTGTTTGCAGCATTAATCTCATTATTTCCATGTCCTTCAAAAGATAATATCTTCTTAATGAGATGCTTCTTGGATTTTGCCAAAAAGAGACAGTCCTGGCAAAAAGCTATGGTAAAAGTGAACTCTGGTCTTCAGGCCTCTGAGAGGCAGTATTATTTCCAAGCTAAGGTGCTAGAAAAGGTGGGATGAATAATTTCTTCACAACAACAATGCCCGAGGCCCATTTTCTCCTTCTTCTGGAACTCTTATCATTATTTGAGTGGCTGAAACACCAGAGGGCTGTGCTGCCCTTCAGAGGGACCTGGACAAGCTGGAGAGTTGGTCGGTGAGGAACCTCATGAAGTTCAACAAAGGCAAGTGCAGGGTCCTGCACCTAGGGAGGAATAACCCCATGCACCAGTACAGGATGGGAGCTGACCTGCTGGAAAGCAGCTCTGCGGAGAAGGACCTGGGAGTCTTGGTGGACAGCAGGTTATCCATGAGCCAGCACTGTGCCCTTGTGGCCAAGAAGGCCAATGGTATCCTGGGGTGCATTAGGAAGAGCGTTGCCAGCAGGTTGAGGGAGGTGATCCTGCCCCTCTACTCAGCCATGGTGAGGCCTCACCTGGAGCATTGTGTCCAGTTCTGGGCTCCCCAGAACAAGAGGGACATGGAGCTCCTGGAGCGAGTCCAGCAGAGGGCTACCAAGATGATGAGGGGATGGGAGCATCTCTCATACGAGGAGAGGCTGAGAGAGCTGGGCCTGTGTAGCTTGGAGAAGAGAAGGCTGAGAGGGGATCTTATCAATGTGTACAAATATCTGAAGGGAGGGGGTCAAGAGGATGGGGCCGGACTCTTTTCAGTGGTGCCCAGCGACAAGGCAAGAGGCAATGGGCACAAACTGAAACACAGGAAGTTCCGGCTGAACATGAGAAAGCACTTCTGTACTGTGAGGGTGACAGAGCACTGGCACAGGTTGCCCAGAGAGGCTGTGGAGTCTCCTTCTCTGGAGATATTCAAACCCCACCTGGATGTGATCCTGTGCAACGTGCTCTAGGTAACCCTGCTTGGCAGGGGGTTGAACTAGATGATCTCCAGAGATCCCTTCCAACCTCAACCATTCTGTGATTCTGTGATTGGCAATCCTTTGAGCTCACCACTCCACATGGCTGGTAGAGGGAGAAGATGTTGCAGCAATGCTTTTGTGCTTACTGCATGTCCCTGCTCCTTCCTCTTGCCCACCAGGTGTCAACTGGGGGACCCAAAGTCTACACAACATAGCTCTTGAAGTTTGGAGAGGTGCTGGGAAGGGATGCTCTTCCTGCTTGCAAGGGTTGAGGGCTGTTAGCCAGTGAAAGAGCTCTCTAGATTTGTACTTCACTGAAAGTGTGTAGCAGAGTACACATAACACATGGAAAATAAGTTTTTATAGTCAGAAAATCAATCCTCAGAAATATGCAGTTCTACAACAAATTTTTATGTGAGGTGTTAGTTTTGTGTATGGTATGTTTCCCTTTCTCTTGTGTCACTCACTGAAATTTACCCTGAGAAAGAAATGCAATTTTTTTGGCCAAATTGACTTTGTATAAATTTATCTGAATATGCAATGAAGATTTATTTTTGTTGGGGGTGGGGGGGACTGATCTAAAGTATCACGTTGTGCTCTGCAGTTGAGGATCACCTCATATTCACAGCCACAGCCCCGGGAGATGAAGGCTGCTGTCTCACATGTGGCTGGGAACTGCTGCTCCACTGGGCAGCAGTCCACTGAGGCACCTGCATGATGGCTGTTCCCTGAGGTCACCATACCCAGCTGCCTACTACCTTATGTATTAAAGCATCTGGCAGATTGCAGTTTCTGTCTGATTAGGAAATAATGGCCAACAATATTTTTGTACAGTTTTCACAGCTTGCTATGTACATACAAACACTGAGGGGGAAAGTGATGCTGAGATGGAGAAGTGGTTCCACAGATCATATCTACTACTCAGGCGTGAGACCTGCATAAGCAGATGATTTGGTAAGTAAAGTGTTCTTCCATCAGTAGCTAACCAGATGTTAGAGAAGAAATTTCAGTAACTCTTCAATATTTTCTATTGACTGAGCCATCAGGCTGACACAGCATGTGTACTTTAGGATGCACTTCTATGCCAGAATATCTATGTTAAAATATGATTCTGGAACAAAAGTGGATATACAGATGAACAAGCTCACCCAGCACAGATTTCTCATCTCGATTTTTTCCTTCTTTTCTGCTTTTTTTTTTTTTTCAAATAGGAAGTCATCAGAGTTATATTTTTCCTGATTAACACATTCCTTCATCAACTATAATTGCAACCATTAAATTAGATTGCCTCCTGTTAATCTTCCACTGCTTCAATCCTATTATGCAGAGAAATAATGTAAACTGTCAGAATTAGAGGATGCAAGTGCCAATCTTGAAACTAGAGAAAAATATTGTTTTAATAAAAAGCCTTTCCATCATAGTGAACTTTAAAGCAATACATACATGGCATTTTCTTAAACCACCAGAAATATGCATAAAAAATGGAAATCTTTTCATTAACAGGAAGAAATAAACATCATAACAAAGCTGAAGGCATTCTCACATGCATCATTTGTATAGCTCAACAGACAGCTTAGAATTAAAGGGAGCCTCAGGCAAGGAGTCGGGGAACCAAATAGGAGCACTTGAAGTCTTAATTTATATCTCAATATAAAGTTTATAAGGCTAGATAAAAAAGTAGGTAGTAGAAACATTAAGTCCCAGCAGTCGAGCCTGCCTGATTAATATCTCTTTAAACAGAACTTATATTAAGACAATTCAGGGAAGACACAGCTGGGTTTAAAAGGCAAAGCCTGGCACAGCTGCCAGGCTTGGCACATAATGGAGGTGGAACACTTCCACTAGAGCTACCTTATGTTAAAATATGATATTAATCTTGCAGTGAGTTTTAAAGATCTCATGATCTGACTGAGCATATTAGCTTTTGCAGCACTGAAACATTTACAGATACTCCTATGATTTTTTTGAAGACTATCAAAGATTAATTAGAGATGTGGCACATTTAGGAAAATGCTGCCTTTTTAAGTGCTAAAATAAATTATAAACTGTCCCCCTAGTTTTCCAGTGCATAGACAAAACCAGTGACCTCTGGACTGAATAACTGATCTTCAGTGCTACTACAGTCCACTATCAATCAAATATTTTTTGACATTTGAGACAGTAGGGGGGGAAAAAAAGGCTTATTTCCAGAATGAGCAGAATTATGTTAACTTTGCTCTGAAGTGTAAATAATTAGAGATACATAATATAATATATATATATATATAATTAGAAAAAT
>VXAA01005831.1:576661-590661 GCA_013399115.1 Anseranas semipalmata
GGGATAATTGTCATTGGAGGATCTTAAGAGCTGGTTGTTCATACAGCAAACAAACAAACAAACAAGCAAACAAAAAGGAAAGGAAAAGATAAAAAGAGTAAACAGCAGACAATTTACATAAATTCCCATCTCATACATTTTCATTCAAGGTTTCTCCATCAGTGTCTTCACGAGATGATTTTTTTTTTTCTCCTGTAGGTTGTCATGAAGGTGTTCTCAGAATTCATTCAGGCTCCCATCTGTAACTATTATTATTACAATAAGCACCTTCTCTGCAACAGCAAAGGTTCACTTGACTTTTTTTCAGGTTTGTTGAGGCTATTTCAACCTCTGCAGTCCTCCTGTCCTTGGTGCAGCAACCTGGCAGTTCTCCAGCTGTGGCCTGCAGGGATTATTTGATGTCCTCTGCCAGGACAATTATTTCAGTTGCCAAAGAGGTTGAAAGATGCTTAAAAGTACACAGTATGTCTTTATGACCTTACTTTTGTGCATATATAATTGCAGTCGATGTCCTCGGAATATTACGCAGCTAAGAGCAGACGTGGGCATGAACTCAGTGATCCTGAATTTGGGAGAGATATACAGCATTCTGTACGCAGGTGTGGCCATGCTTAGAAGCTGGAGACCCCTGGGTCTGGGGCAGGGACAGCTGGGACACCAGTCTGATCCTGGCTCTGGTGCTGCTGGCAAACCTTGTCCAACCAGGGGTGCGACCATCCCCTCTGCGCCTTCACGGGTGTGCTGGTGGGTGCTACTGTAGGTGCAGTCTGGGAGGGAGGCTCAGATGCACGCCTCTGGTCTGCAGCACGACGCTTTGATCATACACAACTTTGGCTGGTTGTGTACAAAGCTTAGGTGACATAAAATACTACTGACAGCATTTGGAAAGGATAGTCACTGTATTGCAGCAATGACTTTAACAGCTGAGGATGAAACGTAGTCTCACTATGGAGTGCTCTCCATTGCAGAATGTATTATTTCCAGCACAGTGGCATGCCATTTCTTTACCGTGGTTTTGTGTTGCTAGCTTAAGCTGTCAAATGTTTAAATGTGTCAAATGTTTTGTTCATTATTTTAATGTTAACCATAAGATCACTTTCATATCTCTGACTCTCACAGAAAAAGACATCTCTTGGGATAGAGATAGCCATGTCTTACTTCTGTGGGAAGGCAATTCTTAAACTTATTTGGACCTTTGGCTTTCAGTGCCTACAGATGTGGAACAGAGAAAGCAGCTCCTGGTTTACAAGGATTTCATGGTCTGAATGGGGTCATCACTGCAATTTAAGAAGGCAGCTCTTTTTTTTTTTTGTATCTTTCCTCTAGAAAGAGGCCTCTCGAAGCTATCCAAAATACCATGTCTTCAAAGGTAAGGGAACAGAAAACAGGAAAATGGGAAGGATGACAAAGAGGAATAGGTGTGAGACATGAGAAAGAGGCAAGAAAAGAGATGCAGAAAAGCAAGGCAGATAGGGAAGTGCATATGTAGAAGAAAGGACAGAAAGAAATGGTAGAAGAAAGCTTCACAAAGATGCTGAGAGAAACTAAAGTGAGAATAAACAAAATGATTCAGAGAAGAAAGTGGGAAAAAGTCGGAGTAAATTGAAACAGTCACTGAGAAGTGACATAAGAGAGCCACCTGAGCTCCTGCAGGAGTCGGTGATGAGGAGATCCAGCCCGTGAGTGGCAGTCAGCACCCAGCAATGGTAGATCAGGTGTGGCAGCAGCATCCTATCTTCTTCCAGGTACATCCTTTGCCCTCAATCCTTCCTCCCTAAACTGACATCTGAAAAAAAACAAAGGTGCTCTCTGAAGTACAGGAACCAGTCAGTCCTTGCCGAGTTCGTTTCCTGCTTGTAAATATCATTTGTCACAGAGGGAAAGGTCTGCTGTCACCGGTGGGGTGAGACATCACTAAGGTCTGAGGACACCACAACCTGCATGGTGCCGCCCTCAGACAGCTTATCTTTTTTACTCATTTTTCTGTTTCGTTGTGACTCTGGCAGTGGCAATATCTGTACAGCACATAGGTTTTCAACTGATGAGGGAAAGCTTGCCAGAGGTGAATAAGGCATTTTTGTTGAAGAAATTCTCATTCTGTGTCATTATCTCTCAGTCTGTCACATAAATTTCTAAACTAGTTACTTTGGGATCTGAGCAACAAGTGTGTTACCACTTAATTCTATGAAATATTTTCAAAAGCAGTTTATGTGTCTGTGGGAATGTGGAGTGTGGAGTCTAATTAAATTATAATTATGTGGTAATTTTCATGGTAAAAGTTATTATATATTTGCAATCCAATTACAGAGTAGTTTCATGATAATTGAAAAGTTATTAGTGGAAAATAGAGTGAAACATTATAGGAAATCACCATTTGACCAATTTACCCATCATTATTTGTCTCAAAAATATAGGGATGGAACTGCATGCATTGTACTTGCAAAAAGGTACTTTGCCAGAAGGAATTCATTGTTCAGAGTTGAATGAGTATTTAGTGTTTAAACGGTTTCCTTCTCTCATCCCCCAGACTTTACATTCAATCATCCCTCCACAAACCATGACAATATTTCTGGTGGACTGGCGGCTCTTCAGCATGTCCTCAGGTGCTGTGCTTTTTGAGATAAGATGGAGATGGAAAGTAGAAAAGCATCTGTATACTGGGTGATAAGGGTGAAATCACAGCGCCACAGTGATTTATAGTGTCTCTGAGATATATGTGGAGAACTTTCTTTGTTCCTTTCAAAGAAATGGAGCTTTGTACTTGAGGCTAGTCTTGGGACTGTTAATTGGGAATTGTCAGAGTGAGCTGCAAGTGTGGTGAGGCCTCCGTAAGATAACACAGCTGAAGCACAATAAAACTTTTCCAATACATGGATAATTCCACAATTTACCTACTGGGCTTTGCATTATGTTTCAAAGTGTTTTGCATAGCAGTGATCTTCATAGTCACAGTATTCATGAGAGAACTATTATCTACTGGAGAAACATTTCAGGTAAACTTTAGGCAGCAGCTCTGTTATTTCTGTACTTGATAGATCTTTAGGAATTAAGTTGTACTGTTTTAAGCCCATGCTGTTTTAGAGGACAGGCAAAAGCCTGGCTCCCAGTGGCATTACTTCTTGTTGGGAAAGAGGGAGATAGTCCCAAAGCTGTTTAGGTCTATGTGGTAAACCGTAAAGTGGGGAGATCCCTTTGAAGCATTATTTTGCACCTGCAAATTAAGGTGAAGACCTGGCAGAGCTCCCTTTTTGTTAGTGAAAGGGAAAGAGGCTCTGGCTGAGGCCAGGATTGGGTCCATTTGCTCCTGCTGGATGTTGAAAAGCAGATGCCTTTGAGTGGACCAAGCCAATCCTCTGCTAGGTACGAGTGCTGCACCTCCAACACAGTACTTGGGCTGCACTTGCTCTTTCTTTTTCTCTTCCTCTTCCTCCTTCCTACCTGCTCCCTCTGATGAGGTGCCAACATGTTTCAAAAAATGATGCTGGTCAAGAATGGACCGCAGCATGTTTTTGTCTCCCAATCCCTGTTGACAAACTGAGCCCAGGAGCTATACCAACTGCTTTACACAGCCTTCTGTCACAAGGAGTGTCAGCCTCAAGGGGAGGACTAACGATGCCATTGCTTCCGCTGGCACTGCTAGACCTTGCACTGGTCTTGGGAAACACACAGGAAGAGCTTCCATGGCCCTTTATCCCTCTCTCTAATCCTGAAGAAGAACTGCAAGATGCTGCTCAAACCACAGCAGCTTCTGTGTTACTGTTAGGCATGGAAATAGAGGCATGTAATCCACACAACACAAAGTATTTCTTAGGGTGTAAATACATGTGCTAAAAATAAATAAATAAATAAAAAAGCTGTATGTTTTCTATTTTTCCTACTGCAGTTTTATCCATGGAGAGGGAAAGACTGCAAAGAACTGACAAATCACTTACTTCAAAACTGGAAAGAAATTTTTAAAGCTCTCAGAAACATTGCACATGGAGCTATTTTAAAACTAACAACAGAGTGATGACATCTTGGAATGAATGCCTACAGAATTAGAGAGCAGAGGGTAAATTAGTTTCAGATGGATGACAGATATATTTTTAAAAAATGCCTAAGTGAGTTAGAAACCTAAATCTTCCTTTCAGATATGACTAAAGGCATTTAGAAACACAACATTTTTTTCAAAATGTGACTTGATCTTCTGAGTAATAGACACCCTTTGAAAGCTGTTTAAATGTAAGACATTTTTCTTTTTAAAGTACAAAATGCAAGAAATTTTAGATAGCCTTATTTGGGGAGGTTTGTAAGGAGCTTTGCTGAGTATTGTCAGGATGAGATTTCAAGAAAATAGGTTTCTTAGAAGCCTCAAGACTTGGCTAAAGGATCTCAGGCTATTTACTGACATTTCTGTTGCTCATTTCCCCAGATGAGCAGCACTAGAGGTAGCAGATGAGAATATGAGGAAGATTAGCGAAAGCAAATTATGTCTAGATTTTACCAGTAAGCAATAAGGAGAAAAATTGATTTTCCCAGAAATTCAAGGAAAAGGTACACATGTATAGTAATTTATCCTACAATGTTCTCAAAGTGAAGGATATGAATAGAAAAGAGACATGTATTGCTGTCACTGAAACATGTATGGGCACCTTGCAACAGTCAGGAATATTTCCAGGGAGACCTTTCCTGTAGGAAGTGCTGTGTGCCCTCTGCTCTTGCATCAGTCCTTGTGCATTGTGTGCTCTGGTCCCCACCACGGAGAATAAATTGGTTTGAGTTTAGTTCATTTAGCTATTAAAGTATGAATTATTCTCCTGGCTCAAGAGTTCTAGCCGGATTTTTACATATTACAGCCTAAGAACATTTGTTCACAAATGTTCACAAAACTGTTGCTGCTTAGTTTGCTGATACCTTAGGTCCCAAATCTGTAGATTTTATGCCAACCTTGTGATACAAATGTGGGATAAGGATTACTCTTATCCTGACATTGCAGACACACGATCTGAACAATGGTAGAATTATGTATTGGAAGTGTATGTATCATAACGTCCCTCATTTAGGCCAAATAAAATCAACCTTTTTTTATGAACCCATATTCTCTTTTTACAGCTGTAATTTTTCATGGTACGTATTTACAGTTAACACACTATGGTAGCATCTTTGTTGAAAGATTAGTATTTGACATAAATTTTGGTTTAAGGAGTAGAACAACGTGAAAAAGAAGCAATCATATTTCCAATGTTTATGAGGTTGGTAATTCCAGTAAATCATGTCTCGTATGCTTGATTCAACATTTCAGTTTTGTTTGTTTGTTTTTCAAGACTGTCTTGAACACCTAAATAACTTTCTGCATGCATCAGGGTTCTGATCTTCCTGCTATCATGACAGGAAAAGGTATCATCATATAACAATATATTTAAAGAGATGCTATGGGAATCTTTGCAAGTAGTTTTTAAGTTTGGGTCTCTGTTCAATGTTAGTTACCTTTTTCTCAGTATTTTGATGGGACTTCTATGGACAGGTTATTTTCAGGAAGCCGCATTATGGCCAGGAAAACTGCAATACCATTTTGGATAAACAAAGCTGAATAACCTGGTTACATCAAATACAGATTATAGCAAAATAAGCTTCATTGATTCCAAGGCAGACGTTTTCAATAAAACCAGCCACCCACAGACATATTTAATCACTTTAGTAAAGAGGATTTGATTTTCTGTGGCAACTGAACATCTGTCACATCCAGTGACTTCCCAGATACTTTGAATTTTTTGTTCCAAAACGGATGTCCACAGCACCCTTCATGTGAATATTTGATGTTCCATCTGGCCCAGGCGTGTTTTCCTGCTACTGCCTTTGTCCCGCCTCAGATTTTTAAGAGGAAAACTCATAAGCAGAGTTTACTTTTGAGTGCTTAAGCCCCATCAGCCTCACTGAACTTAAAGCACCTATTTAAATTTAGGTTGAAGCACACATACTGTCCTGGATATGGCTGCTTTTTCAGTCAAAATGTGTGCTAGTAATAGCTACATTTTACATTTTTGTTAGAAAGATCAATCAGATTTCTTTTTCCTCTCTAAGCCTGGGAGCTTCAGAATCTGCTGGCTTTCTGTGATACTTTGCATAGTGATATTAAATGAGTAGCCCTTAATGGGCTACGTGGTTGGAATCAGGCAATCCTCTTGTTCAGACACAGCCTGGCTGTTACTGCCTGCTCTGGCACCAGGTTTCCACAGGGAAGTGAAGTTCCACGTTAACACAACCCACAGGGATGATTGCTGATGTGCACCCCCAGGGACACATCTGTAGGGTGGCTGTTCCTACATAAAGTCCCAGGAGGCTGGGGGGTCCAAGAGCCACAGGAAGGCTGTGGGAGCTACCTCTGCACCCATGGGCAAAGATAGATCGCTTCCTCAGCCACACACCCACTGCAGGAGAATAGCAATGGCAGCTGCACAAGGCGGGCTTCATGGCATCCACCTCCCCCTTTGACTGCCTCCTGGCAACTCCTCTATGGCCCAGTGGCACTCTTGGTCCTCAATGAAGTTTAGCAAACCAGTAGCAAAGGACACTGGCACTAATCCCTGCCTCCTTACCACATCTGAAATGGACATTCTCTCTTAGTTTAGATGTATGTATAATTGTCTTTCTCAGGTACTGCCAGAGAGGGACGATTAGTCCTGGTGATTTTAGATTAATAATCAACTTTGATTTAATGAGTTGATTTGAATTTTGGTGATAAATTCATCAATAACATGAAACAAAAGCACAAAAAGAGCAGAGAACTGCTGAATGGTAAAACCTTAGAAAATACAGACATGATATAGAAATGAATGTTGTTGTAAAGCTTTCCTTACTGGCTGTGCTTATTAGAGGCTTTAAAAAGCTTTTGTTCTGTGAACATTCTGTTCTCATGTGAAGTTGGTTAGATGAGGGGAAAATAATTGCAGACAGTTTATTTTAGAAAGTTGAAGAATACAAATTTTGAAATTACGTTTTCTAACTTTGTTGCTACAGGGTGATGACTGATATTTTCATTTGTGGGGCCCAACTAACCCAAACCTTCTCGAGCTGTTAGGAAAATAATACAGATGTAGAACAGAGTGAATTACTCTTGCCACTTGAAGAAATAGAGCACTTTACCAAATCCCTGTATTTTATTTAGTTCTGAATTTTATGTGTTTTATAGTATCATTTGTATACATATATATTTGTGGGAAACACTAATTCTAAATAAAACTTCACAATTTATGAACACTGAATTTTTTGGTCTATTTACAGACACATTGTTTCTGTGTAGCACAAATTCTATAAAAAGAGATATATTATTATTCTTATATCATACAAAGAATCCACACTGACTCCAAATCAGGAATGACTGTTGTAAAATAAATATTTTGCTGAAATGTCGGTGTTCTAAAACTTGTCTGTCCTTACTAGATTTGGTGCTGAAGTCTCATTCGTGCAAACTGGAGAAGAGCCAGTTCTGCTTCTTTATTTTTTTCAGCAAAATGTTAATGCATCTTTCCATGTCAGAATCTATAAAAGTCTTCTACCAACAGTGTACTTTAATTTGATATTACATGGACAAATTCTGCCCCTGGATATTAAGTTCCATGTTTGTATATATGACAAGAACATGACCCACAATCTACAATTAAGTGAAGGTAGGACAAAAATTAAAGCTTCTAGCTTTATATAAAAAGAGATTAAACAATTTTATTTTGGGCCCAGTCAAACACACTTTATCCAAAATTTGATGCTGCCTTTTCAAGACCAGAAAGTGAAAGTCTAATTTTCAGAGATGTTTATATTATTTTTATTACATAGCCCAGTACCTCAGTCTATTGGAAAACTGGGTATAACTAGCTTCCCTGTTGGGAGAATTCAAACATTCTTCCAAGGATATGAAGTCTTTATGGATAGATTTGAAGATATCCTATGGTGGGTTGTTCACAGTTTCTTCTGGTAACAGTTTCTCAAATGTATGGTCATAGTATCTATGAACTCATAGCTCACCCATGAATATATCGAGTGTCAGGCTCCAAAGCTGTTGTGGCAATGAGCTCTTTCTAAATGATTTAACATTTTTTGCACATTACATTCAGTTCATTTTACATTCATTTCACAGTACGTCATAAAAGGCAGAAAGCACTTCCCAGGAGATGGTTGCATCCAGTGCCTCAAATGAAGCAGAATTTTTGAGAAAAATAGGATGTTGTTACGAGTTTGAAGATTGACATGTAAATATTCACAAGAGGCTGAATTAAGATTTCAGCCTTACTGACGAACATCGGGGCCAACTAATAGAAAATGAATAGAATGCATACAAGCACACACACACACTCAAGCACACATGGATATATACAAAACCCAAATGAATTAAAATTACTTTATGACCACTGCAAGCACTCCAATGTATAAAAGTGCCAGAACCAGGAACTGAACCTTCAGGTGCATACAACATGATTTTTATTTATTTATTTATTTTTACCTATTCATTCAGTATATGAGACGTACTATCTTTGGGGAGAAATCAGACTTACCTGACAAAAGAATCTTTTGCTGCAGAAAGATATATAATGAATGTGGCATGGCATTACAGGATAGATATAGAATGATCTTAAGGTTAATATCTCTGCCATGGACTTTTTTGTATACCGAACAAGATTGTGTTAGCATCTTGGGAGTATTGTTTGCACAAATGGAGAATAAATTAATGGTAGGGAGTAATAGTCATCCTTTTGTGTGTGTGTGCTGATGTAGTGGTATACTGACGACATACAACTGAGAGGATATACAAAGTATATCACTTTGGAGTATGTTGTAAGGAAAGCAAACAATATGTGTGGCCGACTTACAAAGTCATAGGGTGAATGGCTCAGGAATATTTAATAGGAGGAATCCAATGATGTTTTTACTGTTTCCTCAGAATGAAAGGAAATTCTTTAATTATTAATGAATGTATCCTTGCATCAGTCTTTAAAAGTGACTCTGTCAATGATTCTGAAAAGTCTAAAAGCAATATATTGCCTCTCTACTTTTGCAATCATTATTAAAAACAGTATGAAATGTTTTCTCCCTGCTGGAGCCCAATATTCCAGATAGTTTCTGTAAAATACAACTGTTCTTTCAGTGACAAATTTTGCACAGTTATTTAAGTAAGATATGGAATTTTTTTGGTCATGAGTTCCAACAGTTTCAAATTGCTAGGCTAGTTCATCTTCTAATATTCTCTATGTACAAGATTATCAAATTTCTTGTATCTGTAACTTTAAGCAAATGTATAATTTATGATTTATGGTTCCATAATGCCTTGTAGGACTGTTCCATCAGCTAATTCTATTGAATACTAGCTTTTCTCGCACTCTTTTGCTTATTTTTTCAGCTATTAGCTGAAGTGTATAGAAATCTCTGAACATTTCCTTTATTGATATTTATTTTAATTTAAATGTGATTTTCCATAGTAATTGCAGCTTCTGGTCTAGCCAGTTAGCTAGAAGTCTTTCCCAAGTATCAGGCTGATCACTTATTTCTGTTTTTCTGCTAACGCTTCTGTATATAAACTCAATTCCCCTCATGACAATCAGACTCAAGAGCTCCACCAGCTTTGTATTACATCATGAAAATGTGCAAGCAAACAAACAAATATATATAATAGCCTTCCAGGACAGTTCTCTGTTTCTTAAAAGCTCCTAGGTTGTGCCTTTCTGAATGAAAGCTTCTTTTTCTTTTCTTTTTCTTTTTCTTTTTCTTTTTCTTTTTCTTTTTCTTTTTCTTTTTCTTTTTCTTTTTCTTTTTCTTTTTCTTTTTCTTTTTCTTTTTCTTTTTCTTTCTTTTTCTTCTTTTTCTTTTTCCTTTTCTTTTTCTTTTTCTTTTTCTTTTTCTTTTTCTTTTTCTTTTTCTTTTTCTTTTTCTTTTTCTTTTTCTTTTTCTTTTTCTTTTTCTTTTTCCTTTTCTTTTTCTTTTTCTTTTTCTTTTTCTTTTTCTTTTCCTGGAGAAATATAACCCTGTTTCCCTCTTCATAAAGAGAAAGTTTCTTTGACAAGGAAGCAGAGGGACAGTACTTTGCTGAGGAAAAGCATGGGTATTTCTCAGTCAGAGCCGGTCTCAGAGACTATGTTCTTCCTTGGTATGCCGTCTAATGCAACAAGCACAGTTTAATCCTGGCTTGGGATAGTGTTCACTGACAAAGGTGGCTTTGCCCTAGTATTTATTAAGAGACAGAAGATGAGAGGGCAGAGGGAATTTGCTTTTGTGCAAATTGTTCCTTCTAGTTTTTACAGTATTTATTTTCAAGCGTAAAGATCCCATAGGCTCTCCGGTTTCTTCAGCCATCAGTTTATCTGACACCTCAACTACATTGTTTGCCTGCATACAACATGCACACATGTGAACATGCACATTGTTATGTGCCCCTGAAGTACTGTTTCACATCTTCCACGGTATCCTCTGTGTTTTAATTCCCATTGGCTGAACTATCAACTGTTCTGATTTTTGCTTATTTTCTATTTCAAAGGACTTTGTGACTTTGCTTTTGTCTCCAAAGAAC
Source organism: Anseranas semipalmata (assembly GCA_013399115.1). Lineage (NCBI taxonomy): Eukaryota > Metazoa > Chordata > Aves > Anseriformes > Anseranatidae > Anseranas > Anseranas semipalmata. The sequence continues at coordinate 587,193 of VXAA01005831.1, forward strand.
AGGCACAGAGAGTTCATGTCACATAACAGGAGCCACCTGATGGAGCCATCTAAACAGAGAGCTGCAGTGAGCCAGCCTCACATAGTTAATGGAGAGGAGTGTCTCTAGCAAGTGCCTTTGCCTGCCCAAGCTCTGCCAGCTTTGAAACAAAATGTCTCAAATTAAACAGGATAAATGCATTGTTCAAATAGGTCAAAACAAAGTGTTCCAAATTGAGGAACAGCTGCTTTTTTTTTTTTTTTTTTTTATTGGCAAAAGCATTTGTTACATTTGCCTGAATTCACAAATTCCATGAGCACTGTTTTTCGACAAATGAAAGGTTTAAAGTTTTTGCCTTGCCTGCATTAATTTTATATATTTAGAGAAGAGCTTTACAGTTCTGAGGAAGTGAATTACCTGTCTCAGTTTTACATTGTGAAGTGTAGAACTTAAAAACTTCAAAGCTTAATTTTAAGAAAACAGATTGATATTTAAGCAGATATTTAAGGACTTTGTTGAATAAAAGAAATACTAGGGGTTTACATGCCTGCCCCAAATACTTTACAGAGGCAATACTTTAATGAAAAAAATAATTTAGAATGGCCTTATGCTGCAATACAAAATTAGCCATGTACTTATGATAACTAGATTTGCTCAACAATTTTAACTTTTTTTTTTAAATTATTCAAGAAAAAGAAATTGAACATTTTTGAGTGAAGACAGAAAATCTTTTCAGATTAAGAAGTAGTAGAAAAGAATAAGAAAAGATAGGCATTATTTAGAAATATGAAAATTAACTAAAGCAGATTAGCATAAGCCTGTCACAGTGTGATAACACTGCCCTCTGATTTTATTTTATTTTTTTCTGTTCCCTTGGTTTGATATTATTACTGATTCTATCTCTGCATTCTGTCAGCAGAATCTCTGATATTTCCTTACCTTTTGAAAACAATCAAGAAAGCGAATGTTAGTGACAGGCTGTGAGTGACTGTGATGATGATATTTTATTGTGTGATCTTTGTGGCTGGCTGTATTGGATGCAACGTACTGCTGGGGACAGGCAAACAGCCGGCACGCTAAACAGAGGATGGTTTGCCACACAGGGTCAGAGCACGGGCCCTTGGGGTCCGTGCGCTCTGTTCCCACTCGCTGCGCTGCTGTCTGCCATGAGAAACCGCCCCCCGGGCAAAGGGGCACTTCGGTGTCCGGGATGCTGCTTGTGAGTGAAGCAGGGGAGGGGTGATGGGGGTCACCCCAAAGTCTCCAAGAGATTAAAATATTTTCCTTTCTCCTCAGTGACCTATTCTACTCCATCTCAGCTGCATGGGAAACACAAAACATTACACTACAATGGGAATTTATATGCAGATAAGTTTCCCATTGCATTCAGAAGCAGATTCAAATCCCTGGAGTGCTTGGGAGCCAGACCTTCAGATCAGGCCCTCAATGGCTTTTGATAAGTGAAATTCCTTAGCACTGGGCTGATGTCGCTAATGCTGTGATTCTCCCCTCCACCTCCCCGGCCAGGAATGGGTTAGTATTTGTGACAGTTCTGTAGCTTCTGCATCAGAAATGGCAGCCCCGGAAGAATCAACACTGTTCAGATGTGATGAACAGACTGTGTATTCACTCTACACACAAAAAGTGGCATTGTCCCGATACCTCTGCTTAGTTCTGCAGCAACCCAACAAAAAGCTTTGTTAATGAATATTTATTTGAAAATGGTTTTGGTGATTGATTCAAAGTCAACTGCACGAGGGTTGGTTGCTTGCAACACGACAACAGCACCTCTAGGTATTTCCAGATTTCTGAAGGGAAGCATGCAAAGAATACTGGTAATTCTAAAATCTGACAAGTCGTCTTCACAAACAGAGCCCATGACTACAGAATTATGGATATATCTCCCAAGCCATCAATAAATATCCTGTGTCTAAATTACTTGAAAAATCACTCTTCAACCTTACTTTTTACATGTCTACATGCACATAAATTTGTGACCTTCAGAATGCCCATGCTCATGTGGTGATCCAGCATAATTTATATAGAAAACCTTGAAAACAGCAAGATTCACAGTATATTACAACTACTTGATTGATTCTGCTCACTGTGAACAAGATTCAGGTTTATAAAAATGAAAAGGTCACTGCATTACTCCATTGCAGTGAAAAAGGAAAAACAGAGTTAGGAATTAGGAGAGGAAGAATAAAACAGAAAACATCAGCAGGCCACTCTATGATACTTTCATGCACCGCATCTTGAAAATTCTGTGTAATTCTAGATGGTCTCAAAAGAGTAGTAGTGGGGTTGAGTAGCACATATAAGGATGGCGAGGATGATCACAGATTCAGGACAGGCTGCACGACGAACGACGAACTAAACTTCTCTGACTGAAGAGAGATGAGGAGGGGTGGTATGGCAGAGGTCTGGGAAATCACATGAGGTGTAAAGAAGCCAAAGAGAAAATGAAGGTGCACTGTGCCTGAGGTGCCTTAGTGCCTCAGCATCTGTAACGCTATGGGTCTGCTATTTGCAGCTCTGTAACCTTTCACCCGAGCTGCCTGGAGTGCCAGCGCCTCGCTGGAATATTTCCCTTGCATTCCCATGCTTTTATTCTGGCACTGTGGGTCTCGTGGCCCTGCAGCTGCAGACCCTGGTGCTGTGCTTGTGCAGGGTCTCGTGGGAAGCAACTGCCACCAGTGTGAGAAACACCCCTGTTCGCTCCCCTCTCCCTTCATTTCTTATTTTGCTGATTTTGGTTTATATCAGGAAAAACCACGCACACTGCACAACAGAGGAGGTTACAGTCATTTAAATATTTGGTAAACACTATCCAGAAAAACATGTGCATGAAGACTTAAAAGTTGATCAATAAGGAACACTGATGCCTCAGTAGTGTGCTCCAACAGTGCTAACAGCAGGACAAGCAGGAACCCCAGTAAGGAGTTTGAGCTGATCCCCATTGAAGTGTACAGTACTGGGGAAAAACACGGTGAGACTAGGGGAAAAACAATCAGGAGCACTAGGGAAAAAGCAAGGGGAGACTGAGGAATGTGAAACTTGGCCAGAGTTTAAAGGTGAGGAGGCAGATGCTGTAACTGAGGCCAGGTGCTTTCCATCACGTCCATCAGTCAGGGAAGCTAGGAAAGACTTCAAAGGATGCAGAGGAATGGATACAGCTGTGAGTATTCAACTCACTGGGAAAGTACACAGTGTTCTGCACTAATGTGCAGCGGAAAGGTGAGTTAGAGTCCCCTTACTCCCTTGGTAAATCCAGGCCTGAAAGAGAAGGGAGACTGCAGAGCTGCAGCTGCAAGATGGCACCGCATCGCCTGTATCTAACATGTCATGGGTAAATAGGTAACATCCTTCGTTTATGTCCTTAGTGAAAAGTGCATCCTAAAAGGACCATGGCCAAGATTTTAACTCCAGGTTCTTGAGTATCTTCAGGTTGAATTGTGAATTTTCTGACACTTTAATGTAATGGCAGCTT